>CM031236.1:100727712-100777712 GCA_018340775.1 Taxus wallichiana var. yunnanensis
TGGTACATTTAAAATTCAGAAAAACGATAGGAGCACTAGTCAAATATATATATTTAAAAGATACTCCGGAAGAGAAGGGTTGTGTTTATTGAGTTGAATATGATCTATAGAAATACTATTAATATTCAAAGTGGTGAAGAAATATGTGATGAGTGTGAGGCTATGTGAGTCATTGTGTCTACAACACATCAATTGTATAACATGTAAATATGGAGGATGGCCACAGTGCCACATCGTCATCTCTTTGGTTGGTAGCTAGAACATACTCTTCTCTGAATTCCACTGCTTCGCTAGTGCAGTCAACAAACCTCGATCTACCTACATGAAGCACATCCTCGCCACATGAAGAAGTCCCAACACATGTGACAATGACGCCTTGTCCTCCTTTTCCTCCACATCCACTCCACCTAAAAATATCGCAAGGTAGCCAAATGTGAATGCCTCACCTAAATGGCACTCAATATAGCCTACACACATCACACAACCTATATTAGCCCCCATCCATTATTCCTCATCCTATTCACCCTCACAAACCTCGAACTCCGCATTCTACAACATAAGCACCGTTATATTAACATATGTCCTATTCCACACATATGCACTATTTCACACACATATGCACTAATATTAAGTATAAGAGTTATTTGGTAACCTATCCGGAGACATATGTGCTACTTCATATGTTATCAAACAACCCATATAATATGCGCTACTTTATGATACATACGAGTTAAAACATAATGAATACATTATTCTTGAACAAACACACTATTGTACATACGTGCCATTCTATTCACCGCCACCCAAACCCTAGTAAAATGCTACTTTATACCACATATGCACTAGGCTATAACAAATGCGCCATTAAGAAAGATATGTGTTATTCGTAATCCCCCATCGCTACATACACACTAAACTACTTACCCGCCTCCCAATCAACACATATGCGCTGCTTTTTATCACATATGCACCATTTCTTGCCCATATGCGCTAAATCGTAGGCATATATGCTGATTACAATGCCCCAACGCCTAAAATTACCTAAAACCTCGAAAAAGGAAAAAATTACAAAACATAATAAATGATAAGGCACCTACTTTGTAGTCACAAAATCATGCACTTTAGATATTATTTATCTCGGTTTCATACTACTATTTAGAAGGTTCTTCAGTGAAGAAAGTACTAATTAACCCCCATCTTTTGGCAATCTTGTTTTATTTTATTTCATTAGTACCGACATTTTACACCCATATGCCTAATCAACTTCGTAATCCCGCGTTATTTTAGCCTCGACTTAGGAGCCCAGATTAGTGCCGGGGTGCCCATGGGTGCCTTGGTGCCACTAGGGGCGCCCCTATCCCTTTTGGACTTTCCCTCCATATTTTTGGCTCTTTCTACCCGTTTTATCTTCTTATCTTTTTGGTGGTTGGCCATTTCAGGGTTAATTATGAAATTAGATCAAGAGAACTCTCTAAATATAAAGTTATGTGACCATAATGAGGGACCTAGCACTAGTCATTACTATTATCCATCTAGAGTTGCATCCATCTATTGCATTGGAGATCACTAGCATCCACATAGCTGCATCATCAAGGCATGATTAGGACAACTACATCACACTTCATAGGGGAAGGGATTCTATTTTATTCCATACACACATGCTATTACATCTTCTACATTTATCTATTGCTTGCTACTTCACCAAGTGTGATTGACACAAGAGTACCTATGACACATTATGCACACCCTCACCAGAACTACAATTGGGTTTGAAATGTAGTGCAACGCTTAGTTAGTAAGCCCACTCTTGTGGCGGTGATGAGGTCATCGACCCATTCATTTGCATGTTTCTTTTTTTTATGGTTTTGATAGTTATTATTTGTCTCTTATAGGTATTTTTATTCATCTCGGATCATTAGCGGCATCCGTTACGGGACAACGAATCTAATGTAACATACAACAAGGGTTTCAGACCACCTCCCAACCTTGCAAGAATTAGTTTCAAAGATTTTTCACGAGCACAAGGGTGCCTATTTTGCATACTAGAGCACTTGTAGGCATCCCGGCCCTTCCCAGAACTCCAAAGATATGGAATCAGTCTAGATCCATCCTTTTTGGAGCTCTTGAAAAATCGTTCATGCTTCAAGATTTTCTAGTCACCTCTACGACATAGTCCCATGAGCATCTTCTATTGAACTCGAGTTCATTCCTCTTCTCTCTTGCAAGTAAGGGATAGCATTTTACTTCTCATAGATTAGATCAACTATCCCCACATACTTTATATTAGTCAATTTTAGTTAATCATTTTGGTGAAACCGACTCGATCATTCACGCTTATAGATTCTTCATTCATTGGTATCCTAGGGTTAGGTCATAATGAGTATGTCAATAAATGATTATTTACTTTCAAAGTCTGATTTACTAGATAAAGTCAAACATTTTTCGCTACTACTCATATTCATGCTGACATGCATCCTAACTCAATTTATCAAGATTTCTCCGATGCATTCTCTTCACACCTAGTTTTTGAGTCTAATCTTCCGCGTTGATGTTCATGTTTTTGATAATGATACACCACTGCATATTATATCTCACATTCATAATGTAGTTTTCAAGTGTACTTTGATTGATAATGGATCTGAACTTAACTTGTGTCCTATGTCATTCCTCAAGGTTTTAGGTCTTACCACTCATGATGTTAGTCCATCTAGTATTTCACTACATGCTTATGATGAATTTATTCATCCTTGTCTCGTTCACATTGCATTTAGACATTCTTGTTGGTCTAAAGACTTCACGTTGTCTTATTATTGTTGATTTCCTAGTATCCTACAACTGTCTTTTGGGAAGCCCATGGCTTCATGCCATGCAAGATGTCGCCTCTAATGTACATAATTGTGTCAAATTATTACTTGACAACATGGAGTCTACCCATTTTTTTGTGACCGCAATCCATTTCGAGATTGCGACTAGGATCCTAATACTAGTCTTCCTATTCCACACAAAATATCACAAATGAGCCCCAACCTAGGGAAGAACCACCTCACTTACCACCACTGATGGTACCATTTTTGTGATAGATGCGATTACTTACGTGCCACCTACTACTACTATTATGATTCCTTATCGTGCACCGCAGTCCATTCCATGGACATCACTCTATCACATACGACTTCACATGTACCATCTCCCTTAGCATGGCCATCATTTACTTGCACAATTTTCATGATTAATTCATAATGGGAACACATTCCATTTGATCCTACATGCAATGACACTATATGTACATAGGAGGGTCTACATTGCTTATGGTTTAGTTTTGAGGACCTCTATCCTACATGATGTGTTCCTCATCTTTATTATGGAGTTTTTGTATCACTACTCGCTTATGGTTTACATGTATTTCATCTTAGATTCTATCTATCATGTACTCCTCACTCGTCATCACTTAAATCAGACAATCATGGCTTGATCATATTGGGTAAGTACTCTAGATCCGGATTATATAGACATTTCCTTTCCTATTCCTTTTGGACATGTTTTCATCTGCAATAGCTCTTTCCTAGGATACACACACCAAATCTCACTCATTTTTATGTTCACGGTTTCCCACTTCCTACATTCACCGATCAAAACTATGCTATGGAAAGGTACAATTCATGCCTCAATGGTTCATTACGCGATCAACCCGACACTATTTCTTATCAAGTCAAGTAATGCTTACCCATTCGAATATGAACTTGAGAGTAATTATATTCTAGATGACATTACATGATAGCCTAGTTTACCATGCATACATTTGGGGGCATATAGCTTCACCTCCCCCACCTCACTTAGCATAGTCGGACTTTGTAATGTCCCCATTTATGAAGACCCTTAGCCTATACCGCCCGTGGGCTTTGGGATGTGCAAAGGAACATTTCTATTAAATAATTAAATATTATTGCCTGAAGCAATAATTATTTAATTATGAAGATTATTTAATTTAATTCCCAAAATTTAAAAATTAAATGGGGAATTAATTAAATAAACATTTAGGTGGCTTTTATTGTTAAAATCACCCTTTGAAAAGGGGACGCCACACCTAGGGAGAACAAACTGCTTTTATTTAATATTTTCCTTCTCCTAGGGTTTTCAAATTTTGTGCCTCCTTGCTTATAAAAGGAGTGCTAGGATCATTATTATTATTATGTTATGATGAACTTATTTTGATACTCCATGCTTGGAGTTGGGATGCATGCCCATTGATGTTCTCTCTCTCTCTCTCTCTCTCTCTCTCTCTTGCGTGGGAGATTGTATTGAGCTGGTTTGAGATTCAATTGAAGCATTTGTTTGTGAAGTTCATGTCCCTTGCGTCACGTAAGCTTTGGTTAAAATTTTCTATTGAAATCTGCATGTTTATCAGCGATTCACTATAGCGTCACTATAAGAAATTGGTTTGTGAGTGCTTTTGCAAATCGACTTGGGTGTTTGGTTCTCTAAACCCTAGCGACTTCCTCTTATGGTGTTTTGTGGACTGTTTTGCATGCATTATTTGGTGTGGATCGATCAGATTTTTGCAGGTTATTGTGCCCTTGTTACAGCGACTTCTATAAGGCAAGTTGATATGATTCATGATCTGATTTAGTCTGTTGTTCCTGCGATTTCACTTGAGGGTTATATTTAAATATTGGCAGCGATCCTTGTGGCTTTAAATTCCAGTTTTGGCGAGCTTCTTATGGTGATTATAGACTGATTTGTGTGCAAAAATCTTAAGCTTTAATCTTCAGCAGTTGCTGGTTTGTTTGCTAAACTGGATTGTGGTATTTTTAAGGGAAGTTCGACCAGCCTGGGCATGATTTTTATCCCTTCACTTCAGCGATTCCTTTTAATGTTTTATGAACTGTTTGGGCCATAAGTGGATGTGAATCGACCAAGTTTAATGTGTGACTTTGTGCCTTTCCTACAACGGATTTCCTTGGGCATGTTTATGACTGATTTATGATCTTTTTGAGGTAGAATCGACTAATCTTATGCATGATTATATATCCCTTTTACAGAGATTGGTCTGGGCAGGTTGTGTGCTTAGTGAACTGAATTTTGTCTAGTTTGATTGCTGCTAAAAAACAATGACTTCATTTGGGAGTATTATGGACTGATTTTGGAATAGAATATATTGCTGTTCTTTCTTCCCTAGCAGTGAATGATGTTACCGTTAACTCTGAGTATGAGGGTTTAACTCTTGCATAGTATTTGATGATCTTGCATATGATCTATATATAAAATATTAGATCATATCCTATATATTGCAGCGACTGGTATTAGAAGTTTAACGCTGGATTTGTATGCTCTAGTGGTCATCATTGGCTGAGTGTTGTGTAGAGATTTTTAGAGTAATTCTAGTATTCATTTACAATAGTATACATTGTGGAATTTAGTCGATAAGACCATTAAACCCTTATCCTCGGGTTTATTGAGTCAACTACTCAACGGGTTTCAAGTGGTTTGCTACCTTCAGTTGATTGGTGTATTGAAGGATTGTTGATTTTACATATTTTCTATTGATCCGGAAGGGGGATATTACTGACTTATTATTTTTACATTTTCATACATTAATCTTCTCACATTAGGCATACTCATCATACATTCTACAGTTATTACTGTTATTGGTCCGAAGTAAAACTTTGTGTTAGATGGCCTATCTAACTTTGACTTTGGCCGGTACAATGGAATCTCCTCTGATTTTTGGGTTCCTCGAACTAAGGAGAACCTCCAGAGAGGCTTGGCTCCCTTGATGGATCACCTAAAACTGCTAAATCATACCTAGTTGAGGGTTAGGGAAAAACTAGAAAAAACCGAAAGCTTGAAATGGTGATACAACAAATTTGTGTGGGAAATAAGCTTGCAAGAATCACACTTAATAAAAAATGAAGAGTTGATGGCTTCACTCCAATCAATGCTTAATAGATTTTGTACTCACTAAGGTATTAAAACATACTTATGTGATTGTAAAATAGTCAAAACAACTTAATGAAAGTGCTACAAGACTATAAGCATACAAATGAATAAAGCAACTTACTTAAAAGACGACTACAACTTTCTTTTAAACACTGCGAAAAACTCTTGAGAATGGAGGAAAATTCAATCTTTATTATTCAAAGGTGCACATTATAACATTTTTGTAGCATAAATCTGCAAAAGATAAGTCCCCTCTACATGCTTGTAAAAGCCATGCACATATAGAAAAATATAACTCACCCTCGGCCCCCAAAATAAAACATGCATTAGAAATAAATATCACATGCGTGACTTCTGCCTCTAGGAATCAATACCATTTTCTTTTTAATGCAAAAGCTAGTAATAGCTGCACAACACTTCATCAAACTACAATTGACTAGTCAACCCGCTCTCAATAATGCTCCAAGTGTGTGTATGGGATTTTAAAAAGAATAAGGTAAATTTTGTAATACTAAGGTAAAGGCATCTTGTAATTTTAGCTAAAAGGCTATTCTTGTATTTTTGTGCATGAAAAAAGTGAAAGAATTTTTTCTTCTTCTATATTTGGAATACATGTACAATATTTAGCTAACTTGGTTCCCTGCCACTTGGCTAATAGTAGCATTTTTTTAACCTTGGCTATGACATGATTGATTAATTTAATCCTTTCTCTACCTCATGTGTGAGGTATTGGCCCTCTTTTGACTTGGCCTAGCTAATAATACCTCCCTCACGCCATGCGCAAATTTAATCATTACCAAAAAATCAAATGGAACATTACTTGTGGCATATGATTCAATTCAGGTATGAATAATCCTAACCATGGTAAAGCTACAACCACAAGTTACTTTGAAATCACTTAGGAAAACAAAACCCTGAAGGGATTCATTTGATATTTTGTCTTTTTGGGACTTTGTGGAGAGGAACTCTAGAAAAATTGAGTGGCCATAAATGGTCCTATAGCTTGTTGTTTTTGCGTTTTGGGAGCTCGTTCTCACTTCAAAATTTACCTTTTCTGCTATCTTGGTCGTGCCTTCATTGCATGAATCTCTGGGGTTTGAGATTTTTAACTTGCTGCTCGTTTGATTTGCTTTGCATATCTAGTTTGGCTAGGAGTATTTCAACAACTCGGCAATCGTATCTATGTGATAGCTCGACCTGGGTGAGTGTTCGATCTGAAATGTTGAGAGCTCATATTTTTAAGCCTGACTCGAGGGTTTCATTGCGATTTTTTTAATTCTAGGTCAAGTTTACTCTCAGTTATTGTATTCTCTTTCCTGGAGCTATATTATGCTGCCATTATGTGCTATGTTTTCAATATGAGGTCGAGGGTTGTGAGTGGCTTTGTTGCATTTTTTACCAACTCGTGAAGGTAAGCTCTGCATATTATTTTACTTTGCACGGGCTTGTTGGGAATTTCTATTTTATTTTGATGGTTCAACTTGGGTTTTTTGTTTCTGTTAATGAGACTCTACAACGAGTTATGCCCCATAGCTAGCTTATTTAGTTTTTCACTCCTTTTCCTGGATCTGTATTTGCTGCTTTAGTTCCTGAGATAGCTCATTTTCTACTTTTGCTTACTCAAACTGGGAACTTGTTCATTGTACTTTTTATTGGAGATAGCTCGGCCTTGGGGTTTAGTTAATTCCAACTCGCCTATGTTCGATGAGCTATGCCATTTCTTCTTTCCTTACAAGAATTACCTGATTCTACTTTGTGGGTTCGTCCTTCATTTCTCCTTCCATGACCTGGGTGAGGCTTACATGTGTATACTCTGATTTACCCGAATCTGGGTTCTTCATATTGCTATTCCGTGCATTGTTGTTTTTCCTGACATGATTTGGATACCCAGTTTTGTATTGCTTCTATGCTCTATTTTCATTGTATTAACTCGTGCTAATAAATGAAATTTTTTCATGAACTTCTTGAAACTTTTTTATCACTTGAGCACACCCATATTTTCGAGTTACTGATGCGTTATTGAGCCCAATTTAGCACAAGGCTAACATAGGTTTTAGGTCTGAAATATGTATCTTTTAGACGATATGCTGATGTAAAATACCATGTTCCTTGCATGGGCATTCAAGTGCCTTGGCTCTTGTTTGATCTTCTCGGTTTCAGGATTTGTACTTTATAATTTTCTGTCATTCCATGCATACTGTGGTTGAAAATTATTTAGTACTTTGTCATACTGAAAATGAATGAAAAACTTAGCTTCCTGTCTAACATGTAAATCTAAACTTTGTTGTTCTTCGATGCATATTTGTATTTTTTTCATAAAGCAAGTGTAAGGAAAGGAAAAATGCACTCAATCTTTGTGTTTTCTGCATAATTCGAATTTGCATCTCTTCTTTCAATAGTGTTGATCCTGTATGACTGCATCATTCCATGGATAGTGGTTTGCATAATATTTTCACTTATACACATACAACTGAAATGTTTTACTTTCCTAAAATATGGTTGTCACACTTCATTGCTGAATTCTTCCTTGTGGAATTAGATATCTTGCTGATCAGGGAGGTCTAATTTTATGACTTGTAGCTTGCATTATTCAATAAGCGTGTGGCTTCCTTTAATGCGATAATACATACTGTGATGTGTATCTTGAGGATTGATCTTTCCTTCCAAAATTCATGATTTAAAATATTGGAGAATACTTATGGCTGTTAATACATCTCAAAAGATACTTACATCTTGGTGATGGTTTACCTTTTATAGCATTATTTTATGTTCTTCTGGAGACACCTCATGTAGTTAGGCCTTTGACCATATGTCCTTTTAATGGAGTTTTTAACCTGTGAGCTGAATAGGTTGTGACTCCTTACTACAAATGCTTTGCAAATTACTTTGATCTCTGTATTTTATTGTTCCTCTTGGCTATCATACAAGAAACCTCAAACTCTATCTTGATTAATGCATCACTGTATTGTTTTCCTCTTCTTGGGATGTTGTAATTTATATTCCGTATTTTTGAGACTTTAAAATCTAAAGCTTTAGATCAGTTGTAAGTTTGTTTCATGCATGGTCGTACTTTAATTGTTGAATAATGTTGTTAAAGGTTACTTAACTGAATCTGGAAATCTGAAAATTTCTCCCGTATCTTGATTTTGAAGTATGTGTGGAAGCCATGTGTTTTTGAAAACTTGTATAATTGTCTTGTATATTTTGAAGTATGTGTTCCCATCCTGAGTTGATGATATGAAGCCTTAAGGATGTAAAAACACAACTCCTTTGATGATAGATCTCTTGAAAATGTATTGCATTGATTAATCTTTGTTCCATTTTGAAGTGAATCTTGTATTTGGATCCATCTCTAACACATGTAGCTCCAAACTAAAGGAAAAAGTTAGAAAAAGAGTGAAGGCTATAGGCTTTTGCTTTCATTATTTTGTTGATTCCTTATTGCGATATGATCTCGAATGATAACAATCTGCTCCATGTTATTCGTTTATGTTTCTTTCTCATGCATTCTTCTCTATACCTGTGAAAGAAATCCATATGCCTAAAGCTATAAGTACATAAGCAGCAATAAACCTGGAGCTCTAATAAAAATTGTTTTATATTTATAGGTGTTGTAATTCTGGAAAAGGATAATGAGGATGAAGTAGTTGCAAGCGAGGAGTGAAGGGGAAACAACTTCATTCAGAAATGATGGGGTTCCTCCATTCCTATTTACTTATAGATTTATGTACATGTACTTCCTTTGTATGTACTCATAAATTATCTCGCATGCCTTTTGTGGGATCACTTTATTTCTTCATGAATAAATAAAATTATTTTATGTAATTGAGTTCTCTATTTCCATTTTCATTTCATTTTCAGAATTTGTAAACTTGGAATGAACTCAGCAACTCATGACATAACATAATATCATTTAAGTATAAAGAAATAACCTTAATTAAATACACTTGTAGTTGATTTGATTTCCAAGAACATGAGCAACATCAGTGATTGCAAACTGAAACCTCTTCTAAATCCCAAAAATTGCAATTGTACTTGCTTTTTTAAGGCACAATTTCGATGTATTCTACCATTCCCACCTTCACCAAGGCCCCGCATTAGTCTTCCAAGGCTAGTTCATGAATTTTCTTAAGACGACAATTGGAATGACAACATATGTGAGGTGTTGCACCCTAGAACAACACCTATAACTACCATTTTGCTTTCAATTCTTCCCAAATCTGTTCGAACTCGTAGAACGAAAACATAATTTTTGTACCCCCTTCAATGATTGACAAAAATGGTCAATAAACCGCTACTTTGCTGACTTGGTTGCTCGATAATCAACTAAAACCCCCAAAATGGCCTTTGTTAGCCATTAATGCCAATCAAAACCTGTACTCAATCCTAAAAATTCATGTCAAAGATTGTTAGAAAATTAATACATTTGTTAGTATTTGTTAAACGGACAGTTGAATAACCGTCTCTTCCACCGCTGCCTCCCTATCGGCCTATATAAAGGCGTGCACTGTATTCATTTAAAATATAGCAATATAAAATCTTCTCTGTCCGCCTATCATTGGTATCGGAGCGTGGTTGTGCGTGAAGGAAGAGAGGAAGAGTTGTGCATGCGTGAAGTTTCTGTTGCCTGTCCCGTTTTAATTTTTGTTGTGCGTGGTGTGCGTGGAGTGTTCCTTGAGTGAACTCTGCCTGTCTCTGTCTGCTGTTGGCTGTGCGTGTTGGAGAGTCCTTTGCTGGCGTGGAGACTGGAGCAAAGTTTGTGAACCTGTGCGTGCGTGGAGAGAAGAAATTTGTGCGTGAAGACTAAGCATTTTGCTGTACGTTTTTGCTTTGCTGGTGCGTGAAGGAAGAGAGACTGAGCCTGGACTGTTGCCATTTATTTTTTGCGTGCGTGCCTTAGACTGTTGCCATTTCTTTTGCTGAGGAGAGGAGACTGAGCCTGTCCCTGCGTGAAGGAGGAGAGGGTGTTCCTTGCCGAGAGTTATAACCCTTGCGTGAACTCTTATCTGTGCAAACCAGTGAACTTGTGCGCCTATCATCTGGTGCGCCTTCTTTGTTGGCTGTACGTGGAGATTCAGGAGAGGAGACTCATTGCTGGAGCCCAGAGCAACTGTCCGTCCTCTACTCACGAAAGGAGACATTGCTAAGCAAGATTCGTGCTTGTGACTGCTACGTGTAAGCAAAGTCAGCAAATTGCAAAACTGTGTGTGGGTGTATGTCTCAGTTTTCGATGCACAAAGCACCGTGAGCAATGCACCAAATATTTGGGCATTGAATGACAACGAGGACACCACTGGGCTGTTCTTTGCCTTGGTCAACGAGCTACACAACACTGGTAACATTCTCTTTGACGAGATTGTGCGCCGAGGACTGTTGGAATACTTTTGGTTCGACGTTCGATGTCAAGCACGGCGGATTCGTGCAGAACTTGAACGTGGTTATGATGCAGATGACGAACGCGAAATAGAACGCCCACAGGAGCGTCGGCGTCTCACTGCACGAGCCTATAGAGCCCATCTTCGGGACAGATTCCTTCAGTAAGCATTGTAGCCATTTTGAAAAATAAATAAATAAATAAGATACATTTTTGAGTTTTTTGAAAATGTCTGCTCCAAAAATATTGCTATCCGATGCCCAACTCTTGAAAGGGCCAAATTTCGCCGCATGGAAAACCAAAATGTGGACGATTCTTCAATTCGAAGATCTTTGGGGGATTGTCTCTGGCAAAGACGCCCCTCCCGCAGACGATGATCTGTTGGAAAAATATGAAAAGGCTGATGCGAAAGCACTAATGCTCATCACCCTTAGTCTTTCTGATGAGGTGTAGCCATATATTCGGGAAGCAACTAGTTCTTCTTAGGCATGGAGCGCATTGTGTACCATCTACGAAGCTAAGAATCTGACGTCAAAGTTGCAACTTCAGACAAAGCTTCATACGATGAGTATGCATGAAGGCGAATCAGTAGAAGCCTTCTTGCGGCGTGTAGCTGAGTTACGTGCAGAACTCTCTGCACTCGGTGAACCAGTGGACGACAAGTTGCTAGTCCCGCTCACCCTGCGAGCTCTTCCTTCATGGTTTCAGACATTGATCACCACGTTGACAATCACTCAACAGGAGGTGAGTTTTGCAACCCTGGTGAATTATCTCCAGCAGGAAGAAGCCATGCAAAATGTACAAGAAGCCTTCGAAGACAAGGCTCTCATCACGAGGCAAAAACATAAGCCTCGGAAAGGGAAATCTGCCCCCAAAATCGAAGCAAAGATGCTCAAGAACCATCTTCACAGGCCACCACAGGCCACCCTGCATAAGCATAATCACAAGGCGGATCGGTGGTGCCACATTTGCTCCACGGATACGCACACAACTGTGAACTGTTATTACAACGGTCGCAAGTATGGAAATTCTAGCGAAGAGAGCACTTCTGGCCGAGGATATTCCAAGAAATATCGATGGCATGCTCGTAATCAGAGGCAGAAGGGCCACATTGCTGCTCAGCAGGATGCCACCTCCGATGACGAGGTACCAGATACGACTCATTCTGACATTGTTCTAGCCTCACGACTTCGCACCGCCGAAGATGTCTGGTTGATTGATTCAGGTGCCAGCAAACACATGACTGGCAACAAGAAGTTGTTCCATACTCTGAGTGACCAGCCCACTGGAGATCGGATCACCATTGCAGACAATCAAGAGTATATTGCAGCAGGGATTGGTGATGTCATCATTCCTCTTGGAACACGAAGATGTACACTCACAAAGGTGCTCTATGTTCCAGGTTTGACTTCAAATCTTTTGTCTGTAAGTCAACTTCTTAACCATAGAATGCAGGTTGAATTCTTTGTTGAGAAAGGGGTCAAGTCCTGCATCATTTCCCAGGGAGAGTCAGTCATTGCTCAAGCATTTCTGAAGGGTCGTCTATTTGCACTGGATGCGGTCACTTCATCTAGCGTTGCTCTCTCTGCATCAACGGCAGAGTCCACTGCACTTTGGCACTTTCGATATGGTCATCTTTCTACCGGGGCTCTGCATCAGCTCAGTGTGAAGGAAATGGTAAGAGGGCTTCCTCCACTCTCCCATTCCTTACCTGTTTGCTCGGGATGTCTTCATGGGCAAACAACATAGAGGTCCATTCAAACAGAGCTCTTATCATTCTACTGAGCATCTTCTGTGTCGCTCACACCGATCTCTGTACGGACCCTCGCCACCTAGCTTTCAAGGTTTTGCATACTTTCAGCTCATCATTGATGATTACTCACAGAAAATGTGGGTATATTTCCTTCGGAAGAAGAGTGAGGCACTTGCAAATTTCCAGACCTTCTACCAAAGAAGCCACCAGCAATCACTGGGAAGCCTCTTCTTCTCCTCCGCTCAGATCGAGGGGGGGAATTTGTGTCAAAGAAGTTCTTAGCATACCTGAAGCAGCATGGCATTCAACAACATTTGACTGCTCCCTATACGCCCCAACAGAACGGGATTTCCGAGCGCCACAACAGGACTGTCATGGAGATGGCTCATTGTATGCTCTCGACCGCCAAGTTGGAGGATCAGTTTTGGGCAGAAGCAGTCCAGACAGCAGTGTATTTACTCAACCGGGCACCCACGAAGATCTTGCAGAACAAGACACCGGAAGAGGTATGGACTGGTCGTAAACCTTCTATTCATCATTTAAGAGTTTTTGGTTGTACTGCATATATGCATGTTCCAGATAAAAGAAGGAAGAAGATCGATCCAAAGACACTGCCATGTCTTTTCTTGGGGTATAGTACTACCTCAAAGGCATATCGTCTCATGGATCCTGAGACGAAGAAGATCTACGAGAGTCGAGATGTGGTATGTGATGAGTCGTCCTTTGACTCCTTGCCACACAATGGAGATCCAGTACCGACCTCGTCACATAGATTGCTCACACATCCAGATGATGAGCAAGATGATTCTTCTCAGAGAGAAGAAGAGCTGAGTGGAGACTTGTTTGTTGATCTTGGCACACTGGAAAACACATCTTCACATCAGCAGCGCCAACGTCCGAAATGGGTCCAGAGTACTATCAGGGATGCACACCTGAACTCACTTCCTGGTACTTCTACGGGAGTTAGAACACGAAGTCAAGCTAGACATGAGGTAAATTTTGCACTCATGAATTCAGTTGTTGAGAGCACCGAACCTGACACTGTTCATGAGGCATTAGACCAACCATAGTGGAAACAAGCTATGGATGCTGAGTATGATTCCCTGATTCAGAATCAGACGTGGGAACTTGTTGATCTTCCTCCAGGTAAGAAATCCATTGGCTGCAAATGGATTTTCAAAACAAAATATAAGGTAGATGGTTCAATCAACAAACACAAAGCACGACTTGTTGCAAAGGGTTATGCTCAGCAAGAAGGAATTGACTATGACGAGACCTTTGCACCCACTGCGAAGATCAAAACCATCAGAGTTGTATGTGCACTGGCAGCACAAAATGGATGGAAACTTCAGCAGATGGATGTCAAGAGTGCTTTTCTAAATGGTGATCTACAAGAAGAAGTGTACATGGCCCAACCTGAAGGGTTTGTAGATGAGCATCAACCACACAAGGTATGTCGTCTGATAAAGTCTCTTTATGGACTTAAACAAGCACCTAGGGCATGGTATATAAAAATTGATGATCACCTATTGCAGCATGGATTCACTCGTAGCCCCTCAGATACAAATTTGTATATCAAGAAGGTAGGAACAGAGATTGTCATTCTGGTTTTGTATGTAGATGATCTTGTGATCACAGGAAGTTCTGACAATCTTGTAGATGATGTAAAGAATGATCTGAAGAAATCCTTCGACATGACTGATTTGGGGCTACTTCACTATTGTCTTGGCTTAGAGATATGGTAGAAGAAGAATCATATCTTTGTCTCCCAGATGAAATATGCCAAGACACTCCTGGAAAAGTATGGGATGTCAGATTGTAAACCAATGTCCACACCTATGGAAAAAGGTTTGCAATTATCTAGATTCCAGGATTCACCACAGGTAGATGGCACTCACTACAGGCAAGCTTGTGGGGAGTCTCATTTACTTGACTTATACCAGACCAGATCTTTGCTTTGCGGTGAGCTATCTTGCCAGATTTATGCAGGAGCCGAAGAAATGTCATTGGATAGCAGTAAAGCATGTGTTGAGATATGTCCAAGGTACAGTTGACTTTGGTCTGGAGTATCAGAAGAACACTCAGTTCTTCTTACAGGGGATATCTGAGACTCGGACTATGCAGGATCTGTTGATGACAGGAAATCCACTTCAGGATATGTTTTTCATCTCGGATCTGGACCTATCTCGTGGATCAGCAAGAAGCAAACTGTTGTTGCTCTCTCATCCACTGAGGCTGAATACCGCCGCATGAGGAGCTATGTGCGAAGCAATTTGGTTACGTCGCATTCTTGCAGATATAGGGATTCCTGAAGAGAAACCTCCCATCATTCACTGCGACAATCAAGGTGTGTTGAAGCTTGTGAAGAATCCTGTTTTCCATGAACGAACAAAGCATATTGAGGTCGAATGTCACTACATTCGTGAACAGGTCTTGAACCACCAAATTCAGCTCCAGTACTGCCCTACTGATTCTCAAGTTGCAGATATTCTCACCAAGCCTCTCGGCAAGGTGAAGTTTGATTTGTTTAGGGGGTACATTTGTAAGAGCAATGTATTAAGGGGGGGAATGTTAGAAAATTAATACATTTGTTAGTATTTGTTAAACGGACAGTTGAATAACCGTCTCTTCCACCGCTGCCTCCCTATCGGCCTATATAAAGGCGTGCACTGTATTCATTTAAAATATAGCAATATAAAATCTTCTTTGTCCGCCTATCATAAAAGATTTCATAATACTTGATAAATCCTCCATGAAAAATTAAAAGCAACAATAAAAATTATGCATAATCGCACTGGGGAAGTGAAAACACATAAAAAGTAATAAACCATACATGCTTCAAGGTGAAGCATGCAAAGTGTGTGGAAGCATTTGTTTTCCAAAAAATAAACATACACTAACCTAATCTAACTAAATTCGAGGCTAAAAAAGCCTAATATGGGTTGAGTGAAATAGCTTGCTTTTCTCAAAACATGTGACCATGGGCTCAACTTGAAAATAAATTCATAGGGAAATACCGAAAACATGATTTGTACCTTTAAATTGTTGAAAAAGATCACCCGAATATGAAAATTACCTTTATTGGATATGCGATCTATTTTGAGAGGTATTTGGGCTGACTTTGAAGAATGTGAAGCTCATCTTTATGATCGAATCAAGCATAATTGCTAGTACTATTGAAACTAACTTTAAACTAGACAAGTATCGGATAGGACAAGTAATTTTCTAATGTTAGTTTAGTAAACTGCTCTTTTTGATTTTCATTGTTTCTCTTATTTCATTTCCAACTTCGAGCATGTTAAAAAAAATGATTTAGAATCTAATATTCGTCTTCAAATTATCTGTTCCTTTTCTTAGAAATATGATTTGATAGTGATGTAAAAATTTTGTTCTTCATTCGCACAACATGCAGCTCGAAAGGTCAAATTTATACTTTTCGAAAACTTTCTGCACCTCTTGGTGATAGCATCTAATTTTTGCCATGTTTTGTTTCTTCAAACATCTTTGTCTCTTCCCCGATGACTGATTTTCCAACGTTATTATCATCTTTCTTATTTTATTCATAAGGTCTGATTTGGGTAGAGATATTTTTCTATGTTCTCCTCCAAAGCTAATTTTGTGAAAAGGGGAAAGAAAGGATCTATATCCAATGGAAAATATTTCTCCTCCTTAAGTCCAAGGTAGACCTTATTAGAACAAGAGGATCTTTGTAGTGGAAGACAAATGGTAAAAAAATAGTGGGTTCAATGGGTTGCTCCTCACCAATGCATTATTCCAAATCGATAAGAAATCAACCTCTTCAAATGTCAAGTTTTGAAACACACTCCCTTTGGATCTCAACTTCCTTGTGCTCCTCTTCCTTTAAAACCAATTCTTCCTTTTTTATTTTGCAGTGGGATGAGTCAACACATTTTGTGAATATGGTGCCGACATGCACACTACACTAAGAACATAAATATTTTTGATCATCTCCCTCTTGTGCTTGCTCCTCTACAAAATCAAACTTCACCTCTTACATGCATTCTTTCTACAACTATGGAATATGATCAAATTGAAACTTGGAGACCCATTGTTGCAGATTTATCATAAATTCTAGCCTACTGTCCTAAATGGGATGCCCCTCCTGACTGATTTTATGATCTTCACCATCCCGAATTGGTCCTACCGATGAAGGAGGAGGGGGTTGGATGGGTCTCAACTTGAATTTGAAATTTTTGGGAAAAGGAATGGGATTAAAAGTTTGCATGTGAAGAAGGGGAAGTGGGAACAAAGGAAACAAAGAAGCTTGGAATTTGAAAGTGAGTTGCATGTGACTATGGAATAGAGGGGGTAGAAATTGCGTGAGCTCGAAAACTTGGAATATGATAATTTGGCTATGATGGTTGATAGAGAGTATGCATTGGAGTTTGATGGGAAGTTAAGTGAAAACACCCCATTGGAGGGTTACTTAACCCGATGCCTATCATCCTATAATGCTTCAAAATACGTAATATAATCAACTAAGCCTAGGGAAGAGAGTTTTTAATTACCTCAAACCTTGTTATGGGCCAAAAAGCTCGGGTAGAGGACCTCCCCATTGACAGGATGTTCTTCACTACAATATTTATCTTACAAAATTTTCACCTTCTCATTCTAATCCTAGAATATCTATTCTAATTTCTTAACACCACTTTTAAAATATTCATCTAGGAGAAAATTGCTTCAATAACGTGCATATTGTTTTTCTACATACCCCGCATAATCATGATCCTAAACATCATAAGGATTGAAATTATGACCATACTAATTTATATCACTCGGATCATGGGAATACTCATTGTGGTATGGGTTATAGCTATGATATGGAGGATGATATTGATAAAAGGGTGTGGATCTCCATTTAATACAACTCTTAAATAAAGGAATTCCATTAAGGAATAGATGTCATGATTACATAACCTCATAAAATATGTAAAAACGGAAAACAAGTCTTCTACTAATGAAAATAAACTATTTGGATGAGCAATATAACCATATATGTTTAAAATTTCACCTCCTATGGAACGTTTGAGTAATGAACTTTAATGGTAAGGCTTAATTTTTACCAAACACAAATCAAATGGAAAACATATGAAAAATGTAATTCGAGCTCCCACCAAGCATTCCAATTTTTTTATCGATCCAAGTACTCCTTTGTGTTGGATGGGATATCCAACTCTTACTTTGGCGGGTAAAATGGGATCTCCTCCGAGTTATGGGTGCCTTAGACCGAGGAGAACCTCCAGAGATGGTTGGATCCTTGATGGATCACCTAAAATTGCTCAATCCTAGATGGTTTGAGGGTTAGGAAAAAACTTGAAAAAATGTAAAGCTTGAAACGGTGATACACCAAATTTGTGTGGGCTTAAGCAAGCACACGGAACACACTTAATGAAAAAATGAAGAGCTGATGGTTTCACTTTCAATCAATGTTTGAAATTTTTGTACTCACTAAGGTATTAAAACACACTTATGCGATTGTAAAATAATTAAAACCACTTAACGAAGGATCTACGAGACTATAAGGATGCAAAGGAATAAATCTACTCACTTAAAACATGCATACAACCTACTTTTACAATGCAAAAAAGCTTCAAAATGGAGGAAAATTTAGTCTTTATTATTCAAAATGTACAATACAATATTTTTGAAGCATAACTCGTAAAAGATAAGCCCCCTCTACATGCTTGTAAAATCCATGTACATATAGCAGAAGATAACTCACCCTCAACCTCAAAATAGAACATGCATCAAAAATAAATCTCCCATGTGTGAACGCCTCTAGGAATCAATACCATTTTCTTTTTAATGCAAAGCTAATAATAGCCTCGCCAACACTTTAGTCAAACTACAATTGACTAGTCAACTTTCTCTTAGTTATGCTCCAAGTGTGTGTAATGCCTACTAAATTTTTCGCATGAAACCCAAGAACAACCTAGGTCAAACTAGAAAAATTATGGAATATTTTTTTGAAAAGCATGTCTGCAAAAAGGTTTCAAAAATAATGGTTGTCACATTATTATTTCTAAGTTACTATAAATTAATAAAATAAATTTCTTTTATCCCCATTATAACAAAATAATTAAAACCCTCATTACCTTTTAATAAACTTAGTCTAAGGCATGGTTTAGGTTCCCCCTAAATGTTATTTTGATAAACATTTAATTTTCACTATAGTCAACTACGACAAATTAATCCCATGGGTAAAGGAGTCTATTTAATTAAATACTAAATTTATTTTAATCCCACAAGGTGACAAGGTTTAAAACACATAACAAGGTCCTTAATTTAGCACAAGGGTTAGAAAAATAATCCCACCCCCTACACAACTCAAGTGGCCCCCTAAAAGTCAACCCATGCATTTAAAATTTAAAATTTGAATTTTACTCAACCACTCCCCACCTATTTTTGTAGGGATGAATCTCATCCATTGGATGGATTCATTTGGGTTCAATAAATCAAGGTATTTCACTAGCCCTAAGTTTTCTTATGAAAGGTTTCTTTCTCTTTCCTTTTGACTTATTATTTCTCTTTTGTTTTACAAATTGGTGGAGGAGAAGGAGAAAGCCATTAGAGGCCATCTCAAGCTTTTAGAGAGACATACATGCCTCATTTATTTTCTTATTTTGTTTACACCCTCATTTAGGGTTTCAATGTATTTATTTATTTTATTTAACTCATATTTTTAAGATTTGCCCAAATGGGCTTATGGGTTTTGCCCCATTTTAGTGATATGATTAAATTTGGTATATATATATATATTAACCATGTATTTTATTTATATTTCAGGGTTATTCAATAAAGAAATTTTCAATATATATATATATATATATATAATACAATTTTAAAATGGCTCGATGTGTGTGGGTTTCGTTTTGCATAGTCCACATAAAAAGTAAACTCGCAGAGATTTATTAATCAACGGGGTTTATTGGGTTAAAGTTTGCAATGTTTTGGGGTTGGGGAAGGGTCTCTAACCCCACCCCGCACCCCCATCCCATTTGATAATGGAGTGGGGGTGTGGTCAACGAACCTCCCCTAACCCTTTCCCAATTAAACTCAGTGCCACAACCTACGAAGCTTTCCCTTAACTCAATTCAATTTTTTTATTATTAAATTACTTTCTAATTCAGTTAATAATTATTTAATATCAATACATACATACATACATACATACATACATACATACATACATACATACATACATACATATATATATATATATATATATATATATATATATATATATATATATATACATACTTTTTATTAAATTAAAATTATTATTATTTTCAATAATAATAATATTTTAATACCAATATTATTAAGAGGAAAATATGATATCTATATTATTAGTTAAACTAACTCTCACACTTAAAAGTTTCTTTAAAAATGGGATGGCAATATTATCAAGTGATAGATTATAATTATGTTTCACCTAACTCTACCCTTTTTATATTTGATTTAAAATGAACTTGATTTAGCTTAATAACTCATTTATATACTCAATAGATCTAAGGTCTATTTGCAATTATGAAATTTCTTTACACAACTAGAATTATAAATTAACCTACTTCATTGGCCAAGTAAATGACAATTATAATTTAAGTTCTTTCCATATATACATCCAAGTTTTGGCTTTCTATCAAACAATACAAGAAAATGCACAAAAATAGTCTAAATTTTCCATTATATGCCTTTCAAGTAATACAATAAAATTTAATATTTCCTTCATACAAATTTCCAACATTCCCACAAGAGACTTTCAACAATATTTCCAATAATTTTAAAACAAGAATGACACACCCATGTGAGGTAATAAATCAAATCAATATGGACAAGTTGCCTTCTTTTCAACTACATTTCCATTATAACAAACTAGCTTTACTAAAATGTCTTTCTTTCCTTTACAACATACAATACAATCTTAATAACTAATAATCAACACAACTTTTCTTTCAAAAGAACAATACAATAATCTTCCACTTGAAGTGGGAATTTTACAAGAAGGTAACTACAATAGAGGAATGTTTAGTCTTCTACAAGTGCTCCAAGAATCAAATCTCCAAAAGGCTCCATCTTTATTCACTTGAATCACAACAACCAAAAATGGGGAGAGGCAACACTCTCCACCCAACCAAAACTCCAATGAGAAGAATAAGCAATTCTTCTCATTGGCCCTCGAACCCCAACCACAAGGCAATAAGGGATGGATCCAACACATGGAACTCTACAATGCTTCCACACTTACTTTAAAGCAAAAAACACACATGAAGATAACCAAAGAAAAACACTCATTTTTAAGCACAACAACTACGCAAAACAATGACTCTAAAATAAGCTAAGTAGAGATAGGAACATGGGGGTGCCCTTTTTCCTCACAAGGGTTTGGATTCCCACCTTTAAAATCCTCCACAACTCAACCAATCCCAAAATCTCTTATGCCTCCCCACAAAAATAAATATATGTCTCTTATGCCTCCCTCTCTCTTATGGCTCCCACACTACACAAAATAACAAAATAGAACAAGTTAGGGCATCCAAAACACACTCCCTCCTAAACACACAAAGAAGCTCTTATGCCTCCCAACATATTTCATCCCCATTTCCAAATATCAACACAACTTAAGGTCAATTTACTACCCAACACTTCAAACAAGAACACACATCCATACAACACATAACATACAAGAAAAAAAAGAAGAAAACAAGAGTGCAAGATCCTACCTTGCCATGGTAAAGCTCCAATTTTCAAGCAAGTCCCAAAATATTTCAAACTAAAGAAACTCCAAGATCCCTTCTACTCCAAAAACAAGCACTCCCAAAAATCTAAGATCCAAAGATAAGCAAGTAACCCCCTTTACTTCCAAAAATTTCCAATAAATATAAAAGAGGAGGGGAGATGATGTGGCTCCATGTAGGATGCCACATCATTTCTTCTCAACCCCACATCACCTAAGTCAAACCCATATTCCATGGCACATAAATGGGTGGTTGAGAGGTATGAAAACCTCTTACACACACCACTCCAACCCATACCCTTTAGGAAAAGAAATAAACACATGTAATAAAGTGCAATTAAAACTCACCTTTTGCCTTCCAAAACACATAATGGGGTCTATTTTTGACCCCCCAACCCATAGGTAGGGTTGGTATAATAAATTAAGAGGTGTGGGACAAGTTTAACTTGTCCCACAAGCCTCCAAAATTGGCCCTTAAGGACAAATCTGAATTTCTAAGGAGAGGTAGAGTGTACAACACTCAAGATCACATACACTCAACTTAAAACACATAAACCAAAAAACCATCTAATATAATAAATGACTTATTTTTGTCCCATCCATAATTAGTTTAGTAACATGATTAATTTACTAATCTAGACACAAATTAATTAATGATAAAAGGGAATTACATCACCATAAAATCACATACTCTAAAATTAAATAAAGGAAAATAAAAGAACAACACACACAAACCCTTGGTCACAATTAGAGGTAATCCCCCCATGGGGACCCTCTAACAAAAAAATCAAACATACACAACATAACACAAGTTTTCATGGTGACCGTTGTCATATCCACCTAGTATTCCATTGTGGTTGGTCTCCAATCTCCCTCGATTGTTGTGATATACTCATCTACAAAACACACAATACCTCCTTTGACCTCGTTGCCGTATCAAAACATACAAGATAAAATATATGCATATAGGTAAAAAATCATCCATACATAAATTAAATCATCATCTAGGAAAATAATATTACTATTTTAAACTGCCAACAACATCTCAAATCTATATTTCATCAATACCAATAAGATCACAAGATTAGTTCTTTCGCTAAATCCTACTCAATATGACGAAAATGTCGAATGTCGAAATATATAAATATGTTAACAACCCATCATCATCAATATAAATGTCTCTCTAATAAAATCCACACAATCATAATACGAATCGAAATCCATCAATAGTCCAAGTATCTCTATCATCTAATTATCATGCTAAGCTAAAATGATACAATAACATCCATTTATATAACCAATGGTAATCGAAATCACAATGTAATAAGTGTTGAAGGGAAGTGGGCACTACAATGTGTGTATGTGATTTTGAAAATAATAAGATAAATTCTGCAATAATAATGTAAATTCATCTAGTAATTTTAGCCAAACAACTATTCTTGTCTTTTTGTGAATGCAAAAAGTGAAATAATTTTATCTTCTTTTATATTTGCAATACATGCACAATATTTAGCTAACTTGGTTCCCTTCCACTTGGCTAATAATAGCATTTTTTTTACCTTGGCTACAATGTGATTGATTAATTTAATCCTTTCTCCACCTCATGCGTGAGTTTTTGGCCCTCTTTTGACTTGGCCTAGCTAATAATACCTCCCTCACCCCATGCTCAAATTTAATCATTACCCAAAAAGAAAATGGAACATTATCCGTGGCATATGATTAAACTCAGGTTGGAATAAACCTGACCATGGTAAAGCTATAACCCCAAGTTACTTTGAAATCACTTAGGGAAAAGAAAACAATAAAGTCATTCATTTCATCTTTTGTCTTTTTAGGACTTTTTGGAGACGAACTCTGCAAAGATTTTGAGTGGCCATAAATGGTCCTTTAGCTTGTTGTTTCTACGTTTAGAGAGCTCATTCTGACTTCAAAATTCCCATTTTATACTATCTCAGTCGTGATTTCATTTCATGGAGCTGTGGGGTTTGAGCTTTTGAATTTTCTACTCATTTGATTTGGTTTGTATATCAAGTTTTTCTAGGAGTATTTAAACAACTCGGCAATCAGATCTATGTGATAGCTCGACCTTGGTGAGTGATCGATCTAAAATGTTGAGAGCTCATATTTTTTAGACCTTTCTCAAGGGCTTCATTGCGCTTTTCTTATTCTGGGTTGAGATGACTCTCATCCATTGTATTCTCTTTCCTGTAGCTGTATTATGCTGCCATTATGTGCTCTGTTTTCAATCTAAGATTGAGGTTTTCGAGTGGCTATATTACCTTTTTTACCAACTCATGAAGGTAAACTTTGCTTATTGTTTTAATTTGCACGGGCATGATCGGTGTTTCTGTTTTATTTTGATGGTTCGACTTGGGTTTGTTGTTTCTATTAATGAGGATTTGCAACAGTTTGTGTCCCCAAATGAAGCTTATTTGGGTTTTTCACTCCTTTTCCTGGATCTTTATTTACTTCTTTAGTGCCCTAGATAGCTCATTTTCTACCTTTTCTTACTCAAACTGGGCACTTGTTCATTGTAATTTTTCTTCGAGATAGCTCGGCCTATGCTCGATGAGCTATGCCATTTCGATTTTCTTGCAAGAATTTCCTAATTCTACTTTATGGGTTTGTGCTTCGTTGTTCCTTCCATGAGCTGGGAGTTTATAAGAACTAGGTGAGGTTACATGTTTATTCTATGCTTTACCCAAATCTAGTTTCTTCGTATTTCTATTATGTCTATATGTAGAATTAGGAAGTCCAAGCACTAATCAAACAACCACATTAGCTCCCATACCTCCTCCAAGTAATCGAGTTTAGCTAAACCTTCCGCCTCATCTTTTAGATCTTCAAATGAGCTCCAAGAATTCATGAAGCAATTGCAAAACTTTGGTAATGAGTTGGTGACACTTAAGAGGCAACAAGCTCAAAATTTCAGATTATATCAACATCAAACTCAACCCAACAGCCTCTATATCAACTAATAGGCCACCCAAAGCTACAAATCAGAATCAAGTCAAACATCATACCAATAGACCATTTCATCCTTAAAATCCTAATGTTGCATCTACATCTAAAGCCTTGGTACCAGTGAAAATTAACATGGCTTAAGAATATGATTGGTGTTTCTCATGTAGTCAGCCCCATAACCAGCCAATGTGTTTCAATGGTGCATTAAACCAAGCTCTCATGGTGACACCAACTGGTGTACAATAAGATCCTAATCAAGAGGAAAATCAGTGGCAAGAAGCTCAACAAGAGACACCTATAATTGAAACCATGCTAGTTAATTGGCAAACAAAAGACTTCTGTGGATTTAACGAAGGCCCTTCTCAATGTATAGCTACCAATACATGGTCCAAAAAAAGGAATATTGGAGAGGGGAAATCATCAAATTCAAGTAATCCAAAACCCTCTATTACTCCACAAGGCATTGTGCAATCAAAGTGGAGCTCCCAATATGTAAGGTTAGCCCAAGCCATCCCTAGACCATCTCAAGTGTCAGTTATAACAACCCATGTGCAAGAGAAGAATATGAAAGGAAAAGGGAAATGGAGAGATAGCTCATATCCATTCAACATCATTGAGAAAATGAAAAGGGAAAATGTAAACATCTCAATGTGGGATTCATTGGCTATCCGGGGATAAAGAGACCTTTTGCAAGTCTTTATGGAAAATTGGTGAACATCAAATTAGTCACCCAATCAGCAAGATAAAGTGATTACCAATGCAACTCATCCCGAAGGAAATCATAGAGATCACAAAGATAAGAATCTAAAACCTCCTCCCTTCTATGTCTCATTGATCATTGGAGACAAGCTAGTGCATAATTGCATGATTGATTCGGGAGCAAGTGGGTTTGTAATGCCAAAACAAATAGCTGATCAGTTGGGTCTTCAATATGAAGTCATTTCCAAAGGTGGGGTACAATTGGATGGTACAATAGTAACAACGATTGGAGTAATCAAAGATTTGACCTTCACATTACATGCATGCCCCAATGTGACCATCTTGCAAAATGTATCAGTCATAAACTTGCCACCCCACTTTGCATTGTGTTTGTCAAGAGACTTCATTACTAAAATTGGAGGTTATTTGTCTATTGATCGGTCACACATGTTATTCAGAATAAGGTATGTAGTAAGGCTACAATCAGATCTGAGCCTATTTCAAACTTCCATATTGAGCCTCATACACTAATTCCAATCAATCCAAATTGTTTAGCTCTCAATCAAGAAGATTATCCTAGCACTCATGAAGCTGATACCAAAGTCGGATATATTCCAGACTTGACCCTTGATGAATGGGAGAACAAGAGGCATGCTTTTGACCCTTACAAAGAAATGAAATAATCTGAATTAGGAGTCTATTGCTTGCATGAAGAGAATCATCATCTTCCTT
Organism: Taxus wallichiana var. yunnanensis; assembly: GCA_018340775.1. NCBI lineage: Eukaryota > Viridiplantae > Streptophyta > Pinopsida > Cupressales > Taxaceae > Taxus > Taxus wallichiana. The sequence goes on from CM031236.1 coordinate 100,753,930, forward strand.
ACATCACTAAGCCAGACCACATGGATGATAACGAGGAATGGAAATTATTCTTTGATAGCTCAAGAAGTAGACAAGGTGTAGGAGGAGGAGCTATGCTTGTTTCACCTCAAGGTACAAATTGTTACTCAGCTTTCCATTTCTAGTTTACTTGATCAAACAACATAGCTGAGTATAAGGCTTTAATTCATGGACTTCATTAGGCTAGGAGGAGAGGAATTAAGAACCTACAAATATTTGGTGATAGTGAGCTGATTGTGAACCAAGTTAGAGGACAACATGTTGCAAAGAATGACCTACTCAGGAGCTATAGAAACCAGGTGTGGGACCTCATTGAGGAATTTGAAGCTTTCAACATTGTTTCCATACCCAAGAAAAATAATGATGTAGCGAGACGGGATGGCAGCAATTGGGGAAGCGTTTGATGTTATGGAAAGTATAAAAGGTGATAAGTCTCAGCCCCATATCAAGGTGGTCGTAAGTCCATCTGTCCCAAATAATAACACAAGTTGGCATGTCTTCGAGAATGATCAATAAATTGTCAATTTTCTACACGAAGAAGCCGAGACATCCTCTAGAAACCAAGACAAATGGAATGGGCTGAAGACGGTGACCAAGTGGTGTAGCTGATGACCAACAAATTACCAGAGGGTCTTGTAACCTTAGAGTCAATCTTCATACCAAATGATCAATTATAGAAGGAGAAAGAAAATATTCGAGTAAAGGGTGAAGATTCGTGAGCCCATTTCCATAGATGAAGGAAAACATTACAAATTGACAAGGTAAGTACCCAACAAGAAAAATCTAAGTTTGTTCAACTTTGCCAATAATTCCTATATGTCTTTGCTTAGACTTACAAGGATTTAAGAGGTTTCAATCCAAATTTGGCACAACACACTATCGAGTGGATTTGGGATCTAATCCTTTTAGACAAAAACAAAGGCCAGTAAACCCTAACATTGAGCCTCTCATGAAGAAAGAGTTGAACATGTTGATTGAGGCCAGCATTATCTTCCTATCAAGCATTCAAGTTGGGTTACAAAATTGGTGCCGGTGAGAAAGAGAAATGGTGAAATCGGTGTGTGTGGACTTCCGTGATCTCAGCAGAGCATTACTCAAGGATCATTACCCGCTTCCATCAATGGAGCAGATCTTGCAGTTGTAGTTAGTTCCGAGAGGTTTTCATTGCTAGATGGATACTTAGGCTACAATCGGATAATGGTGAAAGAGGAATATCGGTTCAAGACGGCCTTCACCACCAAATGGGGCACATATGCTTATAAGAAAATTCCATTTGGATTCATCAAATGCTTTGGAGCAACATTTCAGCGAGCTATGGACATGGTGTTCAAAGGTTTAATCAACAAGATCGTGTTGGTGTATCTGGATGATATCAACGTCTTCTCAAAGAATATTGCAGACCATCTCTTCCACCTCAGACAAGTATTTCAAAGGTGTAGAAGGTTCGGAGTGTCATTGAATCTAAATAAATGTGTATTTTTGGCACATGAGGGCAAGTTGTTAGGCCAAATTTTCTCAAGAGAAGGGTTGATAATCGAAACCGAGAGAGTTGTAGCCATTAGAACACTTCCACTGCCACATCACAAGAAATGCCTCCAAAGCTTCTTAGGAAGGATAAACTTTGTCTGCATATTTGTGTCTAATTTTTCCACTCTTGTAAAGCCTTTAACAATGATGCTCAAGAAGATTCTTTCATTCAAATGGACAATAGAATGTAAATAGAGTTTCGAGGCCATCAAGATCGCAATATCACAGCTGCCCCAACTCTTACTAACCCGGACTTTGTAAAGGAATTTATATTGTATGCTTTTTGAGGGTCGGACACAATCTACGTTATCTTGGTTCACCCTAACAAGGAAGCTTTAGAACATCCCATATCCTTTTTCGGTCGAGCACAGAGGATTATGAAGTAAGGTACTCTTTCATTGAGAAATATGTTCTTACTATCATTAGGAGTTTGAAGAAGTTTAGACACTTTGTCTCAAACAACAAGATCCAACTATTAGTGTCTCATGCTAGTGTCAAGGAATCTCTCCTAAAAAGGACTTGAATGAGAAGAGAGCATGTTGGATCACCAGTGTAATGGAATATGACATTTAAATAAAAGTGACCAAGTTGGTTCATGGCAAGGGCTTGTGTGAGAGGATTGCTTCTAAACCACATGATGAGTCAAAAGGAGAAGAAGAGGCTATCCTGCCATCTGTAGAATGATCAAGAGTAGCCAACTAACAATGCACCCATTGTATGTTGGACTCAATCTTGGTGCATTATCTCCAAACAGTTTGTGCCCTCCGAGAATGGAACAAAGCAAAGAGGAGATATTTCAGATTACAAGCCATCCCATAAGTGCTTATTGGTGGTGTCTTGTTCAAGAATGACATTGATAGTGTTTTATTGAGGTGCATTGGGACATGCCAAATTGATAGGGTGTTCCATGAGTTCCGGGATGGAGAAGCAAAAGGCCACTTTGATCCTTGAGTAATAGCTCTCAAAATCATGAAAGATGGTTACTATTGGCCTATGGTGTTTAAGGATTTCTACTCATGGATCAAGAAATGCAAGAAGTGTGCATTATTCACAGGGAAGGAAAATTTAGCAACCTTGACCCTTCATCCAATCTCAGTGGATCAACCATTCATGCAATGGGGATTGGACTTCATTGGAGTGATTAACCCAAATTCAAGTCAAGGCCACAAGTGGATACTTACAGCAAAGGACTATTTTACCAAGTGGAATGAAGTAGTGGCACTTAAGGAGGAAAATGAATCCAATATCTTGGATTTATATGAAGGGATAATCACTAGGTTTGGAGTCCCCGCCACTATCATATCAAATAATGCACTAGCATTACTTGGTACAAGGATGATCACCGAATAGGTACTGTCAAGAATGGTGTATACCTTAGCACCTCTTCAAACTATTACCCTCAAGGTAGTGGCCAAGTAGAGTCCAAAAACAAGAACTTATTGAGAATCATCAGAAGAAATCTTGATGAAAATTAGAAAACTTGGCACACAAAGCTCAAATCAGGTCTATGGGCTGATAGGATCACATCCAAAAGGTCTACAGGAAGATCCCCATACAATCTTGTATATGGAAGAGAGGCATTATTACCCATATCATTGGGGCTGCCCACTTTAGAGCTCATGAAATAGTTGGAACTAGCCGAGTTTGAACCTATGGAAATCAGGGATGCTGAGCTAATGGGAGTAGAAGAAGTAAGGGAACATGAACTGTAGATCATGGAGAAAGATCAAGAATTGATCAAGAAGAGCTTTGATAAGAAAGCAAGGATAAGGACCTTTCGAGAGGGGGACTTAGTTCTAAAGTGGGATGTAGACCAGGAAAAACTAGGAAGGCATTCCAAGTTTGATGCCATTTGGAGTAGTCCCTACATGGTCACAAGATGTAAAAGTAGTAATTCCTTTAGGCTGGCTAAGTTGGATGGGGAAATTTTTTTTATTCCAGTCAATGGGATCTACCTCAAACACTGCTACTAAAAGGATAATTTCTCACCCCGTAAATATTAGCCTAGGTTTTCAATTTCTTCAAGTGCGTATGTACATTGTCTTGTTATAGTTTAGGTTTCAATTTCCCTAAGTGCTAGTGCACATACTCTATGCTTACAGGTATGCTTGTATACAGTTCATCTCACTCATGGAAAGACTTGTAGCCATAAGAAATTAAATATGTAGAGTATCCATATTGAAGTAGGTCTCGGATGTTTTCTTTGCACTCCAACAGATCGGAGTTTGCGAGAAAATCAAATGAGGGAGAAGTTTCTAGGTTTTAGAAAACTCTCTACTCTCACAAATCTTGAATCCAAGATTTTCTTGCAAAGATAATAATGCATGCAGTGGAAGGAAGTTCAGCACCAGATTTGAAATCACGGTGTAGACTCTATACCCAATGGATACTTCAAGGCTACTGTCCTTTTCATCTAGCAGGAAGATGTCCCCGTGAGTCGCCAAACTGTTATCCCAATTTTACCCCGAGAAAATGGATCAAACATGATTTTTCACAAGGAAAATCAGAAGGGCCTACTCTATATTTTGAGCTCGCAGTTCAGATCCAGAGAACCAGGGGAAGGTGAACTCGACTCGGGAGGAGCAGGTCGAGATGTGAGGTGAACATCATCGAAAGGATCTCGGAGGCTCAATAAGAAGGAATTGAGGAAAGGGGCTTGAAGTTTTTGACTTCACTACATACGTGTTCACTCGTGCCCAAATCAACTAAGTATAGAAGAGTCGGCATGAGGCCCCAATGTGTTAACTCAACACAACTTCAGAGGTGAAATATAGAGCGGGTTCCCAAATGAGCACGGGCTCACCACATGGTCGAATCCAAATCGGGGTAAAGATGGTCATTGAATCGGCTAAGTACGAGAAAAGAGTAGTGAAAGGTGCCACGTGTTCTATCGGTGCGGACTTTGAAGGTCAGGTCTAAATAGGGTCTCCGAGCGAGTGTGACACTTCCATGTGCTTAGAAACCAACATAGTTGCTCCTAAATAAGTAGAAAGGACCCAGTAAAAAATAGAGAAAGAGGAGTGGGCCCAAATCGGTAAAGTATAAAAGGACCGGTGGAAGCCTCCATGTGTCTCATCGACGCACTTTCAAAAGTGCAACTCAAGGTAGAGACTCAAACAAGTGCCGACCCTCTATGTGTTCGAGTGGTCAGAAAGTGTCTCATTGGCGAGTTGGAGACCCTCGAGAAGGTGCCACGTGCCTCAACGGCACAACTTTAGGGGCGGGACCCGGGGACGATCCCTAAATTAGTGTAAAGCTTCCGTGTGTCCAAGGTCCGAAAAGGGGTTAGATTCGGTTGTTTAATCAGCTAAGTATGGAAGAGATAGATGAGGCCTCCACATGTTCTAACGATGTATCTTCAAGGGTCGAGATCCAAAGGCGGTCCCCAAACAAGTGCAAGCGCGTCGTGTAGCCAAAAGTCAAAAGGGAGCAGAAACGGCCGTTGAATCGGCTAGGAAAGGAGAAACAATGGAATCCTCCATGTGCTTCATCATGCGACATCAAAGGGAAACTCCGGGATAGGTCTTAAATGTGCGATGAGCCTCCACGTGTCTAGGGTCAAACATATGGCCCCACAAAACAAAATGGACTTAGCCAAAACACAAAAGAATAGAGCAAGGCTACGGAAGGAGTCACATGTCTCTTCAAGTGCTCTTTCAAGATGTGAATCCAAAGTAGAGACTTAAATGAGCACCAACCATCCACATGTCTAGATCCCAAACAGTATAATCAGCCGTTGAAAAGTCTAAACAGAGGCGGGCACGGGAAGGGATTTTTGCCAACAAATGGCCCAAGGAAGGCTTTTGAGAAAAAGTGAATTTTGGGCCTACACGATCATGGGAGGTTTTTATATTTTTGTATTTTTGCAAAAGGCACAAAGTGAATTTCAAGCCCGCGGATCCATTTTTCAAAACTTGCTTTTCCATCATTTTAAATGCGGACTCGATTCAAATATGCAAATGGGCACAAATTTTGATCCAATGCTTGAAATTCAACAAATTTGGAACCATTGGAAAGGTATCAACCTCCTCTATGCCATGGGAGCCTGAAACTTTAATTTTGACGAGGTTAGGTGGGTGAAGATTAGGAAAACATCTTTACGGCCATTAATACAGAATCTGATTTGCTTCAACAACCGGATCAGACTTGATCGGATTTTCCATTCCTTCTTCTTCAACACGCCAAAGCAGATGAAGAGGCAGACTTTACAGATTGTAGACGGATTTGCAAGGGGCATTGATGGCTGGTAGCTGAGCTTCCAATCCAAATTTCCCTCTTCTTTTCCTTCTCTCTTCACTTCATCTATAAAGGTAAGAACTTGGCTCATTGTAAACGGTTGGAAATTTTTGTTTCGCACCCTCCTTCTTTTATGGTCTGCAGATGAATTTGTGGAGTTCAAAATTTCTATTAAGACTGTAACACGAGTTTCTATTAGTGTAGGTTATTATTTATCCTTTTATTTATTTATTAGGATAATTCTTACACTTGTGTTAGCTATATTGTTGTTGGGTTAGCTTGCTTAGGTGTACTAGTTATGTGGAATTAGCTTACTAGTTGTGTTGAGTTAGCTTCTCAGTTATGTGAAGTTAGCTTACTAGTATTTTGGAGTTAACTTAACTACTAGTATCAGTTAGTGGGAGTTCTTTACCACTGATTTAGGTAGTAGTTGCACTTCCCTCCTCCTATATGCACATCTTTCTTATTGAATAATTCAAGTCATTCTATTGTAATGTATTGAGCATTATGGATTATGATGGATTTCCATATATGGTATTTTAGCTCTTCTGCTTTACAAATCTAATGTGGTGTGCTATTATCATCTGAGATTGTGGCTTGGAAAAATATTCTTATCATTCCTTTCATGGTATCAGAGCCATAGATGATGTAGACATCTAGTAAGTTTTTCTTTACAAGCAAGAGTTTATTTTTTCATGTATCCAGATTTTGTTAGCACTTTTCTGCAGCATGCATTTTTATGCAAAACAGAGTGTGCCATTGGATTTGGAAGGTGTCAAAACCATAGAATCGATTGTAAACTTGACCATGTTTTGAGACATTCAAATCTGGGTGCATTCTTTTATCCATTGGATATAAGCGTGTACCTTTTGGACGCATTCTTTTACCCTTTGGGTATTTCGGTTTTGGATGCAGTCTTTTTATATACCTGCTGGACATAGATACGCACCCTATGGGTGCATTCTTTTATCCATTAGATATAAGTGTGTACCTTTCGGATGCATTCTTTTACCCTCTGGGTATTTTGGTTTTGGATGCGATCTTTTATCCATTGGACATAGATTTGTACCCTCTGGGTGCATTCTTTTATCCATTGGATATAAGCATGTACCCTCTGGATGCAATGATTTACCCTCTGGACATTTTAGGTTTTGGGCGCATGCTTTTATCCTTTGGTCGCAAGCATGTATCGTGTGGATGCACTCTTTTACCCTTTGGACATTTGGGTGTCACGTGTACCTTTTAAAAAGATCAGTGTTAAAATATTATTTTAATAGCAAAACCTTGTAGAGCTCATAACTTTTGATCCGTAGCTCGGATTAAGGTGATCTTTTTTTTGAAATTGTGTATTTTTTCGAGATCTACGTATTGGTGAAATTTTTATATACATATTTCAAATGTAAAAGGTACTATTAATAATTGTAATATTTACATGCACTCAATTATAAAGTGCCAAATTCGGGAGGGTGTTGTGATCACTTGTGGATGCATTTTTGGTTGAGCCCGACATCCTAAAATTTTGGGTATTGCATTCTTATATCTATGGGTGTATACATTTATATATCTCTTATTTGTTGAGATATTTTGGATCTATATTTTTGACACTTTTTTTGGCATGTTGACAGTCTCTCTTGTGGGGGACCTATTCTGGTGGAGCCCAGTGTTAGTTTTTCAGTGTTCGAGTAGTTGATTTTGACAACTCATACAAATCTGTGGTGTCACTCTACCCATTCTACAAGTATGATGAGAGGGTGTGGTGTTGATCTTTGCTTCTTTGTGTTTCGTGCCCTTGCCTTGTTACCTTGGCTTTTTCTTGGATCGTGGCACTCCTATTTATTTGGATCTCATGTCCTTTCCTTGTTGCCTTGGTTTTCTTGGATCGTGGTACACCTATTTGTATTTATGTGATTGATCAAATTATGTTTGGTGTTTTTTTCACTTTTCAACATCACTCCATTCGAGTCTCCTTGCAAGGAGCTATTCAGTGAAGCCTTGAGTGTCGGTTGTTTTTGAGTTATATGATCAAGCGGTGGATTCGAGACCATAGTGTTCACCATACTTCTTGACATTGTACAAGTTTTTGGAGTCGAGCTTCTCGGGATATCTTACAATGCAGAATTTTTCTCTCTACTTTATTATTCTTTGGTTTTGGGTACCTTGCGGTGTCCATTTTCCCGATTATTGTACATGGGTACCTCATCAGCCTTGTTGCCGGACCCACCTTCTTTTCCACCCACCTAAACTATGCTTACATGAGGGTGTTAGTGTAGGTTGTTATTTATCCTTTTATTTATTTATTAGGATAATTCTTACACTTGTGTTAGCCATACACTTGTTGGGTTAGCTTGCTTAGGTGTACTAGTTATGTGAAGTTAGCTTACTTGTATTTTGGAGTTAACTTAACTACCAAAGATCGATTAGTGGGAGTTCTTCACCCCGATTTAGGTAGTAGTTGCACTTCCCTCCTCCTATATGCACATCTTTTTATTGAATAATTCAAGTCATTCTATTGTAATGTATTGAGCATTATGGATTATGATGGATTTCCATATATGGTATTTTATCTCTTCTACTTTGCATATATAATGTGGTGTGCTATTATCATCTGAGATCGCGGCTTGGAACAATATTCTTATCGTTCCTTTCGGTTTCTACCTTTTGGCCATTGTAATGTTCTGTATCAAATTGTGAAGGAATAATACATGTATGTGGATGATTTCAACCCTCTCTTATATTCATTAACTCTATCTCGATCTTTCATTACAATTTTGGTTATCTGTGCATGGTGATTATATTACATTTTAATGGTCTGCGTTTGATAGCAAAGTCGGTGTCCATCATTCCTTTGGTGCATCAAATTCGTTAGTTTAGGTTTAATTTCTTGCATTTACTTAACCCTGTCTCCTTGGTGAGTTAAAATATATTTTTAGAATAGATCCTCTCCAAAATTTTATGTGTGCACTGAATAGAGGAATAGGAACCGGCCTTCATCTAGAGAGCTCTCTCAATTTCAAAGTCCACGCTTTAAGAGATGCTCCATGTTGTGCAATCACACCGAGACTCTCAACCATTGAGTTGTAGACATTCGGGGGTGTTGTGATTACGCACTAACAAAGACCACTTTTCACTTGAGATTAATTAACCAAATTTAATTAAGGTGAAATTAAATTATATTAAAGTAAATTATAGGAAGCCTAAGTCCGATTGGGCCTAACTAATTTTATTATAAATTATCGAGAGATTTAATTTTATTAAAAAAGGGAACTAAGGGGAAATCTATAATGTTAAGTTAATGATTTTTTAAATGAGAAAGTGTGACCATAAATGTTAACCTTGTTTCATGCAGTGTGTTTAACAAAAATAAATTATTCCATAATTGTTTCTAGTTGCCCTAGATTTTTTCTTGGGTTTCGTGTAGACAATTTTTGTGGGCGTTCAATGGTTTCCTCCTCTTCCTCTTCTCCTTAACTCCGCAAAACCAAAAATGAATGAAATGAGTAAAAGAGATGAATATAAACCTTCATTAGATATTTTAAGGTTGGTTTGAAATTTTCCCATCCAATGGTCAATATTGGTTTCATCCAAGGGCCAAGATTGTCCCCTACAAATGTTAGGTGGGGGTTAGTGAGATGATCATTTGATCACATGGGTCATGTTTTGAAAGGGGACGCGTATGTGGTTTGAGAATTAATTCAAATTTGGTATTTCCTTTTATTATTTCTTATACAACTCCAAAGTTAATAATTCAAGTAAACTCTCTTCCTTAATAATTTAGATCACTTTTATATTGGAGAATTAAATTAATAGCTTTGTGTGAATGGAAGGGTTATTATAGACTTGGACTTTACTTTTAAATTTTTTCATGACATTAAGAACCACTTAATTAAATTAATTTAGGATTATATGAATGAAATATTTCAACCCGACTATAGATTAAATAACTAATTTTATTTAATATTATTATTTACGTAATTTTGTGACGATTGTTTGAAACCAAGGGTTTATCTTATCGTCGATTTTGTTTCCTTAAAAAAACTTATTCCATAAATTTTCTATTATAACCCTTGTTTTATTTTGGGTTTCATGTGAAACTTTGTGGGTGTTACAACCTCTAACATTTATCCATTGATTGATAGTATCATATATATTTTCGCTTCCCATCTAATACATTTGTTACCTTCATAAACTGAGAAATAGGTGCCCAAGACCCTTTGAAGTTAAATATGTTCCATACACAACAAGGTGCTTCTCTAAGGTTCGATCAGTACTTTCATCGACCATTATTGAAAAAAAAAAGGACTTTTTATCATTTCTTCAATCTGAATTTGTTCAAGATGTTTTGATATGCAACAAAGAAAATCATTTGCAGCCTTACGATTTGTGTAATCAGAGTAATCATGATATTTTGGCATATTAGGAGTTTTTGCATCCATGAGAAATTGACAAATTTTCTCATACTTGGCTAGAGATAAATCCTCCTGGCAAACAAAATAAGTTGTTTTCATTGTAGTAATCACTCTATCTTTATTAACATCTTCAATTTTTGAGATATGATCTAGAATAGACTTAATCTTTTTAGAATCCAATGCATTTATCCACCTTGCTTGAGCTTCTTTATGCATCACAGACTTTTCATGAGTGATAAGAGCATCACGGTGTAAATTTGTGCAACCTTCTCCAAGTACCCCATTGACAAGACATCTTATACTTCCCACGATAAATGCATTTCATTGTTGTTTTACACTCATAAGTGGCATAGCTCAACCTTTTAAAATTTTCTAACCATTCCATACGAAATTTTCTTTTTTGTTTTACTTTATGTTTTTCATGACTGCAGTAACCTCTTCCCTAACTTGATCTATTTCTTCATCTAGATCATCAAAATAAGATCCAGAAATTTCATGAAATGTTTGTTTCTTGCGAATATTATGATCACCTTCATTTGTTGTGGATTCATTGTATGCATTAGAAAATTTCTCTTTAGTCCATCTATTCATTTCTCCAATTGTAGCAACTTTTTTCTTCCTTTTTGTAGAGTTTTTAAATTTCCTACAATTAAGAATTTTTTATTATTAGTTTAATTTAATAAATCTTATAAGAATATAAACTAATTCATAGTTTAAAAATGAAAATTTCAATGCACGTGAACTAAAAATTGTGATTTGTCTTCTTGTGCATGTAAATTACAAATCAAAAATATTTCTCAAAGCCTCATATGAATGTGATGGTTATAAAAGTTTCATAAGATCAATTATAATCTTGATTTCACATGTTTGCATTATTTGATTTAATGATATAAAATTTGGTTATTAACATACATGATTCAAGAGATTACTTATCAAATACAAAATAGAGAAATGCAAACATGGATACCCATAAAATATTCATTAAATATTTATATTGACAAAATAGGTTAATTAGTTAGCTAGTTTTATAGACACACACACACACACACACACACACACACACACACACACACACACACACACACACGTATATGTATATGTATGTATCTACATATACATATACATATATATATACATATACATACATACATACATACATACATATATATATATATATATATATATATATATATATATATATATATATATATATGTATATATATGTATATGTATATGTATATGTATATACATATACATACATATATGCATATATATGTGTGTGTGTGTGTGTATATATATACATACATATATATACATATATATATATGTATATATATGTATATATATGTATGTATGTATGTATATATATATATATATATATATATATATATATGTATATATATATATATATATATATATATATATATATATATATATATATACAATATACATATATATACATATATATATATATACATATATGTATATATATACATACATACACATACATACACATATGTATACGTATACGTATATGTATAATGTATATGTATATGTATATGTATGTATGTATGTATGTATATACATACATATACATACATATAATCAAACAAACATAATATTACATAATATTGTGATTTTGTTAATATTTTAAATAATATTAAAATAAATTTACATCATAAAATTATGCATCATACACTATTATCACTAAACTTAAAATAATATTCCTTATTTTTAATTAAAAATATATATGACCCTAATATTTTTAACATTCCAAATACGAAAACCTATTAATTATTAAAATATAATTACGAATACAACCAATGCAAGATTTGATGAAGCTCAATGAAGCAATATATCTTGTTATACACGAATGTTGTAAGTCTTCAAAATAACATAAGAAACAAATAAATTATATCATGAGTCTCAAACGCCTATTCTTCTAAAATTAAAGATCATCTTATTACAAAACATGCAAGGTTTCTTTATATACGGATACTTTAAGTCATCGAAACAACATAAGAAATAAATAAATTATATCGAGTCTCGAACGCCTATTCTTCTTAAAAATAAAAGAGCATTTGATTACAAAATAGGAAAGGTTTATTGCTTTATAGGAATTAAACATAACATAAAATGATAATCTAGTATTTATTATCCGAGTAAACTATTTTCATTCTATATAGCAGTCTTCCCAAGAAGAGGAGAGAAACTAACCAAGTTCTTAAATAGAACTCATAAGATACTTTTATCGTACAATATAAAGATGATAATACTTATAAAAATTTATTTTAATTAAAAGTATTTTTGTTTCAACATGAGAGAAAGCTACAACAATTTATTTTTAATTAAAAGTATGTTTTGAAATAGAAATTTACTACTACTCCTATAATACTTGAGGCTATCTCTCATATTTATTTTGTACATTTAAAATGATAAAAAAAGGCTTCAAAGAGCAAAGATAAATTTAAGATATGTAAAAAAACAAGTAGTAATAAAATAGATGAATAACATACTGCAGGGGTGAAATGGATTAATTTTATTAGTTTTTTTTCTTGAAGTTAAAATAAAATTTGCATTGAAAATAAATGAAAACTAGTTTGTATTTAAGGATTTTTTTAGAGATAATAATTATAAATTTAAGTAAATTGAAATTAAAATAGTAAATTACTAAATGGTTATAGTTTTTAATATATTATATAATATATGGCTACTAGCATTTTTATGGTTTATAAAAATATAACCTTCAAATTTACAACTTAATAAAACTAAACCGGTCTAAAATATTTAAGGTTTAACATTTTATCAAATTTTAAGTTATAGTTAGAATATGGAAAAATGGTCTACGGACCATCAAATTCCAAGTGCTCGCTTATAACCATGATATCTCTATCATGTCTCAATCATTAAATTCATAACTACTATATATTAATATTACAATAATATGTATACATATACACATACAAATATATATGTATTATTATTTATATATAATTAATATACATTTAAAAGAATTAAAATGGGCATTTTGTGGGACCATGAGTTGTTCGCCACCCCTTTACTTTGTAACTCTCTATTATTTTAATTAATATAAAAACAGTTTCAATAGTAAAAGAATTAATATGTCAATTGAATCGCCCAATGTTATTCAATAATTTACGGTGTGCCTATCTATCACGCAGTTTGCGGTCAACGTGAACTTGCACAAAACTTTGACCGGTGCGGTCTTTCTCGCACCAGCCCGGCCTCAAACTTAGCGACCGCCACGCCTATATCCCGTGCCTCACCATCCAGCTATGCACTCACGTTTGAAACAATACAGCCCCCAGTTCCTTTAAAAACTGCAAACGAAAATTTGCGGATTAGTACATTGTTACCTATTCCGTTAAAACTAAGGGCAATGTGACAAACTAACGGTGACATGACAGAAAATGTTTTTTTCCTATTGTGCGAACTTGGGTGAGAGATAGACCTAGCCAATAATTTATATAAAAGGGCAAGAAGTCCGACTTGGATATAAAGTGATATGGAACAATAACTAGTTCAAGAAGGTAAAGTAAGAAAGAATTCTTACGTAGGTATCTTTGCTTTTTAAGTCTCTTTTTCTTTTCAAGTCCGGAATATATTTTTTTGTTTTTACTCCCGTAACTCGCTCAGAATTTTAACTTTTCTTTAAACACTAAGAAATGAATTGGACTACTTTTCTTAAATGTTTATTTTCAAATCCGATTACTTTACTTTTTCCTGACCAAGCTTCATCTCTAAGCAACTGCTAGTCCTATAAGTAGAGTAAGATTTGTGTGGGTTGCAATCTATGAGCTGTGCATAAGATGGGGAGTAACGATCTCCAATCCATGAATATAAGGTTGCTGGTGAACAAGAAAAGTGGACGAATAATATATGGCGAAGCCGGAAAGGACTTCGTTGATCTTATTCTCAGTTTTCTGGTTTTGCCGATTGGATCTGTGATGAAACTACTGTCTACAATGGAAGGACATAGAATTGTTGGGTCGGCGACTAATCTGTACGAGAGTTTGGATAAATTGCCGCTTGTTCTAATGAGTGGAGACAAATCTGAGTTGCTGAATCCTAAAGTCGTATCCAGATGTTCTCCCAGCATCCTCGAGATTGATTATGGGGAAAGGCTTGGGCATGGCGACAATTTTTATGTCTGCGCAAATAATCACAACAACTTTTTTGGTGATCGCACTACTACTCACAGTCTGAGCAGGCAAGCGGGGAGACGTGCGTCTGCGGGAACGCTATGAGCTGTACAGTAGAATTCCGGCAGAAAGGGATTTCAGAAACAAACAGTCGGGGGACTGCGGGCGAGGGAAGCAGTGGATGTGGCGGTGGTTATGTGAAAGAGACGGTGACATTCATTATAACGGATGACTTGAAAGTGATGCCAAGTTCCACCATCGCAAGCATTACTTTGCTCAACCGTCTGAATATCAGTGACCTCTCTCAACTCGAGGAGCGCAGTGCTGAAGTCGGTCCCAAACAGGTGACTTCTTATTTTCCGTTTTGATTATGTGGGTTTTATTTTATTTGTGGCTGTTAATCCCGTAAATGAATAAAACTGCAGGCTCTCGCACTGTTGTTTGCTTCTTTGTGTTCGACTACGCCCTTAAATGACGTTTTCGGGGTTACAGTATCTACTTTTGCTCAGGAGGAGGTGAGTCTGATTATGATTATGATTCATGTTTCAAATTTAAATAGTTATTAAGCTTATCGTTTGTATTACAGGGATCCGATACAGTAAATATGGGATTTATATACGAGGATGCGGGATCATGAAATGTTGTTTTCGGGCCATGCAATTTCTACAAAAAGGACTTGTAATGCACGCTTCTGATGAAAATAGTATCTATGTGTGTGTGTGTGTGTGTGGGGTTTAGGTTTGTATAAAAATCTATAAAAATATATATATGATAATTGAGCACATGGATTTGTTTTTCTATAGTATTTGGTTCAAATTTGCCTTTTCAAAATTGTAAAATAATATAGTTATGGTAAAGTTTTGTTTCATTCTATTTTTAGATTTGTATTTTGGTATATTTGGGTAATACATTTTACACCATGATATGTATTTTTAGATTGCAGCTCATTTCATTAAAATTTATTTTATATCTTATTTGAAAAAGTTGTTTCTCTATAATATTTGTTAAAAAAATTCTTTATTGTTTTATTTGCATAATTATTATGTGAATATTAATATATAGTCTTATTATTAATTAAATTTCTTAGTTTAGATAAGATTTATTCTTAATAAATATATAAATTTGAAATATTTGTCAAATGTTTTATATAAAATTCTTTTCACATTTTATTGGAATGGAAGTTTTAATATAAAAAAACAAAATTTATTTAATAATTTATATAAGCTCATTCTTCAAATTACAACTTAAATAGTAATTTATGTAGATTTTATCTCGCTACTTGCAATAACTCAAATTGAAATTTTGTTACTACAACCTCCAATCCTAGTGTATGTAATCGACTCTTTAACCCAATAACTCCAAAGTGTCTTCTAATCATGTCATTTTCTCTACATAAAAAATCGAGGGGTTGTCTACAAGATTTGGCCGCCTCCATGAAATTCTTACCATCGCCCATGTAAATAGACAAACCAATAGTTTTTGACCCTATCCCGACCACACGGACTTGGGACACCATTTTGCCAAAGGAGCATGAGCATGGTCCGAAAAATATCAACCCCTTGGGTAGCGTTCGAGCACCATAGTTTACATGAGGGGACAAAGATATAGGTTTTATTTTAAGGACGAGCCGCCAAGAGGACACCATCCCGATCCTTGGATTCATCCCGTCCATGGTGTCATCGTCCACATAAGTGCCACTTTAGAAGCCCTGCACTCTGAAAACAATGCCACCACTAACAACAAAACCGCATTTATAGCTAAGCAAAACCACCAAGATCCATTTGATTGTGTCCGCCGCTAGGGTTGGATTCTTTGTGGGGAAAAAGCAGAAAGAGAAAATAGTAAAAGAATTGTTGTATTTCTAGTGTTGTTTGAGTGATGTTGCTTTATTGTCTTATCTTGCCACTAGTAGAGGTAGTTTATCTTATTCCTCATTTCGTTATCTTTATCTCCATCTGTAACTTCTCGCTACTCTCTACCGTGGGTTTTGATCCCCTTAAAAACCACTGCTTTTACGTAATAAAAACATAAGTACTATTAAATACAAACACTCCACTTATTCCAATAGCACGCATATCAAGAATAATTATAAACGAGACAATGGAGGACACGAGTTATTATTATTTCCAATTTACACCATCATAATTTTTATTATTTCCAATTTTGTTTAAATTTAAATTCATAACTCACTATGACCATCACTCACCATGAGCATCCAGAAATGGATGGATAACACTAGTTATAAACAACTCACCATTGATAACATTTATTGTGTGTAAACTATGTGCCATTATTAATTTCTTAATAACAACTTCATTTTAAATAGTGATTTCAAATCTAAATATATGTACTTTTATTTGTCTTCTTGTTGTGCATATCCAAGGTTTTCACACTTTTAATTCTTGATGTAACACCCACATTTTACACACACGAATACAATAGTAAAAATATTGGAATAATTTTTTTACTCACATTGTAGTTCACATGACACTACAGGGGATCACTTATGCCAACATACAAAACATGATGTGCTTACACAAACACTAGCCAACATAGGCAATATGAAAACACATGACACACATCAAGGCCAAGTTTTTATGACAAGACACAACATATCGATTCAACTACATTATGAATCATGTATGGGCACCATCCAAGACAAAAAATTCCTGGTTTTCATATCTATTGCATTCATGTTTGGTATTTACCTTATTTTCTTGGAAATCACTTATC
The DNA here is from genome assembly GCA_018340775.1 of Taxus wallichiana var. yunnanensis. Lineage (NCBI taxonomy): Eukaryota > Viridiplantae > Streptophyta > Pinopsida > Cupressales > Taxaceae > Taxus > Taxus wallichiana. Next base: position 100,771,013 of record CM031236.1, read on the forward strand.
AATTATTTTATAACTAGACTGCATTATCTTTACTTTATTTAACATTTAACTTGTAGTTATCCCACCTAATTTTGTTTGCTTCCCTCATCACACAAGAATTATGTATCCTAGTTGTTGGTATAAAGATATGTACACAAATGATCCTTTTAGTGTTGGTTCCATGGATTCATTTTCTAATTTGTATGTTTGATTGGATTTTGCATTTATTTTAGTTGTAGAATAAGGAGGTTCTCATGAAGCAAAGGAAGTTATTTGTTTCAAAAGTAGAAAGATTATGTGTTCTTTCACATTAGCATTTAAGTCCTTAGGACCATGTAAGAAGACATGGGGAGACCGACAATGAAATCCATATAAATGATGTCCCATTTCCACTCAGGAATATTATGAGGATACAAAATTCTGTGGGATGGGAATGTTTAGACTTGAACCTCTAACACTAAGGTCAATGAGCTGAGAAGTATGTTATATCATGATTCATAGATGGCTAATAATACAAGCTGTCTCGAGATCGGCGTGCATCTTCTTCACTCCTAGATGTGTTACATAAGGGGCTCGACAAGCCTATGAAATAATAAAGATCCGAATATCACCTACCTTAGGTACATAAATACGCCTCTAAAAATGAATAAGATTATCTACCTCTAGAATAAACCCGTATACCTGCCCTAAGAAAAACCTTGAGACTCAAACATCTATGTTTCACCATCCTATAAATTGTCCCCTATAATTTTAATGTGAAAGAACGCATAATATTTCTATTTAAGTCCTAAGGTTAGTCTATTTGTATCCAAGTTTGATGGAATTTGGAGTGGTCCCTACATGGTCACAAGATGTAAAAGTACCAATGCCTTCCCAGTTTACCACCCCATAGAGAGGTGGATTTCACCATAGACCAAGTCTTAGGAACAACACTAGTTTCTCGAGCACCTTATCATATGATGAATCTGAGCTTCATGAGCTCAAGATTTATCTAGACTTGTTGGAGAAGGGCCTCATTCATCCTAGTGTGTCTCCTTGGGGGGCACTAGTTATTTTGGTGAAGAAGAAGGATGTTTCTCTCGTGATTTTGTGTTTATTTCAGGAAGCTTAATAAGGTCACAGTGAAGAACCACCATCCACTTTCGAGGATTGATGACTTTTTTATCAGATAAGGGCAAGAGTGTTCTCCAAGATTGATCTCAAGTCATGATACCACCAGTTGCGTATTACAAATGTAGACATTCACAAAATAGTTTTCTGAACTCGATATGGGCATTATGAGTTCACTATTATACCTTTTGGTTTGAACAATGCCCCGGTTTTTTTCATGAGCCTCATGAATGGGTTTTTCAGGACCTTTTTCGACCGCTTTGTCTTCATTTTTCTAGATCATATACAAATTTATTCTTGATTCTGAGGAGGAAGACGAGGAACACTTGAGACAGGTGTTATAGATTTTGAGAGATTAGAAGATTTTTGGGAACTTAGAGACGTGCAGTTTCTTGGTCACATCATATCGGTGAGGGTATCTCAATAGATCCCTCAAAGATACTAGCCATTCTTAATTGGCCAACACCCACATCAGTGACAAAGGTGAGGAGTTTCATGGGATTAGTAGGCTACTACCACAGATTTGTTCAAGACTTTTTAAGGAATTCTCATCCTATTACTTCTCTTCATCATAAAGGGAAAAATTTGTGTTTTCAGAAAAATGTGAGTATGCTTTTAAGTTACCTAAGGAGCATCTAACCACGACACTTATCTTAGCAGTTTTGGATTTGATGAAGAGTTTTTGTTTGCATCGATTATTCATTATAGGGTTTTGGATCACTTCTCATGCATAAGCATCAGGTCATTGTGTTTAGGTTGCGTAAGCTCAAGGATTATGAGCTTAACTACCCTACCCATGACCTGGAGCTTACAGTAGTAGTTCACACTCTAGTGCGTTGGAGACATTTTCTTTTGGGTAGGCCTTTTATCTTGAGGACCAATCATCGTAGCCTTCAACATATCTTTTCACAGCCAAACCTCAACGCTTGTCAATGGCGTTGGATGGAGTTCTTGTGTGAGTATGACATGGACATCTAGTATATCAAGGTAAAAGAGTATGTCATCACATATGCCTTGAGTAGAATACAACATTGATTTCCACTATGAAACTTTTATCAAACCTTCGGGTAGGATTCTTCAACAAATTATAGGGGAAAATTTATATGATGGTGAAAAATAGATGTTTGAGTCTCAGGGTTAATTTTAGGGTAGTTATACAGGGTGTATTCTAGAGGTAGATAATCTTATTCATTTTTAGAGGCATATTTATGTACCTAAGGCAAGAGATATTAAGATCTTTATTATTTTAGAGGCTCGTCGAGCCCCATATGTAACACATCTAGGAGTGAAGAAGATGCACGCCGATCCGAGATAGTTGTATTATTAGCCATCTATGAATCATGATATAACATACTTTCTAGCTCATTGACCTTAGTGTCAGAGGTTCAAGTCTAAACATGCCCATCCCATAGGAATTTTGTATCCTCAGGATATTCCTAAGTGGAAATGGGACATCATTTATATGGATTTCCTTGTCGGTCTCCCCATGTCTTCTTATGATCATGATGTTAACATGGTCACAATAGACAAGTTAACCAAGGTTGATTACTTTTCACCAACAAAGGTCACATATAATGCAATTTCCATTGTAAAATTATTTTGGAGGATATTGTCAAGTTTCATTTGATTCTTAAGACGATTATTAATGACAAAGATATCACGTACACTTCATAATTCTAGAATTTCTTTCAAACTACTTTGTAAACTTAGACCAATTTCAGTTTAGCCTACCATCGAGAGACAAATGGTAAGACAAAGAGATTTAATCAGTACTGGAGCACTTGTTTCATATGTATGTGATCGATTAGTACAATAAGTGGGAGGATTATTTGCACCTTGTTTAGTTTTCCTACAACAACAATTACCATATTTCCATTGCTATGGATCCTTATCAGGCCTTGTATGGGCAACCTTGTAGGACACCTTTGAGTTGGGATAGATTAGATGACAACATTGTACTTGGACCATCTTACCTTCATGTTTTAGAGAAACAGGTTATTCTGATTAAAAAAATCTTGAGTGGGCTAGGGCACATGCAGAAGGCGTATGCAAACACAAAGAGGAATAAACATCACTTTGCAGTTGGTGACAAAGTATTCTTGAGAGTTGGGCCACATAACATCCTAATCCATTATGGAAAGGGTTCTATTATTTTTCCTCGCTTTGTGAGGTCATTTGAGATCTTGGAGGTCGTGGGTCCAGTTACCTACTGTTTAGCCTTACCACCACGCCTAGCCTAGGCCCACGATGTAATTCATGTTTCAATTTTACGTAGATATGTCCCATATGTTTATCATCTATTTTATTGGTGGGCATTATAGGTGGAGGACAAAGGACAATGGATATTGGAGCCCATGTGTATCCTAAACCACACAATGTTGATCATTCGGGGATATATTTGGACTAGGTTAGAGTACAATAGGACCGATATCATGAGATAGTAGCTACCCGAGAGGATGTGATACTATTGAGGGCTTGAGATCCCTATATCATCTAGTGACTTATAGGAGGAAGTCTAATCTTAGAGAGGCGGATATAGTTCCCACCTCTTTCTTGCATATTTTCATTTGTAGACTCATTTTATATACTAAATTTATAGACATTGATATAGCACGATATTGATAATATGTGATCTCATTTTGGATTATCTTGTGATACATGTGTTTTTTAGGCACATGGTTCCAATATAGAATTATGAATTTCATCTTTGTTTCTTCCACTTATATAGTTATGGATACCAACAGGATGTGATATAGTTAGCTTTATTTGATATATGATAGATGGATGTTAATTTTTTTGTGTACTTTTTTTTATCATTGATTGATAATGGTAAATTGGATGTTATCATGCAATAACATAGATGAATATTATATCTTGATTTATTGTGGATGCATGTTTCTATATTATAGCTATCTCACTTTGATATCGATTGTTGTATAGTTTGAATGAATATTCATGATTGGTTTAGTTATCAATATATTGTTATTATTTCTCTGATTTATTATAATGAGAAAGTATATTTAATGTGTGAATTGAGTGTGTAGATTTCAGGTCACACAAGAGAATGTGGATTTAAAAGTTGCACCTCAAGTTACACAAGTGGATGACTAGGCCAAGCATTTTAGCCATGCATGACCCTGGTTAACCTTGTGCATGTGACATATTTGTGTTTGGACATCCTTAGTAATTTCCTAATTGAAAGGAATGATAACCAAATCATACCAAGCCACGAACACAGAGATGCTAATCAAATACCACGATCAATAAGATGAAAGAAATTCACCGAATAACTTTACATAAAACCTTTGCAAACAAATTAGAAACAAAATCATATATTATTATGGAACTCCATGCAATACATTGAGAATTATACTTGCTTAAATAGGCAAGGAATAACAATCTAAGAACCAGTCAAGGTCGTAGATCAAGCCATAAATCAAGGAAATAACTATCATAAAAGAACTAGTCAAGACCATAGATTTAGGAGAGAACTATACATCAAGGATCTAGTCAATACCATGGATCAAGGAAAGAACTATTCAATACCATAGATCAAGGAAAGAACTATACCTAAAAACTAGATAATATCTCCTAATATCTAAATAAGATAAAAAGAAATATCCACACACATAAGTGGGTGAGGATAAATACAATAAAGGTAAATAAATTACCTAGGTGAACATGAGCTAAGGTAAATACCTACTCTAACACCCCCTCAAGTGAAGCTAGGGGCCAAAATAGAAGTGGCATGTCCATAGTATGAGTCTCAACAACTAGGCCTGATGAGGTACTCATGTACAATAACTGGGAAAAAGGGACACTGTAAGGTACCCAAAACTAGTAACAACAAAGTAAAGAGAGTAAAAACCCGCTCCAAGGCATCCCAAGAAGCTCGGCTCAAAAAAACGCTGTACAATGTTGAAGAAGTTTGGTGTGCATTGTGGTCTAAATCCACTGCTCAATCACAAAACTCAAAAACAACTGACACTGGGTTTCACCAGAATAGCTCCATACAAGGAGACTGTCAACGAGTGATGTCGAAAGTGCAAAAAAACACCAAACATAATTCAATCAACTGCTGCAAATAGGTGTGCCACGATCCAAGAACAATAACCAAAGCAACAAGGCAAGGACACAAACTCCAGAGTGTCATGATCCAAGAAAAGCCAAGGTAACAAGGCAAGGACATGAAACCCAAAGAAGTAGGATCAACACCACACCCTCCCATACTGTTGAATGGGTGGAGTGACGCTACAAATCTGTATGAGTTGTCAAAACAACTACTCGAACACTGACAAACTAACACTAGAATGCATAGAATAGTAAGTTGTGTAAACACCCATTAAAATCCTTAGCCCTTGGTCATATGGAATGGTCATATGAGATCCTAAAGATTTTGATCTAGTAGGTGCTTAACTTCAGCCCCCTTTAATTTTATTTGTGTGGTGAAGGCGACGACAATTTATTTTCTTTTAGTGGCAAACTAAAATAAATATGAGAAAAATATTAAAATGTTTGTAACTTTTGATCAAGAACTCGGTTTTGAGTGCCATTTTTTCAAAAGTTCTTGTTTTTTCGTGCTCATTCCATTGAAAACATTTATTTTATTCTTGGCTTGGTACGATATGGTTATTGTTCCTTTCATGGTATCGAGCAAGGTTCCAAGCTGCGATCTTAGATGATAATAGCACACCACATTAGATTTGTAAAACAAATGAGCTACCAATCAAAACGTAAAGAGTGCATCCACATGATACACCCAAAACCTAAAATGTCCGTGAGTGTAAATCATTGTGTCCAGAGGATACACGACAATATCCAATGGATAAAAGAATGCACCCAAAGGGTACAAATCGTGTCCAGTGGATAAAAGACTGCATCCAAAAGCAAAATATCTAGAGAGTAAAAGAATGCATCTTGAAGGTACACGCTTATATCTAATGGATAAAAGAATGCACCCAGAGGATATAGATCTGCATCCAGTGGATAAAACACTGCATCTAAAACAGAAATATCGAGAAGGTAAAAGAATCCATCTGGAAGGTACACGCTTATATCTAATGGATAAAAGGATGCACCCAAAAATTACAATTGTGAATATAAAATTTGACTACAAGTATATTTTTTTCTTGCATCTGTATCAAAAAATAGAGAGAAACCTAGAAAGTTTCTAGAAAAACCCGAAATACGATATAAAATTAAAGGGGTCTAGAGTTAAGCACATACTAGTAGGAATCACAATCTTTAAGCCCTCATATGACCATGCCATATGACCAAGGGCTAAGGATTTTAATGGGTGCCCCTCTCTTGTCATCATCTTGTATGTTTGATTTGTGTGTAATCTCAAAAGTTGAAGTAAGTTGGCTTATTGTCATTTTCAGAAATTTGAGAGTTTTCTTCCTAAATGTGTTTTGTTATATGTTTAATAGGATTTTGGGAATCTTCTGTTGGAGAATGAGATGGGTGACACATGTCACCCTCTCATTTTTGAGGATTTGTGATTGATTCTTCTTTTAAAACTACTCTTTGAGAGGGGTATGACCTTTTGCTTCTCATTTTTACTTTTGGAGTTGGAGAAAGCTTGGAGTTAGGAGGTTGGGGCTTTGGAGAG
>CM031236.1:100782712-100825212 GCA_018340775.1 Taxus wallichiana var. yunnanensis
CAAACCTGAACTCCGCATTCTACAACATAAGCACCGTTATATTAACATATGTCCTATTCCACACATATGCACTATTTCACACACATATGCACTAATATTAAGTATAAGAGTTATTTGGTAACCTATCCGGAGACATATGTGCTACTTCATATGTTATCAAACAACCCATATAATATGCGCTACTTTATGATACATACGAGTTAAAACATAATGAATACATTATTCTTGAACAAACACACTATTGTACATACGTGCCATTCTATTCACCGCCACCCAAACCCTAGTAAAAATGCTACTTTATACCACATATGCACTAGGCTATAACAAATGCACCATTAAGAAACATATGTGTTATTCGTAATCACCCCATCACTACATACACACTAAACTACTTACCCGCCTCCCAATCAACACATATGCGCTGCTTTTTATCACATATGCACCATTTCTTGCCCATATGCGCTAAATCGTAGGCATATATGCTGATTACAATGCCCCAACACCTAAAATTACCTAAAAACCTCGAAAAGAAAAAAATTACAAAACATAATAAATGATAAGGCACCTTGTAGTCACAAAATCATGCACTTTAGATATTATTTATCCCGGTTTCATACTACTATTTAGAAGGTTCTTGAGTGAAGAAAGTACTAATTAACCCCCATCTTTTGGCCATCTTGTTTTATTTTATTTCATCATTACCGACCTTTTACACCCATATGCCTAGTCAGCTTTTGTCATCCCGCATTATTTTAGCCTCAACTGGGGTGCCTAGATTAGTAGTGGGGTGCCCATGGGTGCCTTGGTCCCACCGGGCGCCCTATCCCTTTGGACTTTCCCGCCATATTTTTGGCTCTTTCTAGCCGTTTTATCTTCTTATCTTTTTGGTGGTTGGCCATTTCAGGGTTAATTATGAAATTAGATCAAGAGAACCCTATAAATATAAAGTTATGAGACCATAATGAGGGACCTAGCACTAGTCATTACTATAATCCATCTAGAGTTGCATCCATCTATTGCATTGGAGATCACTTGCATCCACATAGCTCCATCATCAAGGCATAAGGTTAGGACATCTGCATCACACTTCATAGGGGAAGGGATTCTATTTTATTCCATACACACATGCTATTACATCTTCTACATTTATCTATTGCTTCTTTACTTCACCAAGTGTGATTGACACAAGAGTACCTATGACACATTATGCACACCCTCACGGAACTACAATTGGGTCTGAAATGTAGTGCAACGCTTAGTTAGTAAGCCCACTCTTGTGGCGGTGAGGTCGATCGACCCATTCATTTGCATGTTTCTTTTTTTTATGGTTTGTGAGTTATTATTTGTCTCTTATAGGTATTTTTATTCATCTCGGATCATTAAGCGGCATCCAGATTACGGGACAACGAATCTAATGTAACATACAACAAGGGTTTTAGACCACCTCCCAACCTTGCAAGAATTAGTTTCAAAGATTTTTCACAGATAAGGGTGCCTATTTTGCATACTAGAGCACTTGTAGGCATCCCGGTCCCTTCCGGGAACTCCAAGTATATGGAATCGGTCCAGATCCATCCTTTTCGGAGCTCTTGAAAAATCGTTCATGCTTCAAGATTTTCTAGTCACCTCTGCGACATAGTCCCATGAGCATCTTCTATTGAACCGAGTTCATTCCTATTCTCTCTCTTGCAAGTAAGGGCTAGCATTTTACTTCTCATAGATTAGATCAACTATCCCCACATACTTTATATTAGTCAATTTTAGTTAATCATTTTGGTGAAACCGACTCGATCATTCACGCTTATAGATTCTTCATTCATTGGTATCCTAGGTTAGGTCATAATGAGTATGTCAATAAATGATTATTTACTTTCAAAGTCCGATTTACTAGATAAAGTCAAACATTTTCTCGCTACTACTCATATTCATGCTGACATGCATCCTAACTCAATTTATCAAGATTTCTCCGATGCATTCTCTTCACACCTAGTTTTTGAGTCTAATCTTCCCGTTGATGTTCATGTTTTTGATAATGATACACCACTACATATTATATCTCACATTCATAATGTAGCTATCAAGTGTACTTTGATTGATAATAGACATGAACTTAAATTTTGTCCTATGTCATTCCTCAAGGTTTTGGGTCTTACCCCTCATGATGTTAGTCCATCTAGTATTTCACTACATGCTTATGATGAATTTATTCATCCTTGTCTTGTTCACATTGCATTTCAGATTCTTGTTGGTCTAAAGGCTGCATTCGCGTTGTCTTAATCACTGTTGATTTCCTAGTATCCTACTGTTGTCTTTTGGGAAGGCCATGGCTTCATGCCATGCAATGTCGCCTCTACTGTACATAATTGTGTCAAATTATTACATGAAAACATGGAGTATACCATTTTTTGTGACCGCAATCCATTCCAGTATTGCGACCAGGATCCTAATACTAGTCTTCCTATTCCACACACAGATATCACAAATGAGCCCCAACCTAGGGAAGAACCACCTCACTTACCACCACTTGATGGTACCATTTTTGTGATAGATGTAGTTACTTTTGTGCCACCTACTACTACTATTATGATTCCTTATCAGGCACCAGTCCATTCCATGGACATCACTCTATCACATACGACTTCACATGTACCATCTCCCTTAGCATGGCCATCATTTACTTGCACAATTTTCATGATTAATTCATAATGGGAACACATTCCATTTGATCCTACATGCAATGACACTATATGTACATAGGAGGGTCTACATTGCTTATGGTTTAGTTTTGAGGACCTCTATCCTACATGATGTGTTCCTCATCTTTATTATGGAGTTTTTTGTATCACTACTGCTTATGGTTTACATGTATTTCATCTTAGATTCTATCTATCACGTACTCCTCACTCGTCATCACTTAAATCAGGACAATCATGGCTTGATCATATTGGGGGTACTCTAGATCCGGATTATATAGACATTTCCTTTCCTATTCCTTTTGGACATGTTTTCATCTGCAATAGCTCTTTCCTAGGATACACACCAAATCTCACTCATTTTTATGTTCACGGTTTCCCACTTCCTACATTCACCGATCAGAACTATGCTATGGAAAGGTACAGTTCATGCCTCAATGGTTCATTATGCGATCAACCGACACTATTTCTTATCAAGTCGTAATGCTTACCCATTCGAATATGAACTTGAGAGTAATTATATTCTAGATGACATTACATGATAGCCTAGTTTACCATGCATACATTTAGGGGCATATAGCTTCACCTCCCCCACCTCGAAACTTAGCATAGTCAGACTTTGTAATGTCCCCTGTTAGCATTTGTTAGTTTAATCCATTGTTGTTAATGGACAGTTAACAGACAGTTGTAACTGTCCTCTCTCCATCTTTCCTCCCACAGCCTTTATAAGGCTTGGCACTCTTGTTTGTAAACACACGCAATGAATGAATATCATTCTGTCTTCTGCAATTAAACTCTTGCCATCATTGGTATCAGAGCGAGTGTGCCTGTCCTCTCTCGCTGATGGAGGTTTGCGTTTTTACTGTGCGTGAGTGCAAGCAGACTGGCGCGTGGAGGAGGAAAAACTGTGGCTGTCTCGTGTGAAGTCCGCTGTGCGTGAAGGAGACTCAGCAACCATTTCTCTACTATCCGTGCGTGAAGGAGTCTCGTTTTTGCTGAGCGTGATGATGTGTCCAAAGGAGGCAGAAACGTGAGAAGGAGAAGATGTAGCGACCTGTTTTATCTTAACATTGAAGAGCTGCGTGGAAATATTTTGTCAGGTTGCTTGCTGTCTAGTAACTTGCGTGGAACATTCTGTTTGATGGTCATTTTGTTTCCTGTCTTGAGATCTGCGTGAAACATTTATAACGTGGAGGAACGGCTTTCCTTTGTCATTTGTTGTCTGGCATAGAACCGACCAACTTTAATATAGCGTGGCGAATAACATCTGCAGAGCCATTGCAGTTTAGAGATTATTTTGGCAGTTTTAAGACATAGAAGTTTAGTATAAAATCAATGTGTGCAAATTTGGAGAAGCCAAATTAAAGTTTAGTGGACCTGCTGCAAGGAAAGGAGGAGACCTGCGCCTAGAGATTGCACGTTATGATTTTAGATTGGTGGTTAGAAACCTGCATTTGATGGCGTGGATTTGAGCACCCAAAACGACATGTTCTGCATGGCCACCAGCGTATAAAGGTTCTTCTGTTTCGGGGATGGAACTCAATCGAGAAGCATAGGCCTGGCTGACGAGTGCCCGAAAGTCTGCAATGCTAGTCTTACCTGATGGACATTCACGGTAATTTACTTCCTACCTCACCATTTTTTTCGTTTCTCCAGTAGTTATTATGGACATTCACTTGGAAAAATACTCGGGGTTAAACTTTCATACATGGAAGGTGAAGATTCAAATGCAACTTATGCATAAAAACTTATGGGGTATAGTAGATGGAAAAGAGAAAAAGCCCACAGACGCCGCCAAATTAGCAGAATGGCAGTGCAGAGATGATAAAGCAAAAGCCATTATTGGCCTTGCTCTCTCCGATTCTGAACTCCATCATGTTGATCTCAATAAATCTTCCAAGGACATGTGGGATAATTTAAATCAATTATTTGGAGCGAAAGCAGTGAACGCGAAGTTTTCCCTAAAACTTCAGTTATATAGATTCAAAATGGAAGAAAGCGTTTCTATGTCTAGTCACATTAATAATCTTCGGTCTCTGCTCCAACAACTAGCAGAAGTCAAAGCTGTGATAGAAGATGAGGATGCCAAAGCTATCCTATTAAACAGTCTATCTTCCAAATACAACAATGTTGTTTTTACTCTCAGTCAAATTCAGTCTAAATCTCTAGATGACATGATCGCGGCTCTTCTCGCAGAGGAAAAACGCATAACTGACGATGTTGCAGAAGGTGATACTCAACAAGTAAGTGCACTTTGTATTCCACAAACAGAAAATTTCATAGGAGATCAGATAAAAATAAACTAAGGCCTAAACAAGAGATTGAATGCCACTATTGTCAGAAGAAAGGTCATACAATGTGGAACTGTCATATCCGAGCAAGAGATGTTCTACAAGGAAATATAAAACACAATGGAGCTAATACTGCTCATACAGAAGATCCACAAGATTCTGACGAGAGTGAGGAAGCTGTTGATGAGATTGGCTTCACATCATCTCTAGTATTGTAAGCATCTGTACAGGAGGACGGAGGATAATGGAGGCTGGAGGAAATCCAGCGACCTCTTGCAAGCCACAAGTGACGAGGCCGCCGACAGAGATTGTGGCAGAATAAGGTATTGAGGACCTATTCCTCAATTTTTGGCTTGTTTATTTCAGTTTCAGTTTTGTGTCGTGTTCCTGTTGTTTTGTTATTCAATAAAGTTCAGATGATACGAAGTTTCCTGTTTGGGACCTTCTAATTGAAGAGCGTTGTGGGGAACAGAAAAGCACTAAAAGCAGCACATGGTACTTGCCCTGGGTTCGTGGTAATCCTGTAAAACCACCAAGGTATCATCCTCTTGGGTTCGTGGTATGCCTGTAAAACCACCGAGGTAAAATCCTCTTGGTTCGTGGTAAGCCTGTAAAACCACCGAGGTGAACAGTTGGAAAGTGTTCCTGTCCCTCTAGGTTTCTGGTCAACCTTAGAAAAACCATGTGAGACCATGTAGGCACATGCTCGTGTGAAGACCCTCTTTGCGATGTTCTCTTTAAGGGGGGGACCTATTATCAGGAAATGTATGTTTTTACGAACAATGTATTAAGGGGGGGAATGTTAGCATTTGTTAGTTTAATCCATTGTTGTTAATGGACAGTTAACAGACAGTTGTAACTGTCCTCTCTCCATCTTTCCTCCCGCAGCCTTTATAAGGCTTGGCACTCTTGTTTGTAAACACACGCAATGAATGAATATCATTCTGTCTTCTGCAATTAAACTCTTGCCATCAGTCCCCATTTATGAAGACCCTTAGCCTATACCGCCCCGTGGGCTTTGGGATGTGCAAAGGGAACATTTCTATATTATTGCAAGCAATAATTATTTAATTATGAAGATTATTTAATTTAATTCCCAAAATTTAAAAATTAAATGGGGAATTAATTAAATAAACATTTAGGTGGCTTTTATTATTAAAATCACCCTTTGAAAAAGGGGACGCCACACCTAGGGGAGAACAAACCGCTTTTATTTGATATTTTCCTTCTCCTAGGGTTTTCAAATTTTGTGACTCCTTGCTTATAAAAGGAGAGCTAGGATCACTATTATTATTATGTTATGATGAACTTATTTTTATGCTCCATGCTTGGAGTTGGGATGCATGCCCATTGATGTTCTCTCTCTCTCTCTTGCATGGGAGATTGTATTGAGCTGGTTTGAGTTTATTTGAAGAATTTGTTTGAGAAGTTCATGTCCCTTGCGTCGTGAAGCTTTGGTTAAAATTTTCTATTGAAATCTGCATGTTTTTGTAGCGATTCACTATAGCGTCACTATAGCAGCTGGTTTGTGAGTGCTTTAACAAATCGCCTTGGGTGTTTGGTTCTCTAAACCCTAGCAACTTATTCCTATGGTGTTTTGTGGACTGTTTTGCATGCATTATTTGGAGTGGATCGATCAGATTTTTGCAGGTTATTGTGCTCTTGTTACAACGACATCTATAAGGCAAGTTGATATGATTCATGATCTGATTTGGTCTATTGTTCTTGTGATTTCACTTGAGGGTTATATTTAACTATTGGCAGCGATCCTTATGGCTTTAAATTCGGTTTTGGCGAGCTTCTTATGGTGATTATAGACTGATTTGTGTGCAAAAATCTTAAGCTTTAATCTTGCATTTGTTGGTTTGTTTGGTAAAACTGGATTGTGGTATTTTTAAGGGAAGTTCAACTAGCACGGGCATGATTTACTGATCCCTTCAGCTTCAACGATTCCTTTTAATGTTTTATGAACTGTTTGGGCCATAAGTGGATGTGAATCGACCAAGTTTAATGTGTGACTTTGTGCCTTTCCTACAGCGGATTTCCTTGGGCATGTTTATGACTGATTTATGATCTTTTTGAGGTAGAATCGACTAATCTTATGCATGATTATATATCCCTTTTACAGAGATTGGTCTGGGCAGGTTGTGTGCTTAGTGAACTGAATTTTGTCTAGTTTGATTGTGCTCAAAAACAGCGACTTCATTTGGGAGTATTATGGACTGATTTTGGAATAGAATATATTGTTGTTCTTTCTTCCCTAGCAGCAAATGATGTTACTGTTAACTCTGAGTATGAGGGTTTAACTCTTGCATGGTATTTGATGATCTTGCATATGATCTATATATAAAATATTAGATCATATCATATATATTGCAGCGACTGGTATTAGAAGTTTAACGCTGGATTTGTATGCTCTAGTTGGTCATCATTGGCTGAGTGTTGTGTAGAGATTTTTAGAGTAATTCCAGTATTCATTTACAGCAGTATACATTGTGGAATTTAGTTGATAAGACCATTAAACCCTTATCCTCGGGTTTATTGAGTCAACTACTCAACGGTTTTCAAGTGGTTTGTTACTTTCAGTTGATTGGTGTATTGAAGGATTGTTGATTTTGCATATTTTCTATTGATCCGGAAGGGGATATTCTGTAATTATTATTTTTACATTTTCATACATTAATCTTCTCGCATTAGGCATACTCATCATACATTCTACGATTATTCTTGTTATTGGTCCGAAGTAAAACTCGTGTTAGATGGCCTATCTAACTTTGACTTTGGCCGATCTGACAATCGAATCTCCTCGATTTTGGGTCCCTCGAACTAAGGAGAACCTCTAGAGAGGCTTGGCTCCCTTGATGGATCACCTAAAAGCTGCTAAATCATACCTAGTTGAGGGTTAGGGAAAAACTAGAAAAACTCGAAAGCTTGAAATGGTGATACAACAACTTTGTGTGGGAAATAAGCTTGCAAGAATCACACTTAACGAAAAATGAAGAGTTGATGGCTTCACTCCAATCAATGCTTAATAGATTTTGTACTCACTAAGGTATTAAAACACACTTATGTGATTGTAAAATAGTCAAAACAACTTAATGAAAGTGCTACAAGACTATAAGCATACAAATGAATAAAGCAACTTACTTAAAAGACGACTACAACTTTCTTTTAAACACTGCGAAAAACTCTTGAGAATGGAGGAAAATTCAATCTTTATTATTCAAAGGTGCACATTATAACATTTTTGTAGCATAAATCTGCAAAAGATAAGTCCCCTCTACATGCTTGTAAAAGCCATGCACATATAGAAAAATATAACTCACCCTCGGCCCCAAAATAAAACATGCATTAGAAATAAATATCACATGCGTGACTTCGCCTCTAGGAATCAATACCATTTTCTTTTTAATGCAAAAGCTAGTAATAGCTTTGCCAACACTTGAGTCAAACTACAATTGACAAGTCAACCCATTATCACAAGAATGCTCCAAGTGTGTGTATGGGATTTTAAAAAGAATAAGGTAAATTTTGCAATATTAAGGTAAAGGCATCTTGTAATTTTAGCTAAAAGGCTATTCTTGTATTTTTGTGCATTAAAAAAGTGAAAGAATTTTTTTCTTCTTCTATATTTGGAATACATGTACAATATTTAGCTAACTTGGTTCCCTGCCACTTGGCTAATAGTAGCATTTTTTAACCTTGGCTATGACATGATTGATTAATTTAATCCTTTCTCTACCTCATGTGTGAGGTATTGGCCCTCTTTTGACTTGGCCTACCTAATAATACCTCCCTCACCCCATGCGCAAATTTAATCATTACCAAAAAAATCAAATGGAACATTACCTGTGGCATATGATTCAACTCAGGTATGAATAATCCTAACCATGGTAAAGCTACAACCACAAGTTACTTTGAAATCACTTAGGAAAACAAAACCCTGAAGGGATTCATTTGATATTTTGTCTTTTTGGGACTTTGTGGAGAGGAACTCTAGAAAAATTGAGTGGCCATAAATGGTCCTATAGCTTGTTGTTTTTGCGTTTTGGGAGCTCGTTCTCACTTCAAAATTTAACTTTTCTGCTATCTTGGTCGTGCCTTCATTGCATGAATCTCTGGGGTTTGAGATTTTTAACTTGCTGCTCGTTTGATTTGCTTTGCATATCTAGTTTGGCTAGGAGTATTTCAACAACTCGGCAATCGTATCTATGTGATAGCTCGACCTGGGTGAGTGTTCGATCTGAAATGTTGAGAGCTCATATTTTAAAACCTGACTCGAGGGTTTCATTGCGATTTTTTTAATTCTAGGTCAAGTTTACTCTCAGTTATTGTATTCTCTTTCCTGGAGCTATATTATGCTGCCATTATGTGCTATGTTTTCAATATGAGGTCGAGGGTTGTGAGTGGCTTTGTTGCATTTTTACCAACTCGTGAAGGTAAGCTCTGCATATTATTTTACTTTGCACGGGCTTGTTGGGAATTTCTATTTTATTTTGATGGTTCAACTCGGGTTTTTGTTTCTGTTAATGAGACTCTACAACGGGTTATGCCCCCATAGCTAGCTTATTTAGTTTTTTCACTCCTTTTCCTGGATCTGTATTTGCTGCTTTAGTGCCTGAGATAGCTCATTTTCTACTTTTGCTTACCCAAACTGGGAACTTGTTCTGATTGTACTTTTTATTGGAGATAGCTCGGCCTTGGGGTTTAGTTAATTCCAACTCGCCTATGTTCGATGAGCTATGCCATTTCTTCTTTCCTTACAAGAATTACCTGATTCTACTTTGTGGGTTCGTCCTTCATTTCTCCTTGCATGACCTGGGTGAGGCTTACATGTGTATACTCTGATTTACCGAATCTGGGTTCTTCATATTGCTATTCCGTGCATTGTTGTTTTTCCTGACATGATTTGGATACCCAGTTTTGTATTGCTTCTATGCTCTATTTTCATTGTATTAACTCGTGCTAATGAATGAAATTTTTCATGAACTTCTTGAAACTTTTTTAACACTTGAGCACACCCATATTTTCGAGTTACTGATGCGTTATTGAGCCCAATTTAGCACAAGGCTAACATAGGTTTTAGGTCTGAAATATGTATCTTTTAGACGATATGCTGATGTAAAATACCATGTTCCTTGCATGGACATTCAAGCGCCTTGGCTCTTGTTTGATCTTCTCGGTTTCAGGATTTGTACTTTATAATTTTCTGTCATTCCATGCATACTGTGGTTGAAAATTATTTAGTACTTGGTCATACTGAAAATGAATGAAAAACTTAGCTTCCTGTCTAACATGTAAATCTAAACTTTGTTTTTCTTCGATGCATATTTGTATTTTTTTCATAAAGGAAGTGCAAGGAAAGGAAAAATGCAGTCAATCTTTGTGTTTTCTGCATAACTCGAATTTGCATCTCTTCTTTCAATAGTGTTGATCCTGTATGACTGCATCATTCCATGGATAGTGGTTTGCATAATATTTTCGCTTATACACATACAACTGAAATGTTTTAATTTCCCTAAAATATGGTTGTCACACTTCATTGCTGAATTCTTCCTTGTGGAATTAGATATCTTGCTGATCAGGGAGGTCTAATTTTATGACTTGTAGCTTGCATTATTCAATAAGCGTGTGGCTTCCTTTAATGCGATAATACATACTGTGATGTGTATCTTGAGGATTGATCTTTCCTTCCAAACTTCATGATTTAAAATATTGGAGAATACTTATGGCTGTTAATACATCTCAAAAGATACTTACATCTTGGTGATGGTTTACCTTTTATAGCATTATTTTATGTTCTTCTGGAGACACCTCATGTAGTTAGGCCTTTGACCATATGTCCTTTTAATGGAGTTTTTAACCTGTGAGCTGAATAGGTTGTGACTCCTTACTACAAATGCTTTGCAAATTACTTTGATCTCTGTATTTTATTGTTCCTCTTGGCTATCATACAAGAAACCTCAAACTCTATCTTGATTAATGCATCACTGTATTGTTTTCCTCTTCTTGGGATGTTGTAATTTATATTCCGTATTTTTGAGACTTTAAAATCTAAAGCTTTAGATCAGTTGTAAGTTTGTTTCATGCATGGTCGTACTTTAATTGTTGAATAATGTTGTTAAAGGTTACTTAACTGAATCTGGAAATCTGAAAATTTCTCCTGTATCTTGATTTTGAAGTATGTGTGGAAGCCATGTGTTTTTGAAAACTTGTATAATTGTCTTGTATATTTTGAAGTATGTGTTCCCACCCTGAGTTGATGATATGAAGCCTTAAGGATGTAAAAAGCCCAACTCCTTTGATGATAGATCTCTTGAAAATGTATTGCATTGATTAATCTTTGTTCCATTTTGAAGTGAATCTTGTATTTGGATCCATCTCTAACACATGTAGCTGCAAACTAAAGGAAAACGTTAGAAAAAGGGTGAAGGCCATAGGCTTTTGCTTTCATTATTTTGTTGATTCCTTATTGCGATATGATTCGAATGATAACAATCTGCTCCATGTTATTCTGTTTATGTTTCTTTCTCATGCATTCTTCTCTATACCGTGAAAGAAATCCATATGCCTGAAGCTATAAGTACATAAGCAGCAATAAACACGGAGCTCTAATAAAAATTGTTTTCTGTTTATAGGTGTTGTAATTCTGGAAAAGGATAATGAGGATGAAGTAGTTGTAACACACCAAAATTACCAACACAAGGACAACACAGTGAAATACCGGATAACTTTTTTTTGACTTACTTGAAGATAATACGACACTACACAAGTTCTCTAGGGAATACAATCAACTAAAGACATGCTTTCCACAACACGGACCCACATTGGTTACAGATAAACATGAGGCACACACTTAGGACACAATGGTTCATCTAAAGTATGCAATTTTACAACAAGGTTTTCCCACAGAAGGTTTCTTTAGAATCATGTTTTAGCTGTAAGTGTTCTTACATTCTTTACTTTTCACAGAGGAATCATAATAGGAGAATCTGAAAGTCATGTCTCCTTTGAAGAATTTTCCCCTACCTTGATAATGTTAATAAACAGTGTAAACCAATTATTGGATGGTAAGAGGTTGCTTCATTAACTTGATTAACTGGTTCATTGGTTAGGAGGCAGTTTGTTTATCAAGGCTCTTAACTTCATCAAACTGTTTTCAACGTTGTGCTTTTAAACATATATGTTTTACCCCTTTTAAGCGGTCATATTTTTATTTTATTTTATTTTTACAGTACATGACTGTCTAAGACTTGGATTCTTCATTAAGATCTTATTAGTGGTTAAAAAGGATTTCATTGGGGCAAGAGTCTAACCAGAATTGTTAAAGGTTTCACTTGGGCTTCACTTGAAGAGATAGACATAAGTATACTGTTTACTTTTTCAACGGGCAAGATAGGTCGAAGAGTTTCTTAGTCAAGTTCCTTCTATTTATTATAATCTTATTATCTTCCAAGAATTCAATCATTGATTTCACCTTAAGACCGTTCTGAGGATTTACCACAATAAGAGATTGTTGATTAGTTTACGCGGGATCACAAGGTATATTTGTTTCTCTTGTTTTCTTTTGCTAGGTTCCAAAACATAGTCCTTTACCAAACGACACAAGACCAAGGTAACTAGAGCGATGCAAGATGATTCAAGTTTGGATAATTAGAATTAGGTTTGACAATTCAAGGATAAATCATATTCTGAAAAGTGAAAATTCAACAAAGGATACACATGTCAAAACAAGTTCATTTAATCTTATTGACGATAATATTTCTCAAATTGACTTTCAAACGATAACAACCTACATGAGAACAATACAAAATTATAACACAATGCCTTCTAGATAGTCTCCACAATTTCCATACCAATGTTGTAAAGCAAAAGAAAAACATTCGTACAACAGCAGTTCCTAAGAAGGATGGAATCCACTTTCTACACGTGTTTCTTTTTTCTCTCTTTTTTTTTTTCTTTTCTACTCAGGAAATCCTCCTGCACATTTGTTAGCACATGTCGGTTTTGCAAGGCGAGCACGATAAAAGCTATAACATTAAGACATTATGTTGTTATCTAACTGTTTCAAGGAAGAAAAGTACCGTTGAAGAAGAAAACAATAATTCAAGAGTCTAAACAAGAGCAATTAAAGAGCTGTCCAAAAGCATAAAATGTCTAAATAAAAGGGATGGCACTAACTCTATTCAATTATCATTTTCACATAGGAGCAGTTAATAAACATCATAGTGAATTTCACCCATATCACAATAATGACCGTCATTAACAAGATAACATTTCGAAACAAAAACAATTACAGGAAGAGAATTAATTTCAAACGTGATCTATCCCTATTTGTTTAAGTTAGTTCACCAAGCCAAGGATTCACTATGCCACTGGAAGATCCCAAACAATCAATCGACATGAGAATATCTAAACCAACATGACTTATTAATATTAAGATGATGTGCCTATAACAGTTAATTTTATGTCAGTACAGAATAAATAAAAATGGAAAGAAAAGGGATGAAACGCACAAATGACCTCGCATGGGTCACATCCTATCCTAACAATCCTTCTATTAGACTTTCTTCTAATCAAGAGAATGTCTTAAGAAAAAGGACAAATTTGACAAGACCAAACATATCCATTATAAATCTTACAGGAGGGTTACTCAATCATTCACAAGAACACAACACAAGATACATAGCTTCCAAAGGATCTGTCGTCAACAACAAGTTGACTTAAACCTTTCTGGTCAATACATAACCATTCTACTACAATGACAGCAAGGAGGTCGTATCACAACGATCATCCCAAAACCAGTCAACCAAAGAGTTTCCAAACACACCAACCTATGAGTCACAGGAGAATGAAATTTAAGCATCTTTACGGAGCAAAACGTAGAGTAATTTCTTACGCATAAAACCCACATCCCAATTTTAAGATTTGAAAACTTCCTCACTAATGATCCAGTAGATCTCGTATCCTCCAACATGTGTGAAACAAAATCAAGGTATGAAAAAGAGTATTTCCTCTGACATTTTAAACTATCCAAAAGAAATGTGAGTATCGTCAAAAGAAGACATTCCATAGGATCAGCTACATTCCTCAAAACATACAACAGTTACCAAGGGAGAGAAGGTGATTCCAAAGACGACAATCTCCAAACGGTGAACATGAATTGATATCAAATTATGACGATCAACCATGACACTCGAAGAATAAAAGTATTTCTTTGAGCGATTCAAACAAGTAACAAAAGCAACTAACCTAGTTGAGAGTAATATCAACTTGGCTCAAATCGATAATCAGTCAAGCTAAGCACACACCAAGCCAACCGGGAAGGGTTACTAGAAACTAAAAGAAAAGAATAGAGACAGGAAAAGCATCATTCACCTATACACAATGCACTTGCAGTACTCAATCCCTAATTCGCAAATACTCGACATAACCCAGAACTAAAGATCTCGAACCGAAACAAGAATAAGAACAAAACAGGAACTGTAAGGTTGAGTCCAACAACAATGTTTGATAAATGATTCAAATCGTGAGACCAACATAAGGAACTAGGGGGTGTTCATTACAAGAACCCCACCTCTTTTGTTTTATTAGACTTAAGAACAAAGTTCACCCAACTAATATTTATTAAAACCCAGAAACAATATAAAGGCTTCAACCAACGCAATCATTTCTAACGCCAAAAAGGAAATACAAATGAGCAAGGGAAGTGGAAACCAAACAGTATACCATCACACGAGACATTTATAGGAAGATTAGAGTTAATTAATGAATCAGTTAAATAACAACATAAGAATCAATGGTATAGAGAATATCGTGCCTGATTAAGCTCCCGCAGTCGATAACAAGATGGACCGGGCCTGCAACAGCAACCGAAGCCTAATTCCATTTCTTCAAGCTCGTTGGGCGCCCAAACATCGAACATCTTCATGATGGCACAGGTAGGAGTTCACAGCCAGGGTGGGTGGTCTAAAATACTTGCCATCATTCTCCCAACACCGCTCCAAGATCAGCCCTAGAACTTCTGTAGGCCCCATTTTGGCAATTGAACTTAATCCTTCGTCATTCATCCAAACACCTCCACCATCTCCATATGCATCTGATTGTTTCTGATTTGGACCTCCTAACCTTGGTGCTCTCATACTAGGAGCAGCCCTAGTTTGAGACAAAGCAAAAGAAGATGGCTTTATAACCAAAAACAATCTCTTGGTACAGACTCCATATCCATAAAACAGTCCTAGACTTAGCATCCTCAATTAAGGCTGACCGGTCACTAGATTGCTTCAATGTAGCTGCTTTGCGAGCTCGTGCCAGTGCCACATTCATGCAGCGAATATCAACTACAAAGCCAACCCCATGATTTGAAGCTTGGACACAAGACAAAGAGATTACATCACGCTCCTGGCTCTGAAGGCATCTACCATAATGATAAATAAACCTTTTCCTTCATCAGATCTGAGGACAACATCAAACTCTCGGTGCAAACATTTCAGCTGTAGCTTGAAAGTGTGATAATTTCAACAGAGATGTCTCCAGCATAGATCAATGGCACAAAATCAGACCCCAATGCCTTTCTACTATACAAAGACACTCCCCGAAGACTTTCCATTACCCAAAAATAATGTTTGTAGGGAAATCCCTGTCTAAAGTCCTCGCCCCAACTGTTGTCACCCACAAAGTGCTTGGCACGAGCTGCAACATTTCTCTGTCCAGCTACATAAGGAATCCCCTTGGTAGCATTAACAGGAGGTGCCCCCTGCAGACCAAAGATGATTTCTGTCATGGCATTCACAATGGTTGGCTCCTCACTGGAGCTCTCGTAGCACCGGCCCCATCTGGGATCTCAGCAGACAGCAATACAAGGAGCAAATGCATAGGGAATGCCCGTTGCTCGATTTCCAGAGCGGTAGCTGCACCGATTCTTTTCACCAGATCAGGATCCCTGGTTGCACCTAAGCCAACATTGTGAGGGAAAATAGTAGCCCCATAGACATTGTTGAGACCATGCACACCATCAATGCCATATATCATTGGGATCTGAAGCCTGGTGGACATGGCACCCTTCTGAAACTCGTTTACCATGTTGACCCAATCTGCAGGGCTTGCCTTGGGTGCAGGAACACTTCCTCCACCGCTAAGCACGCCCCCACTATAGTATTGTTTCATGACATCCGTAGAGGTGACCGTTCTTTCAGTCTGGGTCATCTGTCCAAACTTCTCTTCTAGTGTCATTCGTCTCAGCAAGTCTTCGGCCCGAGCGATTACAGGCTGTGATGGGTCTTTGTATTGAACATACTCTGCTTCTACCCATACAAATGCAAAGCACAACAACAGGATTACCTGCACCTGACTCCATTTACACTTCATTTCTTATTGCAGGCTTTAAAAATCTTTCGAAACACCGACTGTACTGATCTCTGTGTTTTCACCATTTTCAAAACTTGCCAGATTGCATTATGGAAGGCGCATTCTGCACGGCAGCATTTGACTCAAAACCATTACGTAATGCATAGCCATGGTTCTCCTGGTAACACTCTTGCTGTCACTTAATCGATTTGATACAAAATATCTTGAAGGAGAATCCCGAATTTGAGGATGCAGTGATACTGAACAGATCCGAGCAATACTCAATCAACCCACTTCCAAGAAATGACCGACAGTGCAAACAAATGGCACTCTCAGCCTCACCTGCAAAACTTGCCTCAAGGTTTGTCCGAGCTTCTTCCACGTAAGATCTCACACCGGATGAAGCGACTTTCCAAAATGAAAAGGAACAACAGCTCAACTAAAACTTTATCTCGTTCTTCAACTACAGCTGCAAGATCTTGCAACAACTGGTCGTGACTGTGGTCGCGTGCAACCAGAACGTCAAGTTCGGCACCAACGGTTCTTGGGCTCGCCCTGCAGCTGCTGTCGCACCTACTCTCACTGGAGGCCACTGGTTTTCTGAGATAAGTTTACTCCTCTACCCTGTAGCTGCTGCATACAGTCCAATGCTTCCTCACGGCACCCCCAGGAGAAGTTCGGTTCTACGCCCACGGATTCCGCCTGAACAGCACGATTTTGAGAAACCACACCCAGAACACGTAGCAAATACATCTGTTTCAGCATTGATGGAGCATAGCAAGCATCCGTGGTTTTGGACGAAACCACGAGCGGACCACGTGATGTGAAAGGAGTCAACGGGGAGATTTGGAAATCCAAAAATTTAATAAAAGGAAGAGACACTTCAACCACTTGCCAACTACAAGGCCAAAAAAATTGTATTTTATCATTTTTGGAGCCCCGTCTTTGTGGGGACGAGCCGCTTTGCACTGGAGTGAACAAAGGACGGGCATTACGGTAGTTGCGAAGCGAGGAGCTAAAGGGGAAACAACTTCATTCAAGAAATGATGGGGTTCCTCCATTCCTATTTACTTATAGATTTATGTACATGTACTTCCTTTGTATGTACTCATAAATTATCTCGCATGCCTTTTGTGGGATCACTTTATTTCTTCATGAATAAATACAATTATTTTTTGTAATTGAGTTCTCTATTTCCTTTTTCATTTCATTTATGTAACTTGTAAACTTGGAATGAACTCAGCAACTCATCACATAACATAATATCATTTAAGTATAAAGAAATAACCTTAATTAAATGATTTGATTTCCAAGAACATGAGCAATATCATTGATTGCAAACTGAAACCTCTTCTAAATCCCAAAAATTGCAATTGTACTTGCTTTTGAGGCACAATTTCGATGTATTCTACCCTTCCCACCTTCACCAAGGCCCTGCATTAGTCTTCCAAGGCTAGTTCATGAATTTTCTTAAGACAACACTTGGAATGACAACATATGTGAGGTGTTGCACCCTAGAACAACACCTATAACTTCCATTTTGCTTTCAATTCTTCCCAAATCTGTTCAAAACTCAGTAACTAAAACATAATTTTTGTACCCCCTTCAATGATTGACAAAAAATGGTCAATAAATCGCTACTTTGCTGACTTGGTTGCACGATAATCAACTAAAACCCCCAAAATGGCCTTTGTTAGCCATTAATGCCAACTAAAAACCTTTACCAATCCTAAAAATTCATGTCAAAGATTTCATAATACTGATAAATCCTCCATGAAAAATTAAAAACAATAATAAAAAATTATGCATAACTACACACTGGGAAGTGAAAACACATAAAAACTAATAAACCATACATGCTTCAAGGTGAAGCATGCAAAGTATGTGGAAGCATTTGTTTGCGTAGAAAATAAACATACACTAACCTAATCTAACTAGCTGGCCGAGGCTAAAAAAGCCTAATATGGGTTGAGTAAAATAGCTTGCTTTTCTCAAAACATGTGACCATGGGCTCAACTTGAAAATAAATTCATAGGGAAATACTGAAAACATGATTTGTACCTTTAAATTGTTGAAAAGATCGGTCAGAATATGAAAATTACCTTTATTGGATATGTGATTTGTTTTGAGAGGTATTTGGGCTGACTTTGAAGAATGTGAAGCTCATCTTTATGATCTGAATCAAGCATAATTGCTAGTACTATTGAAACTAACTTTAAACAGATAAGTATCGGATAGGACAAGTAATTTTCACAATTTGTAAACTACTCTTTCGATTTTCATTGTTTCTCTTATTTCATTTCCAACTTGAGCATCTTCTAAAAATGATTTAGAATCTAATCTTCATCTTCAAATTACTGTTCCTTTTCTTAGAAATATGATTTGATAGTGATGTAAAATTTTGTTCTTCATTCTAGCACAACATGCAGCTCGAAAGGTCAAATTTATACTTTTCGAAAACTTTCGCACCTCTTGGTGATAGCATCTAATTTTTGCCATGTTTTGTTTCTTCAAACATCTTTGTCTCTTCCCTGATGACTGATTTTCCAATGTTAGTATCATCTTTCTTATTTTATTCATAAGGTCGATTTGAGTAGATCGTTTTTCTATGTTCTCCTCCAAAGCTTATTTTGTGAAAAAGGGAAAGAAAGGATCTATATCCAATGGAAAATATTTCTCCTCCTTAAGTCCAAGGTAGACCTTAGCAACAAGAGGCTCTTTGTACTAGAAGACAAATGGTGGAAAAAAATAGTGGGTTCAATGGGTTGCTCCTCACTAATGCATTATTCCAAATCTGATAAGAAATCAACCTCTTCACTTTCATGTTTTGAAACACACTCCCTTTGGATCTCAACTTCTTTGTGCTCCTCTTCCTTTAAAACCAATTCTTCTTTTTTTTTATTTTGCGAAAGTGGGATGAGTCAACACATTTTGTGAATATGGTCTTTGACATCCACACTACACTAAGAACATAAATATTTTGATCATCTCCCTCTTGTGCTTGCTCCTCTGCAAAATCAAACTTCACCTCTTACATGCATTCTTTCTACAACTATGGAATATGATCAAATTGAAACTTGAAGACCCATTGTTGCAGATTTATCATAAATTCTAGCCCTCTTGTCCTAAATGGGATGCCCCTCCGACTGATTTTATGATCTTCACCATCCCGAATTGGTCCTACCGATGAAGGAGGAGGGGTTGGATGGGTCTCAACTTGAATTTGAAATTTTTGGGAAAAGGAATGGGGTTAAAAGTCTGCATGTGAAGAAGGGGAAGTGGTAACAAAGGAAACAAAGAAGCTTGGAATTTGAAAGTGAGTTGCATGTGACTATGGAATAGAGGGGGTAGGAATTGCAGTAGCCTTAAAACTTGGAATATGATAATTTGGCTATGATGGTTGATAGAGAGTATGCATTGGAGTTTGATGGGGAAGTTAAGTGAAAACACCCCATTGACAGGGTTACTTAACACGATGCCTATCATCCTATAATGCTTCAAAATACGTAATATAATCAACCTGACTAGGGAAGAGTGTTTTTAATTACCTCAAACCTCTGTTATGGGCCAAAACAAGCTGGGTAGAGGACCTCCCCATTGTGAGGATGTTCTTCACTACAATATTTATCTTACAAAATTTTCGCCTTCTCATTCTAATCCTGGAATATCTATTCTAATTTCTTAACACCTCTTTTAAAATATTCCTCTAGTGACAATTGCTTCAATAACGTGCATATTGTTTTTCTACATACCCTGCATAATCTTGATCCCGAACATCATAAGGATTGAAATTATGACCATACTAATTTATATCACTCGGATCATGGGAATACTCATTGTGGTATGGGTTATAGCTATGATATGGAGGATGATATTGATAAAAAGGGTGTGGATCGTGAATACAACTCTTAAATAAAGGAATTCCATTAAGGAATAGATGTCATGATTACATAACCTCATAAAACATGTAAAAATGGGAAAACAAGTCTTCTACTAATGAAAATAAACTATTTGGATGAGCAATATAACCATATATGTTTAAAATTTCACCTCCAAAAGGCTTAATTTTTACCAAACACAAATCAAATCTGGAAAACATATGAAAACGTAATTCAAGCTCCCACCAAGCATTCCAAATTGTTTTTATCGATCTAAAGTACACCTTTGTGTTGGATGGGATATCCAACTCTTACTTTGGCCGAGAACCGGGATCTCCTCCGAGTTATGGGTGCCTTAGGACCGAGGAGAACCTCTAGAATCTTGGTTGGATCCCTTAATGGATCACCTAAAACTACTAAATCTTTGGTTTGACGACGGTTAGGAAAAAACTTGAAAAAAACCGAAAGCTTGAAACGGTGATACACCAAATTTGTGTGGGGCTTAAGCTTGCACGGAACACACTTAATGAAAAAATGAAGAGCTGATGGTTTCACTTCAATCAATGTTTGAAATTTTTGTACTCACTAAGGTATTAAAACAAACTTATGCGATTGTAAAATAATTAAAACCACTTAACGAAGGATCTACGAGACTATAAGGATGCAAAGGAATAAATCTAATCACTTAAAACATGCATACAACCTACTTTTACACTGCAAAAAGCTTCAAAATGGAGGAAAATTTAGTCTTTATTATTCAAATGTGTACAATACAATATTTTTGAAGCATAACTCTGTAAAAGATAAGCCCCCTCTACATGCTTGTAAAATCCATGTACATATAGCAGAAGATAACTCACCCTCAGCCCTCAAAATAGAACATGCATCAAAAATAAATCTCCCATGTGTGACTTACGCCTCTAGGAATCAATACCATTTTCTTTTTAATGCAAAAGCTAATAATACCCTGCCAACACTTTAGTCAAACTACAATTGACTAGTCAACTTTCTCTTAGTTATGCTCCAAGTGTGTGTAATGCCCGCTAAATTTGTCTGCATGAAACCCAAGAACAACCTAGGTCAAAATAGAAAAATTATGGAATATTTTTTTGAAAAGTTGTCCTGCAAAAAGGTTTGAAAAATAATGGTTGTCACATTATTATTTCTAAGTTACTATAAATTAATAAAATAAATTTCTTTTATCCCCATTATAATAAAATAATTAAAACCCTCATTACCTTTTAATAAACTTAGTTAGTCTAAGGCATGGTTTAGGTTCCCCTAAATGTTATTTTGATAAACATTTAATTTCCACTATAGTCAACTAGGACAAATTAATCCCATGGGTAAAGGGGTCTATTTAATTAAATACTAAATTTATTTTAATCCCACAAGGTGACAAGGTTTAAAACACATAACAAGGTCCTTAATTTAGCACAAGGGTTAGGAAAATAATCCCACCCCCTACACAACTCAAGTGGCCCCCTAAAAGTCAACCCATGCATTTAAAATTTAAAAATTTGAATTTTACTCAACCACTCCCCACCTACTTTTGTAGGGATGAATCTCATCCATTGGATGGATTCATTTGGGGCCAAAAAATCAAGGGATTTCACTAACCCTAAGTTTTCTTATGAAAGGCTTCTTTCTCTTTCCTTTTGACTTATTATTTCTCTTTTGTTTTACAAATTGGTGGAGGAGAAGGAGGAAGCCATTAGAGGCCATCTCAAGCTTTTGGAGAGACATACATGCCTCATTTATTTTCTTATTTTTTTACACCCTCATTTAGGGTTTCAATGTATTTATTTATTTTATTTAACTCATATTTTTAAGATTTTCCCAAATGGGCTTATGGGTTTTGCCCCATTTTAGTGATATGATTAAATTTGGTATATATATTAACCCTTTGTATTTTATTTATATTTTAGGCTTATTCAAGTAAAGAAATTTTCAATATATATATATATATATATATATATATACATATATATATGTATATATACATATATATATATATATATATATATATATATATATATATATATGTATAGATATATGTATATATATATATATATATATGTATATATATATATATGTATATATACATATGTATATGTATATATACATATATATATATGTATATATACATATACATATGTATATATACATATACATATGTATATATACATATACATATGTATATATACATATACATATATATATATATATATATGTATATATATATATATGTATATATATATATATACATATGTATATGTATATATACATATATACATATATATATGTATATATACATATATATATATATATACATATATATATACATATATATATATATACATATATCTATACATATATATATATATATATATATATATATATATATATATATAATACAATTTTTAAAATGGCTCGATCATGCGGGTTGCGTTTTGCATAGTCCGCATAAAAAGTAAACTCGCAGAGATTTATTAATCAACGGGGGTTTATTGGGTTAAAGTTTGCAATGTTTTGGGGTTGGGGAGGTCTCTCTAACCCCACCCCGCACCCCCATCCCATTTGATAATGGAGTGGGGGTGTGGTCGACGAACCTCCTCGTAACCCTTTCCCAATTAAACTCGGGGCACAACCTACTGACTTTCCCTTAACTCAATTCAATTTTTTTATTATTAAATTACTTTCTAATTCGGTTAATAATTATTTAATATCAATTTATACACACACACACACACACACACACACACACATATATACACTTTTATTAACTTAAAATTATTATTATTTTTAATAATAATAATATTTTAATACCAATATTATTAAGAGGAAAATATGATATCTATATTATTATTTAAACTAACTCTCACACTTACAAGTTTCTTTAAATATGGGATGGCAATATTATCAAGTGATAGATTATTGTTATGTTTCACCTAACTCTACCCTTTTTTATATTTGATTTAAAATGAACTTGATTTAGCTTAATAACTCATTTATATACTCAATAGATCTAAGGTCTATTTGCAATTATGAAATTTCTTTACACAACTAGAATTAGAAATTAACCTACTTCATTGGCCAAGTAAATGACAATTATAATTTAAGTTCTTTCCATCTATACATCCAAGTTTTGGATTTCTATCAAACAATACAAGAAAATGCACAAAAATAGTCTAACTTTTCCATTATATGTCTTTCAAGTAATACAATAAAATTTAATATTTCCTTCATACAAATTTCCAACATTCCCACAAGATACTTTCAACAATATTTCCAATAATTTTAAAACAAGAATGACACACCCATGTGAGGTAATAAATCAAATCAATATGGAAAAATTGCCTTCTTTTCAACTACATTTCCATTATAACAAACTAGCTTTACTAAAATCTCTTTCTTTCTGTCATACAACATACAATACAATCTTAATAACTAATAATCAATACAACTTTTCTTTCAAAAGAACAATACAATAATCTTCCACTTGAAGTGGGAATTTTACAAGAAGGTAACTACAATAGAGGAATTTTTAGTCTTCTACAAGTACTCCAAGAATCAAATCTCCCAAAGGATCCATTTTTATTCACTTGAATCACAACAACCAAAAATGGGGGAGAGGCAACACTCTCCACTCAACCAAAACTCCAATGAGAAGAATAAACAATTCTTCTCATTGGCCCCGAACCCCAACCACAAGGCAATAAGGGATGGATCCAACACATGGAACTCTACAATGCTTCCACACTTACTTTCAAGCAAAAAACACACAAG
Organism: Taxus wallichiana var. yunnanensis; assembly: GCA_018340775.1. Classification (NCBI taxonomy): domain Eukaryota; kingdom Viridiplantae; phylum Streptophyta; class Pinopsida; order Cupressales; family Taxaceae; genus Taxus; species Taxus wallichiana. Next base: position 100,806,710 of record CM031236.1, read on the forward strand.
AAGATAACCACAGAAAAACACTCATTTTTTAGCACAACAAGTATGCAAAACAATGACTCTAAAATAAGCTAAGTAGAGATAGGAACATGGGGGTGTCCTTTTTCCTCACAAGGGTTTGGATTCCCACCTCTAAAATCCTCCACAACACAATCAATCCCAAAATCTCTTATGCCTCCCCACAAAAATAAATATATGTCTCTTATGCCTCCCTCTCTCTTATGGCTCCCACAATACACAAAATAACAAAATATAACAAGGTGGGGCATCCAAAACCCACTCCCTCCTAAACACACAAAGAAGCTCTTATGCCTCCCAACATATTTCATCCCCATTTCCAAATATCAACACAACCTAAGGTCAATTTACTACCCAACACTTCAAACAAGAACACACATCCATACAACACATAACATACAAGAAAAAAAGAAGAAAACAAGAGTGCAAGATCCTACCTTACCATGGTAAAGCTCTAATTTTCAAGCAAGTCCCAAAATATTTCAAACTCAAGAAACTCCAAGATCCCTTCTACTCCAACAAACAAGCACTCCCAAAAATCTAAGATCCAAAGCTAAGCAAGTAACCCCTTTACTTCCCAAAATTTTCAATAAATAGAAAAGAGGAGGGGAGATGATGTGGCTCCATGTAGGATGCCACATCATTTCTTCTCCACCCCACATCACCCAAGTCAAACCCATATTCCAAGGCAAATAAATGGGTGGTTGAGAGGTATGACAAACCTCTTACACACACCACTCCAACCCATACCCTTTAGGAAAAAGAAATAAACACATGTAATAAAGTGAAATTAAAACTCACCTTTTGCCTTCCAAAACACATAATGGGGTCTATTTTTGACCCCTCAACCCATAGGTAGGGTTGGTATAATAAATTAAGAGATGTGGGACAAGTTTAACTTGTCCCACAATCCTTCAAAATTGGCCCTTAAGGCCAAATCCGAATTTCTAAGGAGAGGTAGAGTGTACAACACTCAAAATCACATACACTCAACTTAAAACACATAAACCAAAAAACTATCTAATCTAATAAATGACTTATTTTTGTCCCATCCATAATTAGTTTAGTAACATGATTAATTTACTAATCTAGACACAAATTGATTAATGATAAAAGGGAATTACATCACCCTAAAATCACATACTCTAAAATTAAATAAAGGAAAATAAAAGAACAACACACACAAACCCCTTGGTCACAATTAGAGGTAATTCCCCCCATGGGGACCCTCTAACAAAAAATCAAACATACACAACATAACACAAGTTTTCATGGTGACCGTTGCCATATGCACCCAGTATTCCGTTGTGGTTGGTCTCCAATCTCCCTCGATTGTTGTGATATAATCATCTACAAAACACACAATACCTCCTTTGACCTCGTGGGTATCAAAACATACAAGATAAAATATATGCATATAGGTAAAAATCATCCATACATAAATTAAATCATCATCTAGGAAAATAATATTACTATTTTAAAATTCCAACAACATCTCAATTCTATATTTCATCAATACCAATAAGATCACAAGATTAGTTCACTGCTAAATCCTACTCAATATGACGAAAATGTTGAATGTCAGAAATATATAAATATGTCAACAACACATCATCATCAATATAAATGTCTCTCTAATAAAATCCACACAATCATACTACGAATCGAAATCCATCAATAGTCCAAGTATCTCTATCATCTAATCATCATGCTAAGCTAAAATGATACAATAATATCCATGTATATAACCAATAGTAATCGAAATCAAAATGTAATAAGTGTTGAAGGGAAGTGGGCACTCAATGTGTGTATGTGATTTTGAAAATAATAAGGTAAATTTTGCAATAATAATGTAAATTCATCTAGTAATTTTAGCCAAACAACTATTCTTGTCTTTTTGTGAATGCAAAAAGTGAAATAATTTTATCTTCTTTTATATTTGCAATACATGCACAATATTTAGCTAACTTGGTTCCCTTCCACTTGGCTAATAATAGCATTTTTTTACCTTGGCTATAATGTGATTGATTAATTTAATCCTTTCTCCACCTCATGCGTGAGGTCTTGGCCCTCTTTTGACTTGGCCTAGCTAATAATACCTCCCTCACCCCATGCTCAAATTTAATCATTACCCAAAAAGAAAATGGAACATTATCCGTGGCATATGATTAAACTCGGGTTGGAATAAACTGACCATGGTAAAGCTATAACCCCAAGTTACTTTGAAATCACTTAGGAAAAGAAAACAATAAAGTCATTCATTTGATCTTTTGTCTTTTTGGCACTTTACGGAGACAAATCTGCAAATATTTTGAGTGGCCATAAATGGTCCTTTAGCTTGTTGTTTCTACGTTTAGAGAGCTCATTCGACTTCAAAATTCCCATTTTATACTATCTCAATCGTGATTTCATTTCATGGAGTGTGGGGTTTGAGCTTTTTAATTTTCTACTCATTTGATTTGGTTTGTATATCAAGTTTTTCTAGGAGTATTTAAACAACTCGCAATCGGATCTATGTGATAGCCCGACCTTGGTGAGTGATCGATCTAAAATGTTGAGAGCTCATATTTTTAGACCTTTCTCAAGGGATTCATTGCGCTTTTCTTATTCTAGGTCGAGATGACTCTCATCCATTGTATTCTCTTTCTTGTAGCTGTATTATGCTACCATTATGTGCTCTATTTTCAATCTAAGATTGAGGTTTTGAGTGGCTATATTACCTTTTTTACCAACTCATGAAGGTAAACTTTGCTTATTGTTTTAATTTACATGGGCATGATCGGTGTTTCTGTTTTATTTTGATGGTTCAACTTGGGTTTTTGTTTCTATTAATGAGGATTTCATAACGGTTTGTGTCCCCAAATGAAGTTTATTTGGGTTTTTCACTCCTTTTCTGGATCTGTATTTACTTCTTTAGTGCCCTAGATAGCTCATTTTCTACCTTTTCTTACTCAAACTTGGCACTTGTTCATTGTAATTTTTCTTCGAGATATCTCGGCCTATGCTCGATGAGCTATGCCATTTCGATTTTCTTGCAAGAATTTCCTAATTCTACTTTATGGGTTTGTGCTTCATTGTTCCTTCCATGAGTGGGAGTGTATAAGAACTAGGTGAGGTTACATGTTTGTTCTATGCTTTAACCAAATCTAGTTTCTTCATATTTCTATTATGTCTATATCTAGAATTAGGAAGTCCAAGCACTAGTCAAACAACCACATTAGCTCCCATACCTCCTCCAAGTAATCATAGTTTAGCTAAACCTTCCACCTCATCTTTTAGATCTTCAAATGAGCTCCAAGAATTCATGAAGCAATTGCAAAACTTTGGTAATGAGTTGGTGACACTTAAGAGGCAACAAGCTCGAAATTTCAGATTATATCAACCTCAAACTCAACCCAATAGGCCTCTATATCAGCTAATAGGCCACCCGGTCAAGCTACAAATCAGAATCAAGTCAAACCTCACACCAATAGACCATTCCATCCTTCTTAATGTTGCATCTACATCTAAAGCCTTGGTACCGGTGAAAATTAACATGGCTTAAGAATATGATTGGTGTTTCCCATGTAGTCGACCCCATAACCAGTCAATGTGTTTAAATGGTGCATTGAACCAAGCTCTATGGTGACAGCAAATGGTGTACAATAAAATCCTAATCAAGAGGAAAATCAGTGGCAAGAAGCTCAACAAGAGACACCTACAACTGAAACCATGTTGGTTAATTGGCAAACAAAAGACTTACGTGGATTTAACGAAGGCCCTTCTCAATGTATAGCTACCAATACATGGTCCAAAAAAAGGAATATTGGAGAGGGAAATCATCAAATTCAAGTAATCCACAACCCTCTATTACTCCACAAGGTATTGGCAATCAAAGTGCAGCTCCCAATATGCAAGGTTAGCCCAAGCCACCCCTAGACTAGCTCAAGTGCCAGTTATAACAACCCATGTGCAAGAGAAGAATATTCAAGGAAAAGGGAAATGGAGAGATAGCTCATCTCCATTCAACATCATTGAGAAAATGAAAAGGAAAATGTAAACATCTCAATGTGGGATTCATTGGCTATCCCAGGATAAAGAGACCTATTGCAAGCTGCTATGGAAAATTGGTCAACATCAAATCAGTCACCCAATCAGCAAGAGAAAGTGCTTACCAATGCAACTCATCCTGAAGGAAATCATAGAGATCACAAAGGTAAGAATCTGAAGCCTCCTCCCTTCTATGTCTCATTGATCATTGGAGACAAGCTAGTGCATAATTGCATGATTGATTCGGGAGCAAGTAGCTTTGTAATGCCAAAACAAATAGCTGATCAGTTGGGTCTTCAATATGAAGTCATTTCCAAAGGTGTGGTACAATTGGATGGTACAATAGTAACAACGGTTGGAGTAATCAAAGATTTGAGCCTCACATTGCATGCATGTCCCAATGTGACCGTCTTGCAAAATGTATCAGTCATAGACTTGCCACCCCACTTTGCATTGTGTTTATCAAGAAACTTCATTGCTAAAATTGGAGGTTATTTGCATGTTGATCGGTCACACATGTTATTGAGAATAAGGTATGGAGTAAGGCTACAATCAGATCTGAGCCTATTTCAAACTTCCATATTGAGCCTCATACACTGATTCCAATCAATGCAAATTGTTTAGCTCTCAATCAAGAAGATTATCCTAGCACTCATGAAGCTGATACCAAATTCGGATATATTCTAGACTTGACCCTTGATGAATGGGAGAACAAGAGGCATGCTTTTGATCCTTACAAAGAAATGAAATAATATGAATTAGGAGTCTATTGCTTGAATGAAGAGAATCATCATCTTCCTAACATCACTAAGCCTAGACCACATGGATGATAATGAGGTATGGAAATTATTCTTTGATGGCTCAAGAAGTAGACAAGGTGTAGGAGGAGGAGTTATGCTTGTTTCACCTCAAGGTACAAATTGTTACTCGCTTTCCATTTCTAGTTTACCTAATAAAACAACATAGCTGAGTATAAGGCTTTAATTCATGGACTTCATTAGGCTAGGAGGAGAGGCATTAAGAATCTACAAATATTTGGTGATAGTGAGCTGATTGTGAACCAAGTTAGAGGAAAACATGCTACAAAGAATGACCTACTCAGGAGCTATAAAAACCAGGTATGGGACCTCATTGAGGAATTTGAAGCTTTCAACATTGTTTCCATACCCAAGAAAAATAATGATGTAGCGAGCAGTGGCGACAATTGGGGAAGTGTTTGATGTTATAGAAAGTATAAAAGGTGATAAGTCTCAGCCCCATATCAAGGTGGTTGTAAGGCCATCTTTCCCAGATAATAACAAAAGTTGGCATGTCTTCGAGAATAATCAATAAATTGTCAATTTTCTACATGAAGAAGCTGAGATCTCCTCTAGAAACCAAGAAAAAATGGAGGCTATGAGTATGGTGACCAAGTGGTGCTGATGACCAACAAATTACCAGAGGGTCTTGTAACCTTAGAGTCAATCTTCATACCAAATGATCAATTATAGAAGGAGAAAGAAAATATTCAGGTAAAGGGTGAAGATTCAGAGCCCATTTCCATAGATGAAGGAAAACATTGCAAATTAACAAGGTAAGTACCCAACAAGAAAAATCTAAGTTTGTTCAACTTTGTCAATAATTCCTATATGTCTTTGCTTGGACTTACAAGGATTTAAGAGGTTTCAATCCAAAGTTGGCACAACACACTATCGAGTTGGATTTGGGATCTAATCCTTTTAGAAAAAAACAAAGGCCAGTAAACCCTCACATTGAGCCTCTCATGAAGAAAGAGTTGAACAAGTTGATTGAGGCCAACATTATCTTCCCTATCAAGCATTCAAGATGGGTTACAAAATTGGTGCCAGTGAGAAAGAGAAATGGTGAAATCAGACTGTGTGTGGACTTCCGTGATCTCAACAGAGCATTACTCAAGGATCATTACCCACTTCCATCAATGGAGCAGATCTTGCAAGGTTGTAGTTGGTTCTGAGAGGTTTTCATTGCTAGATGGATACTTAGGCTACAATCAGATAATGGTGAAAGAGGAAGATCGGTTCAAGATGGCCTTCACCACCAAATGGGGCACATATGCTTATAAGAAGATGCCATTTGGAATGTCAAATGTTGGAGCAACATTTCAGCGAGCTATGGACATGGCCTTCAAAGGTTTAATCAATAAGATCGTGTTGGTGTATCTGGATGATATCAACGTATTCTCAAAGAATATTGTAGACCATATCTTCCACCTCAGACAAGTATTTTTGGCACATGAGGGAAAGTTGTTAGGCCAAATTTTCTCAAGAGAAGGGTTGACAATCGAACATGAGAGAGTTGTAGCCATTAGAAAACTTCCACTGCCACATCACAAGAAATGCCTCCAAAGCTTCTTAGGAAGGATAAACTTTGTTTGCATATTTGTGTCTAATTTTTCCACTCTTGTAAAGCCTTTAACAATGATGCTCAAGAATATTCTTGCATTCAAATGGACAACAGAATGTAAAAAGAGTTTCGAGGCCATCAAGATCGTAATATCACAGGCCCCAACTTTTACTAACCCAGACTTTGCAAAGGAATTTATATTGTATGCTTTTTGAGGGTCAGACACAATCTCAGTTATCTTGGTTCAGCCTAACAAGGAAGGTTTAGAACATCCCATATCCTTTTTCAGTCAGAGCCTAGAGGATTATGAAGTAAGGTACTCTTTCATTGAGAAATATGTTCTTACTATCATTAGGAGTTTGAAGAAGTTTAGACACTTTGTCTCAAACAACAAGATCCAACTATTAGTGTCTCATGCTAGTGTCAAGGAATCTCTCCTAAAAAAGGACTTGAATGAGAAGAGAGCATGTTGGATCACCAGTGTAATGGAATATGACATTTAAATAAAAGTGACCAAGCTGGTTTGTGGCAAGGGCTAGTGTGAGAAGATTGCTTCTAAACCACATGATGAGTCAAAAGGAGAAGAAGAGGCAATCCTTCTACTATAGAATGATCAAGAGTAGCCAACTAACGATGCACCCATTCCATGTTGGACTCAATCCTTGGTGCATTATCTCCAAACAAGTTTGTGCCCTCCATAATGGAACAAAGCAAAGAGGAGATATTTCAGATTACAAGCCATCCCATAAGTTCTTATTGGCGGTTTCTTGTTCAAGAATGACATCAATAGTGTTTTATTGAGGTGCATTGGGACATGCCTAATTGATAGGGTGTTCCATGAGTTCCATGATGGAGAAGCAAAAGGCCACTTTGATCCTCGAGTAATAGCTCTCAAAATCATGAAAGATGGTTACTATTGGCCTATGGTGTTTAGGGATTTCTACTCATGGATCAAGAAATGCAAGAAGTGTGCATTATTCACAGGGAAGGAAAATTTAGCAACCATGACCCTTCATCCAATCTCAGTGGATCAACCATTCATGTAATGGGGATTGGACTTCATTGGAGTGATTAACCCAAATTCAAGTCAAGACCACACGTGGATACTTACTGACAAAGGACTATTTTACCAAGTGGAATGAAGCAGTGGCACTTAAGGAGGAAAATGAATCCAATATCTTGTATTTATATGAAGGGATAATCACTAGGTTTGGAGTCCCCCGCCAATATCATATCAAATAATGCACTAGCATTACTTGGTACAAGGATCATTGAATAGGCTGTCAAGAATGGTTTATACCTTAGCACCTCTTCAAACTATTACCCTCAAGGTAATGGCCAAGTAGAGTCCAAAAACAAGAACTTATTGAGAATCATCAGAAGAAATCTTGATGAAAATTAGAAAACTTGGCACACAAAGCTCAAATCAGGTCTATGGGCTGATAGGATCACATCCAAAAAGTCTACAGGAAGATCCCCATACAATCTTGTATATGGAAAAGAGGAAGTATTACCCATATCATTGGGGCTGCCCACTTTAGAGCTCATGAAATAGTTGGAACTAGCCGAGTTTGAACCTATGGAATTCAGGTATGCAGAGCTAATGGGAGTATAAAAGCAAGAGAACATGAAATGTAGATCATGGAGAAAGATCAAGAATTGATCAAGAAGATATTTGATAAGAAAGCAAGGATAAGGACCTTTCGAGAGGGGGCTTAGTTCTAAAGTGGGATGTAGACCAGGAAAAACTAGGAAGGCATTCCAAGTTTGATGCCATTTGGAGTGGTCCTACATGGTCACAAGATGTAAAAGTAGTAATGCCTTCAAAGCTGGTTAAGTTGGATGGGGAAGAATTTCGACTCAGGTCAATGGGATCTACCTCAAACACTTGCTACTAAAAGGAGAATTTCTCACCCTGTAAATATTAGCCTAGGTTTTCAATTTCTTCAATTGCGTATCCACATTGTCTTGTTATAGTTTAGGTTTCAATTTCCTAAGTGCTGGTGCACATGCTCTATGCTTCTAGGTATGCTTGTATACGATTCATCTCACTCATGGAAAGACTTGTGGCCATAAGAAATTAAATATGTAGAGTATCCATATTGGAGTAGGTTTGAATGTTTTCTTTGCACTCCAATAGACCAGAGTTCATGAGAAAATAAAATGAGGGAGAAGTTTCTAGGTTTTAGACAACTCTCTACTCTCACAAATCTTGAATCCAAGATTTTCTTGCAAAAATAATAATACATGTAGTGGAAGGCAGTTCCAGACTAGATTTGAAATCACCAGGTAGACTCTATGCCCAATGGATACTTCCAAGGCTATTGTCCTTTTCATCTAGCAGGAAGATGTCCCTGTGAGTCTCAAAGCTGTTATCCCAATTTTACCCCCATAAAATGGATCAAACATGACTTTGCACAAGGAAAATCAGAAGGGTCTACTCTATATTTTGAGCTCGCGGATTCAGATCGAGGGCGAGGGGAAGGCGAACTTCGACTCGGGAGGAGCGAGGGTCGGATGTGAGGCCGAACGTCATCGAAAGGATCCAAAGGCTCAATAGGAAGGAATCGGGGAAAGGGGCTTGAAGTTTTGACTTCACTTTGCATACGTGTTCGATCGTGCCCAAATCGGCTAAGTATAGAAGATTCGGCCACGAGGCCCCAATGTGTTAACTCAAAGCACAACTTTAGAGGTGAAATACGAGAGAAGGTTCCCAAATGAGCACGGGCTCACCACATGGTCGAATCCAAATCAAGGTAAAGATGGTCATTGAATCGGATAAGTACAAAAAGAGTAGCGGAAGGTGCCACATGTTTTATCGGTGCACCTTCGAAGGTCAAGTCTAAATAGGGTCTTTGAATGAGCGTGACACTTCCATGTGCTCGTAACCCAACATAGTTGATCCTAAATAAACAGAAAGGACACGGTAAAAAATAGAGAAAGAGGAGTGGGCCCAAATCGGTAAAGCATAAAAGGACCGGTGGAAGCCTCCATGTGTCTCATCGACACACTTTCAAAAGTGCAACTCAAGGTAGAGACTCAAATAAGTGCCTGACCCTCTATGTGTTCGGGGTCTAGAAATTGTCTCATTGGCGGTCAAAGACCCTCGAGAAGGTGCCACGTGCCTCAACGGCACAACTTTAGGGGCGGGACCCGGGGACGATGTAATGCCCCAACCTACTTTGTCGGTCAGCCTTATCTCCTTCTTGGCATGGAGGGTGGAGTATTAAAGTTTGGCGCGTTGGATTCCTTGTTGGTGGCCCCTGTCTCTTCCAGCTACCTTTCAACCACTTTAGACCTGTATTTCTTTATGACCTGCTCTACCTTCTTTGACTTCCTGATGTCCTTGTCTGCCGCGTCTTGGGGGAAGGAAACCCCTGTTTTGGGAGTCTTTTGTTTGGTTTCAGTCTGGTTTTGTTCGAGCATCCTTCCCTGGTCGCGTGGGCTCCTCTGAAGACTGGCCGCTGCACTTTAATGGAGTTTCCTTGCAAGTCTGCCCTTTTGACACGCGCTGGGAGGATGTTGGCTAGGTTGTGGAGTCTGGGTGTGCTCCAACTGCAAGCTAGTGAAGCAGACGTGTTGCCTCCATTGTTCTTTGAGTGCTGCAAGGTATGTTCTTGTCTAGGATCCGCAGCAGCGACCCGCAGCAGGAGATAGCCAGGCGGTAGACAGGTCACAGTGAGGCAGAAGCCGTTTTGAGTGCTTCCAACGAGCAGGCTGTCCAACTACATTGTTATCTGTTCAGTATCAATGCATCCTCAGATTCGGATTTCTCCTTCAAAGTATGTTATCAAAATCGATTAAGTGACAGTGTGAGTGTTACCAGGAGACCCGATGAAATTTATTACAGAGATTCTCTATTGAGACCTTACTTGTTTTACGATGTAACTCATGGGAGAGAATCTCATAGGCGTGGATCTGCACTATATCAGAATATTCATGAAGCACATTTTGCTTTGCAATTTTATGAGCTTCTTCAGCGAGTCACTAAGCTGGCAGGCATAAGGGTTTCTGTTGGATTTTTCACACCTTACAAGCTTCAGTCTGTAATGTTTGCACCGAGAGTTTGATGCTGTCCTCAAATCTGATGACACCTAACAAAATCAGCACCTCCAAACGCTATTACAGCGGCCTTGCATTTGCAGAAGTTCACAAATTAACCACACCCAATGTGGTCATCACCAGATATGTCTGCTGGACAGAGTATTGCACAGTGGGAACATATGAATCTGTGCCAGGACAATGGCTGCCCCGTGATTTCAAAGCCACAATCCCCTATCTCAGACCATATGCTCTGCAGGGCTATTCATGGGCTTCTGTATCCAACGCCTATGCTTTTCTTGATTGCTATGTCACGGATAATTATAACAATTCTTCTCATATTGATTTTCTTGATGTGATGGCTTCGGATCGTGGACTGATTGAGACCAGGAAGCGGTGTTCTCATTCTAATTTTGAAACCCCAATGGAGAAAACCGGGTTTTGGATTGCCTCTGTGGCCATTTCTTCTGCTCAGTCATGACAATGGTGTTTGGAATGGTCTTGCACCAGGTGAGTATCTCACATCTCCGGACAGAGAATAAGGCTGGAAATGGAAAGAGGTTGTAATCTTGTATTGACTGATACACAGTATAGCCGAATGCTGTGGCACAGTAATACTACAGGAGATGTAGACCAGCTGTGTTTTCTGCGCCTTCAGCCAGATGGGAAACTTGGCTATATATGATTCTAGTTCTAATTCTACACCTGTGTGGAGCAAGCTTTTCTATTGAGATAGTATCAGCTCAATTTGAGGAGGATTAGGGCTTGAGCGGCAGGTAGGCTGCGGGTATTTAATATCAAGAGCTCTTGCAACTACTTCATCGTCTGACAAATATCCTTTCCAATGTTGGGCAATGTTGCTTCACGTCGTTGGAGTAGATTACGCGCAAACTGTTTGACAAAATGCTTCAAAGAAATTTTGCTTAGCATGGAGGATAAAAGTGATGTTAATTGAAGCAAGCTAATGTGTGAGACTTCCAATGGTAAGCATGAATCAACTTTGATTTTAGTTTCTGGAATGTTTTCTTTGCGCACAAATTGATGGGTAAACTAATGTAATAGGTGCGTCCTAATGGCTTAAAAAAAAACTAATTTACAATGCCTTAAATAGGAAAGCAATTCATGAGTTGTTTGAATAGTTGAACGCAAGACTTTCCGATCTTGTTCTAGAACCTAGACTCAAGAGTAAAAGCATATTGCAAGGACATGCAAAACCCTGTTAATTATTCCAAATTTTATGTTGCTGTTTCGTGGATTTACATACTGGGAATTGGGGTTAACTGCTCTAGAATGAATTTTCTCCTTCTGCCTGTGTCTATGCAGTTTACCGGAATGGTTAATGTTTCTTTTGCGTGGTATTTGGGACACCGTGTGGGTGAGAAGCGTGAGTTTGGTGGAGAAATAATTTTGGGACTGTGGGGAGAAGGGGTCTGCACATGCGTGGCCATGAGATTTAGCGTTTAAAACAGGCATGTTAAATCTACTCCTTGTAATAGTTTTCTACCTTCTTTCAGTATCTTGAAATGAATTTTCTTTCCTCTTGAATGGCGCCTAGACAAATGTTTTCGTGGTTGTTTATATCACTGCTTGATTGTGTTGGTTGTCCCTTTAAATCTCGATCCAATTTCACTGATTTTGCTTGGAATGTTCTTTCCTCTCTTATAGCTTACTCTATTTCATACTTGTCTAAAAGGGTTACTGCAATTTTGAGTAATGCAGTCTAGTTCGTAGGGAAGGAAACATTATAGGGTTTCGTTGCTTATATGACTCTCTTTTAAAGAACTCTGTGATGGTAATTATAATTGAAGGCTTACTATATGGAAGGTTAAGCCTTCATATCTCTATTTGGGTTGAATATATACGTATTTCCTATCTAGGGCTCTCTTGTTTTGCTAAATGGTACATTAATAGTGACGTTGTGTTCTAAAACTTGTTTAAGCCTGTGGGCATTCCTTACTTTTTGTTTGATTAGAAAATGACATTAGGGTTTTGCTTTAGAACTGTACATGGTTGACTTTTGTACCCAGTTCTAGAGGATGAATAACCCGACATCTATTTTGGCCTCTACGTGTTGAGAAAATTACTATACCTACTACCTGGTTCAAACTCTTGTTTGATTAAAGTAAGGGGGAAACATTGTAAGTTTTATTGAATGAAATCTCTACAAATTTTATTAAGGGTCGCAAGCAAGTTATTAATAGCTGGACTGAAACAAAAGTTGTAGGTGAATCCATGGTATTGGACTCGTGAACTCGTTTCCTGTTAGATGACAGCTGATTACAGTGATAATATAATAGGTGGTTATTATGCTCATCTGTTTGATATTTGCTAGACATGTCCTTGATAAGCCCACATGGATCGGGTAAAATTTCCATCTTCTATACCATTGGCCAGGAGCTCATAGAACTTCTAGGCACAGCGGCACTTGCGTAACCTTCACGATGGATGTGTGTGTTGGTTCCTATTTTTTTGTGCTTGCACTCGTGGTAGGGTCTTTTGAGTCTGGGGCATCGTTGGTGTTTTACCCTCTGCGTATCGAATCCCCTTTGTTTTCGGACTCGAATATCGTATTCTTCAAACTTGGTTACTAAAAGGTCCCATTTTGTGGCCTTGTTAAGGAAATCAATTTTTATTTTATACTTATTGACATTGTCGGAAATATATAAAAATTATTAACGACTTTCGGATTTAGCCTCCCCTTATATTATGTAGAGAAGTTGACGTTTAGGATAAGGTTTGTTGGTAGAATAATGGCCCTTTTTGTATCTCCCTTGTACGCTTTTGGAAGAGTGGTTTTGTATTGTTAACTAGTCCTACGTTTAAGAAATCCTATAAGAAGGTAGTGGTAAAACTCCTTGGTTAAAACTGAAACTATAGTTGTTTTTCTTTTAAGGGCGTCGAACCCTAATTATTGCTATGAAGCCTCCCCCTGGGAGATTTGGATAACGTCATTTTGTTTCGCGCCTACGATCATAATTAGTATGTTGTGTCTTCTCTTGGACCCCTTTAGTTGGATGGAGTAAGTTTTGGATTCCAATCACGTAATCCATAGGATTACATGAAGGAGATATTAACACTCTTGACTTTCTTGTTCCTAACCCATAAGGTCTTGCCTTGTTTTATGTGATTTTGTTCTTACTGGTATTTTGACTTTCTCCTTGTTGGATGGTTTAGATTTCTTTCTCATGCGAATAATTTTAGAGTTGTGGGTTGTGTTTTAATCCATTTTTGAATTAGAACATCCCTTTCTTGATATTGTTAAATGTTAGCTTACTGTTGCAATGTGTAGCCTTAACATGCTCAGTTCTCACGAACTGATTCTAGTTAGTATTTGTGTAGATGGATTATGCGAGTAGATTAAAGGAAAGAGTTGTAAAGGTTTCATCAGTGCAATTTATGAAGTTCCTTGTAAGAATGTCCAATGTGAGGTAAATTTTGTAATAGTGCTTGCAAAGGAGTTTAGAAGACCTCTTGCCTTGGGTTGTTCTGAAATTGCATGATGATGTTGTCTTGTCCTTCTGTAGGTAAACTGGTAACTTATCCTTGTGAGAAATGGTATTCAATCTTTACATTGATATGAGTATTGTAAAACTTTGATCTTGAGAATAAATTGTTAAGTTAAATCTTTCTAAGACTTAGTGACAATATTTTATAAGTAAAGTAAAATGGGTCGGTTAACCCTTAAGAAGCTAAACAAATAATAATTTTATATTCAACAAATAAATGTAGAGGTGATCTACTTGAAATCAAATAATTCCATGAGTGATCAAAATGAAACCATCCTTTGTGAAGTAAAAATTTTATAACTTGATATCCCTAGCTACACTAGCGAACATTATCCTTTTTGTATGGTGAATTCTTAGAATGATCCTAAGGTGAAACAAATTGTTAGTTGATATAAGTTAACAAGATTTAATAAGTAGGAGGGATCGGTTTCGAAACCACGCAATCTGTCCCTCAACCATTTGAAAGGTAAATTGTTTTCTTTTGTAAAATCATCCAGCGAAGCCTAAGTAAAATAATTAATAATTACGTATAAAACCTCAAGCTCCAATTAAACCTCAGTAAGAACTAATGATGTCTCAAGGATGAACTCAATTGACCTTCTTCCTTTAACTTTATCCAAGGTACCTCGTAATTTTCTCTTAAGTTGTTGAACGTGAACCCATGTTGTCATATGGGCATGAACAAGTTCTAGTAGCGTAAGTGTTAATAGATGGCCTTGTGAAATTAAATTACCCCTTTCTCTAAACAAACGAATTAAGCAAATGAATGTCATAATAGAGAAGATTAAAAATGATTACTCAGTGTAAAAAGAATAAACTTAGCTTGGTAAGATGAATTATATGAATCATACCTTGAGCATCCTTGAAAACGTAAACTAAGAATTGCAAGATGTATTTTTAAAATAAATAATCCTCAAGAATATCTCATTGTGGATGGCCCTAACTGTTAGTGTGTTCTGTGGATGGACCTCTATGTTGTCATGTCAAAAAAAAAGTGTATTGTCCTTTTGGGTGTGAACGTTTCTGTGCTGACCTTGTGGTCATCCCCGTAACAAGTTGTTCTCAGTGTTAGTTGTATCCTTGGTGATGACATGTTGCGTCATGCTACGTGTCAAGCAAGTTCAAAAAAAAATTATCCTGTCTTTTACTATGTTATCCGTGTGTGTGAATTTGTGGGTTTACGAGACAATCCCTAAATCAGTGTAAAGCTTCCCCGTGTCAAGGTGCGAAAAGGGGTTAGAGTCGATTGTTTAATCAGCTAAGTATGGAAGAGATAGCTGAGGCCTCCACATGTTCTAACGATGTATCTTCAAGGGTCGAGATCAAAGGCGGTCCCCAAACAAGTGCGGGCGCGTCGTGTGGCCAAAAGTCAAAAGGGAGAAACGGCCGTTGAATCGGCTAAGGAAAGGAGAAACAACGGAATCCTCCATGTGCCTCATCTCTGCAACATCAAAGGAAACTCGGGGACAGGTCTTAAATGTGCCTTTGAGCCTCCACGTGTCTAGGGTCAAACATATGGCCCCACCAAACAAAAGGGACTTAGCAAAAACAAAAAACTATAGAGCAAGGCTACGGAAGGAGCCACATGTCTCTTCAGTGCTCTTTCAAGATGTGAATCCAAAGTAGAGACTTATATGAGCACCAACCATCCACATGTCTAGATCCCAAACAGGTATAATTAGCCGTTGAAAATTTTAAAGAGGCGGGCACGGGAAGGGATTTTGCCAACAAATGGGCCCAAGGAAGGCTTTTGAGAAAAAGTGAATTTTGGGCCTGCACATGTGAGGAGGTTTTTTATATTCTTGCATTTTTGCAAAAAGGCACAAAGTGAATTTTAGGCCACAGATCCATTTTTCAAAACTTGCTTTTCCGTCATTTTAAATGCGGACTCGATTCAAATATGCAAATGGGCACAAATTTTGATCCAATGCTTGAAATTCAACAAATTTGGAACCATTGGAAAGGTATCAACCTCCTCTATGCCATGGGAGCACTGAAACTTTAATTTTGACGAGGTTAGGTGGGTGAAGATTAGGAAAACATCTTTACGGCCATTAATGAGAATCTGATTTGCTTCAACAAGCTGGATCAGATTTGATCAGTTTTCCATTCCTTCTTCTTCAACACGCCAAAGCGGATGAAGAGGCGGACTTTCTGATTGTAGACGGATTTGCGAGGGCATTGATGGCTGGTAGCTGAGCTTCCAATCCAAATTTCCCTCTTCTTTTCCTTCTCTATTCACTTCATCTATAAAGGTAAGAAATTGGCTCATTGTAAACGGTTGGAAATTTTTGTTTCGTACCCTCCCTTCTTTTTCGTCTGCAAATGAATTTGTGGAGTTCAAAATTTCTATTAAGGTAATGCAAGTTTCTATTAGTGTAGATTATTATTTATCCTTTTATTTATTTATAGGATAATTCTTACACTTGTGTTAGCTATACTCTTGTTGGGTTAGCTTGCTTAGGTGTACTAGTTATTTGGAATTAGCTTACTAGTTTTGTTGAGTTAGCTTCTCAGTTATGTGAAGTTAGCTTACTAGTATTTTGGAGTTAACTTAACTACCAGTATCAGTTAGTGGGAGTTCTTCACCACTGATTTAGGTAGTAGTTGCACTTCCCTCCTCCTATATGTACATCTTTCTTATTGAATAATTCAAGTCATTCTATTGTAATGTATTGAGCATTATGGATTATGATGGATTTCCATATATGGTATTTTAGCTCTTATGCTTTACAAATCTAATGTGGTGTGCTATTATCATCTGATAACGTCGCTTGGAAAAATCTTCTTATCATTCCTTTCATGGTATCAGAGCCATAGATGATGTAGACATCTAGTAAGTTTTTTTTTACAAGAAAGCGTTTATTTTTTCATGTATTTGGATTTTGTTAGCACTTTTCTGCAGCATGCATTTTTATGCAAAAAGAGTGTGCCATTGGATTTGGAAGGTGTTAAAACCATCGAATCGATCAGTAAACTCGACCATGTTTTGAGACAGTCAAATATGGGTGCATTCTTTTATTCATTGGATATAAGTGTGTACCTTCTGGACGCATTCTTTTACCCTTTGGGTATTTCGGTTTTGGATGTAGTCTTTTATGCCTTTGGACATAGATACATGCCTATGGGTGCATTCTTTTATCCATTAGATATAAGTTTGTACCTTTCGGATGCATTCTTTTACCCTCACGGGTATTTTGGTTTTGGATGCGATCTTTTATCCATTAGACATAGATTTTCACCCTCTGGGTGCATTCTTTTATCCATTGGATATAAGCATGTACCCTACGGACGAAATGATTTACCCTCTACAGACATTTTAGGTTTTAGGCGCAGTCTTTTATCCTTTGGTCGCAAGCATGTATCGTGTGGATGCACTCCTTTACCCTTTGGACATTTGGTGTCACGTGTACCTTTTAAAAAGATCAGTGTTAAAATATTATTTTAATAGTAAAACCTTATAGAGCTCATAACTTTTGATCCATAGCTCGGATTAAGGTGATCCTTTTTTTGAAATTGTGTATTTTTTTGAGATCTACGCATTGGTGACATTTTTATACACATATTTCAAATGTAAAATGTACTATTACTCATTGTAATATTTACATGCACTCAATTATAAAGTACAAAAT
Source organism: Taxus wallichiana var. yunnanensis (assembly GCA_018340775.1). NCBI lineage: Eukaryota > Viridiplantae > Streptophyta > Pinopsida > Cupressales > Taxaceae > Taxus > Taxus wallichiana. The sequence goes on from CM031236.1 coordinate 100,824,294, forward strand.
TCGGGAGGGTGTTGTGATCAGTTGTGGATGCATTTCGATTGAGCCCGACATCCTAAATTTTTGGGTATTGCATTCTTATATCTATGGGTGTATACATTTATATATCTCTTGTTTGTTGAGATATTTTGGATCTGTATTTTGACACTTTTTTTGGCATGTTGATAGTCTCTCTTGTGGGGGAGTTATTCTGGTGGAGCCCAGTGTTAGTTTGTCAGTGTTCGAGTAGTTGATTTTGACAACTCATACAGATCTGTGGTGTCACTCTACCCATTCTACAATAGTATGGGAGGGTGTGGTGTTGATACTACTTCTTCGGGTTTTGTGCCCTTGCCTTGTTACCTTGGATTTTCTTGGATCGTGGCACTCCTATTTATTTGGATCTCGTGTCCTTGCCTTGTTGCCTTGGTTTTTCTTGGATCGTGGCACACCTATTTGTAGTAGTTGATCAAATTATGTTTGGTGTTTATTTTTCACTTTTCAACATCACTCCATTGACAGTCTCCTTGCAAGGAGCTATTTGCAGTGAAGCCAGTGTCGATTGTTTTTGAGTTATATGATCAAGCAGTGGATTCAGACCATAGTGTTCACCATACTTCTTGACATTGTACAAGTTTTTGGAGTCGAGTTTCTGAGGATATCTTGCAGCAGAATTTTTCTCTCTACTTTGTTATTACTGGTTTTGGGTACCTTGCGGTGTCCATTTTTCCCAATTATTGTACGTGGGTACCTCATCATGCCTTGTTGCCAGGACCCACCTTCTTTTCCACCCACCTAAACTATGCTTACGGGAGGGTGTTAGTGTAGGTTATTATTTATCCTTTTATTTATTTATTAGGATAATTCTTACACTTGTGTTAGCCATACACTTGTTGGGTTAGCTTTCTTAGGTGTACTAGTTATGTGAAGTTAGCTTACTAGT
>CM031236.1:101430212-101725212 GCA_018340775.1 Taxus wallichiana var. yunnanensis
ATAATGATAAGCTCTTTGATGAGGAAGTTGATGAGTTTTGCATTGGTTTAGATAGATGAGGTTGTGGGGTGATTATGTTGGCATGAACATGATATGTAAAGATAAGGAGTAAGGTTGTGTTATGTTGTAATTTTTATTTTTGAGATGGTTGAATAGGCATACTAGTGATAGTAGCGGATAAAGTAGGGATAATGTTGATATGAGGTGATTTGGGTGGAATGGGATCCACCAATTGAGTAGATTGATGGGATTGAGGGATTGTGGAGGAATTATGAAATAGGTAGTCATAAAGGGTGATAGGATTAACATCAAGGAGTTCCTGAAACTTTGAGCATCCACAAGGGATAGTAGGAGGTCCAAGAGTCTCTAGAGGAGCAGGAGACAAAGGTGAAGTTGGTCTAGAAGAAATGGAATGAGATGAAGTTGTTCTAGAAAGATTGGCCTTAGGAAAAGTTGGTCTAGAAGGATTGGTTTCAATATGAGGATCATTTTGGATGACATGGTCTTCATGAAGCAAGACCATAGAAACACAAGGTTGGGAGATCAAAGGTGTGGTCTCAAGTTTGAAAGCTTGTTGGGAAAGATCATTGGAAGAAGGGATATCATTGGATAAGGTAGATTGTTGTGTTCTCTTGGCCTGCGTAGGATTGATAACAGGTATAAAGTAGATAAAAATTTGTCTATGTAGTTTATTAACAAAAAAATGAAGCAAAAATAAATTTATCAACATGATTATTAAGATTCCAAACATAAGTAAAAGGGTTTTAAAAAGAACCTATGAAATGGAATTCTAAGGATGGTTTCAGGTGGTTTTGGCTACAGAGTCCTCGATATACCCAAAGGTATGTGAGGAATAAATTTTTATATAGTTTATATCATGGCTAGAACACCAAGGAAGCTTTCCTATTGGGTGAAGAATTCCCAATTGTTCCACCTGGTAAGGAATGTTTAGATGTACAATTTTATTTGTGTTTAGACATGTGTGATGAAGTGTTTATACAATGTGTTAAGCACCCTACTATAACTAGATTTCTAAGTAAGGATGAAAATGGTTATTTTTAGATCCAAATAAAAATATGGAGATTCCATGAGAACAATGAACAAGAAAGGAAATTAGGATGAAAAAGAGAAACTAAGAAAAGAAGGAATACTTAGAATATGTTTTTCCTTTTTATTTGATCTTCAAATAAAACAAATGAGAAAAAGTAAATTGAAGCAATCCACGGTCCAACGGAAGAAATAAAAATATAACACACATTATTTCCTATGAGGTTAGTAGAAAGTGGAATGAAGAAGATGAAAATGAAATAAAATAACAAGACTCGCCTATAAAGGGTATGTCCCACAAAGCATGTCAGGAATCTTTGGACAATATTTCCTCTTTCCTACTCAAATTAGTGAACTAGTACTAAGTTACAACTTGAAATATGAAGAGTTTATGGTACCTTGGGATGATGTGCATGGATACGGGCATAATATGAACTCCTCCTAGCTCCAAGCTAAGTGACCTACAAATCAAGATAAATCAATAGAAAATAATTGAATTAGTAAATAGGATGAGAGGGTTACCTAAAAAATTCAGTCTTGAGAAGTGAAAAATTCCTAGGATGGACGTCAACCCTTGTGTTTGATAAAAAAAGAGATGAAATGGATATTTTATAAATTGGGTGTAGCATCTATCCATAATTTGGAATAAAACAGAAACTGAAAGATGGATCTAAGATGATAAAATCATATCTAATTTAAATACGACAAAATAAATCAAACCTAACAGGGGTTAATGGTGACCGAGACTACAGAGGGCTAATCCATGTGGTGAGGCTAGTGAACTTAAACAATGATGAAAATGTATATCTGGAAGCTCTAAGGAAGATCCATAGTTGTTGTAGGATCGTAACTTGGTAAACAATAACTTGCAAAAGGGATTAAATCAAGAGGAAATATAAAGGATGTAAGAAAATTAGGTATCTAAGGGTAAATACTAAAAATATAGATTGCATCGATGACAAATAGGCTGGGTTAGTGGTGATTGGGGGCTGACAAAATTGATTTGGGATGACAGGAGGACAAAATGGGTGGATATGAGACTAGGTGAACATAGAAACATAAATCAAGTAGTTGGAAATATTGATGATAGAGAAAATTATGCAATGGAGGTTGGGTTGACAACGAAATGATATGGTCGATGACAAATAGGGCTGAGCTAGTCTTGGATGAAAAGAGAGATGGGATGAAATGAAGAACTACAGTAAAACTGTAGACAGATGATGAGAAGGCCAATAGTGATTCTTTGATGAAATTTGAACCTCCACAAGATGTTAGTGAGTGATATAGATAATAATATAAAAATAACTAAGAATTGCATGCAAAGATGAAAGAGATTCCCTAAAACTCCAAAATGGAAGCACAAGATATCTAAGATGACTCCAAGATGGTTGTTGTAGTTGCAAAGGAACTCAAGGATGAAGAATATATCACAAGAAAGCGAGAGTCTCAAAAATTTCCTCCTTGAACAAGGAGGAGTGAATATGGCTTTATAGGGTGGACGATGACCCATATGGATCGGGCTGTTGATTACAGGGAACCATCCATTTGTACGGTGGGAAGATGATGAGCTTTAGACAAGGAGCCCATTGAAAACAAGATTAAGGTTTAGATAGATAGGGATGATTTAGGTTTGTAGAGGGAAGATAAATGGGTAGGTGGATGGTTGAAATGAGTAAATAAAGGTGATAAATCAGTAAAATCATTCAATTATGTCTTATGGATAGTAAATTGGAAGATTTAGGGATGAGAAATGGGATTAGATGGTAATCGAAGATGATTAGGATTAATTAATGATAATTTAGGGAGGATAAAATAATGAGATGAGGATTAGAGATAATTAAGAATAATTAACATAGATGGAATAATGAAATGATTAAAGGTGGGAAATATTAATTAATGGGATAAATTAAATTTAGGAGGGAATATGAAATTTGAATGGATATCCATGATGAAAGAGAAAATATGCGAGGGTAGAAAGGGCAAAGTGATACAAAATTTGGTTTGTACATCGTCTAAAGGTTAAAGTGTAGATTTTCAAGTTTAATTTTTATTTTCATGAAGATCCAAATGAGAAAAACCCCAAAAATTGGAGTGAGAATCCGAGGGTGAGACATAATTTTTGAAACCATTATTGCTCCGATCCAACACTTTGTGGCCAATGTATATTTATAGTAAGCTCATAGTCAAGAAAATTATTAATAATAGTAAGTCCTAAGAAGTATTGGATTCCCTTAATTCATGTCATTCCCCAAAGAGGAAAAACACTCAAAAGTGATAATTTGATAAAATTGCCACAACTAGTCACCTTGGAAGAACTTACTAAAAACAGTAAGTGTTTGAAAAATGATAAAGATCATCATTTATTTTCATCCTCCACATACCTCAATAATTATAATCTTTACAGTTGAAAAACTAAAGCTTGCAAATGTTGGACATGGGAATTATGTCTCAAGAAGAAGAGGAGCCCTCTCGATCCCCAATTTTGGTCACAATGGTGCATTTTTGTCTTGGTGTGATTCTCACTCTATTGGATGGGGTGATCAAGGGTTGGAATAGCCTCCCATCCAATCTTCCACCTTCATTCATCTCATGGTATAAATTTTCTTCATGTCATCTCATTGGTCACTCCATTTCCCAAAGGTCGGGATCATCATGTTGAATTGTGTGGGAAATGGTCTCAAGTTGCATCAAGAACTTGGTAGTTTGGAGGAATGCTAGTGTTTCAAAGGTTGGAAGGATTTTTCAAGAGAGGTAAGGCATCCTTCATTATATTTAATGGTCAAATTTTCATCACCTCTCTTTTCAATGAGTTCAAATGTGCTACAGAGGTGCATCATTCTAGGGAGGTCTCGAAGGGGTAAAGATTTCAAAGGATCAATCTTCATATGTGGAACATCATAGTGGAGGTTCATCATATATCAATATTTCATCTTCATCATCATCGGATATTTTCTCCATCATGGGTGGAGGCATCTTCATCCATACTAGGGAGCATCATTTCTCCCCTTTCCTCATTCTTTCTCCTCTTGTCCCCCTTCTAGTTGGAATTATTCCCTCACTTGTAAGGAATATGAAAATTCATAAGTGGAAAAATAAATTGAAAGGTCATTTACAGGAAGATGAGAAGACAATTTGCAATGCTATAATTTTGAATGGCTTCTCCATTGGAAGGGAGTTTTGAGGTTTTAGTTTTTGGCTAGAAATTTTGGATTATTGTATGTTGTTGATATTTTTATCACCACTACACAATAAATAAGAGTTTCATTTCTTCCATTTATTTTCTTATGCTTTCCTTTATTCTCTCTCTATTTCCTAGCTTTGCAAGCATAGTGATCTTGAACAACCAAGAAAAGGATTTGTACTTTTGAGGAACAAATTAATGGAACTTTGTTTCTTTAGTTTTTGATCTCATTTTTTTGCATAGTTAGATTATTCTAATTAAATGTGGACCTACTCTGGTTGTTGTTGGTGAAAATATGATAGTTCCTACTCACAACATTAACCCTCTCTCCTTATTTTCCTGACCCCCCTATTTACCTCCCTTCGCTGCAATTTATTCCCTTGTACTCTTTACAAGAACTTTGCCACAAGTTTAGTGGAGTGTTCCCATGTAATTTCTAGCCTATTGGCCACCCCACATATTTAGGAAGTTCAAATTCAATAATGATAAACTCACCATACCCAAGAAGCACAGGCTTAGCCCCATGACCATTAAAGGAAACACCTAATATGCAACACAAAAAATTATTTCACCAACACTATTTATAGACATTGTTACACTAAAGACAAGTTTCAACAAAAAAAATTCGGGCATGTTGGCACATCACCCATAAAAATCCTAAGTTCTCACCCAAAGTATGCATAATTATACAAATTCCATCCTTATGTCTTGTTATCTCTCGAAAGTGTACCCTGGTTGAGAGATGACAACAGGGGTTCTAAGCTTGCTTTGAATATCTCACTTTCATAGATACAATGGAAACACCTCAAGTATGTGGGTATACTTATTATTGAGGTGAGTCTTATGTATCAAGTCTGATTCCTTTTTTATGTATCCTAAACTTATTTCTTTGGGTTTTGAGGGTAAAAGATGAATGCCACTAAAATTGAAAAGGGGGTGATACACCAAACATGTTGAGGGATTTTATTGAGTATATGCACGATAAAATTGAGAATTAAATTTAGATGCACAAACCAATGGTTTTCAGTAGAATATTAAGGCAAAACACTTTATGTATTGAGGGATAAATCACAACAACACAAGAAGATAAACATGCACACTAATACTATGTAGAAATTACCATATTTGCAGCAAGGTAAGATGATTAATCAGGGAATTGGAATTCACAAGAATTAATAAATAGATACACACCAATGTAAATAATTGGAAAAGAAAAAATCAATTCTCATTCAAGGGATAAACTGGCAGAAAATTGCTTGGCACTCCTATATCCAAAAGTTCTCCCCTTGTGCCTTACAATTACACACAATATATGGTAAGATTATTCACCCATCCCATCCTAAAAATAGGATAAAATTTTTACTCACTCATACATGCTGATTTTAACCCTTTATCATGAATAAATAAAGAAATAAAAATAGACATGTTGATTACAATGAGGAATTAGTAGCCTTAGTTACAAAAATAAGTTTCAGTCGAAGTGCAATTGACTGATCTATTTTTTAATAAAAAAGGATGAATAATTTGTCTAATAATAGCCCTTGCTTTCTCTACAAGTTTTCTCCAACGTGCATGCAATCTGTTTGATGTGACACTTACAACTTGATCCACTTGTAATGATAATTTTAGGCATTCTTTGATTCTGTCGTCCTTAAATGCACATTCAAAAATTAATTTTCTGTGTGAGAAAAAATAATTCCTTTATCTTTAATAATGTTATCTCAATTTTTCCCCTAGAAAAATTGGATCACCCATGACCTCATGCAAGAAATAAATATAAAAATGGTTTCATTGAACGAGCCCATGCTCCAAATCCAATAGACAAGTTACAAGCGAGCTCTCAAATGGAATATAGGTCGGGGAAGGAGCGAATGGCTCTAAAATAGAAAAAAAGAGGATCAAAGTAAAATAAATGGTGAAGGCTCGAAGTCTTCGGGCTTTGCCAAGTGTCCAAGTATAGAGAGTCGTGAAATCTGCTAAGTGTCCAAATGACACACCTCCAAAGGTTAAATCCCAAAGGCAAACTCAAACTTGCGCTAAGCCTCCACGTGTCCAGAGCCCCAAAAGTCACACCGTCCGTTGAAAAGTCTTCGAATCAGCGGAAGGTGCCAAGTTTCAGCTCGGTGCAATTTCAAGATAGGAGCCCAAGGTAGAGACTCAAACTTGCGCTAGCCCTCCACGTGGCCAATGGTCAACAAAGGTCAAATTCAAAAGTGGGCCTAAATTGGTTAAGTATAAGAGTGCCGACGGGAAGCCTCCATGTGTCTCGATGACGTAACACCAAGGTTGGGTCTGAAGAGTGGAGACTCAAATGAGAACGAGGCCTCCACATGTCTAGGGTCAAACTTTTGGCCCCGCCAAACAAGGAGACTCAGGAAAAATACAAAGGATATAAGGATCCGTGGAAGCCGCCACATGTCATTCCGGTGCTATTTCGAAGCAAAAGGTAGTGGCTGGATCTTCAAGGTGTCCAAGGCCACCACGTGGACCCTATATGGATAGAATATTTAAATATTGTGTGCCCATGACCCAAATATTCAAATGGCCATATCGTTTGACTGGAAACTCAGATTTGGGCGTGAGAAAACTTTTTTAGAAATGTCTCAACACCCTCTATGCAATGGAAACATAAAATATCATTCTTAACATGATTTGGTGGGTGAAAAATGGGAATCCATTAATATAGAATCTAATTTTGCAACTACCGGATCAGATTTGATTTGTTAAAATCGTTCTTCCTTTTTCAACATGCCAAATAGATAGAGAGGAAGATGACAAATTTGGGGCAGATTTGAGAGGGGTATTGATTAATGGTGGTTGAGATTTTAGAACAAGATTCAATGCATCACATAGGTGGTTGAAGTAGGATTCAAATATTTCTCTCCTCTCTCTCTTATTCTTCCTATATATTGTAAAGGAAAGGCATATTCAAAAGGTTGGTCATCTTTTCTCCTATGCCCCCTCTCTCTTTCTTCCTTAGGGTAGAATTCAGAGTCTAATCCTCCTCATATGGTTCTGTAATGGAATTTTCTTGCCTCTTGCCCACTGATGATGTACTGTGTAACTTTTGGAGCAATAGAATCTGTTTCATGATGCATCTGTCCATCCTTGGCTTATTTTATTGTCTCTTCTTACCTCTCATTGTCGCAGGGTATACTGTGTATACTCGATGTCTGTTGTAAGTTCTAGGAGCTGTTCTTAATGGGTTTCAAAGTGGTGCTCTGTGTGAAAACTATCTCTGGCCTATGGTGCATCTTGTCCACCCTCTCCTATGCTCACCTCTCTCCACTTCAGGAAGTCGGATCTGTGACTCAACCACTTCCTTTTCTAGTTTATCACCACTTAGTGTAGGCTCTTTCACCCCCTCTCTCTTTGTCCCCTTGGAATGGTTAGACTAGGATATAATAGGTTCTTCTTGCACTGGAGTAGCTTGTGGCATGTAGATTAGGAAGCAAGAACCAACTTTCTCCGAAGGTCCATCTCAGGTTTTACAAGTCCCACATCTTGAGAGATGGTCCATGTTGTGTAATCACACCAAATGCCCCACTTCACACCTAGGCCATTTGGGGGTGCTATGATTCTACACTAACAGTTTTGGCATGCTTGGTGGGACACTGAGGTTAGATATTCCATCTTTCCAAAGGTGTCTCATTACAACAAAAATCATAAGCCATCGTGCGACCGCACTAATAGTTTTGGCACGCCTAATGGGACACTGAGGTTAGATCTTCCATATTTCCAAAGGTGTCTCATTACAATAGCAAATCATAAGATACCATGTGACCATGCTAACAGTTTTGGCATGCTTGGTGGGACACTGAGGTTAGATCTTCCATCTTTCCAAGGTGTCTCATTACAAACAACAAATCATAAGCCACCGTGCGACCACACTAACAGTTTTGGTATGCTCGGTGGGATAGGTATGAGGTACCTTACCACTTCATTTCATCAATTAGATGTGTTCTTGGTGAGATTCAGCCTTTTGAGGCACATGCAAGCACATCTGGTGACTCCATCTGGTCAATAACCCATTCTCTGAGTTGCAGACCTTTTCCATCCATTTCCACTCATTTTCATCCATTTTCTTCTTCCATATCTTTCATTTTCTCCCATTCCATGAAGTTGTGCAATCATGACTTCATTCCCTTCATGGAACTCACACTTACAACAACAATGCAATTCACCTCCAATGCATTTCCCAACTCCTCCAAATTAGCATTATAATCAGATCCAGGACCATTATGCTTACCCATATGAGCAGGGTCAAAGTCAGTTTGGCCATAGAGCTTATCAAGAACAAGGGGATGTATACAATGGTGAAAACTATGTGGAGAATGTTGGTTTTTTTGGAGAAGATTCAAAAATGGAGGCTAGCATGGTTCAATCAAGGGCCATAACAAAAATGAAGGCATTCAAGATTGGTTGCAAGGCACCTTGTCCATGGGGAGGCCCTTTTCCAAGACATTACAACCCTCAAGAGAAGCTTGAATTCATGGTTGAAGTGTTGCCTCAACTTACATAGTGGATTGAGGACATTGAGGCTTATGAGCAAAGTGTGAGACAACCTTATCAATGGGTAAGTCAATCACCAGCTCCATGTCCTTCATTTTCTCTTTCTCAAACTTTATCATTTCAGCATGATCAAGAGTCAAGCCCCTCAGTTTCTGCCCCAAGTGTTGATTTCTCTTCTCCATCTCCTAATCTTCCACCCCATTTCAATTCTTCTCCCCTTTTCTTTCCCAAGCAGTCATTCCCTCCAAAGAAACAAGAAGTTCCACCTCCCTCCCCACCAAAAACAATTGTAAAGCTAGTTGAACCCCAACATGTCACTCCTCTTGCTTTCCCAAGTCCATGTTGGGAAGAGACTCAAGAATCTAGTCAAGGAAAACAATAAGAATTGGAGCCAACAAAGAAGAAATGATAGACAATCTGAAGAGTTGGGCTACCAAATTTTGGTTTACAAAGATCCCCTTGATGCTTAATCTAATAGAGGAGGTCAGGGTTGAGGAGCCAGTGGTGGTTGAGGCTGAGTTTGTAGCAGAAGAAGAACAAGAACAAGAAGAAGAAGATCAGTAGTCTATTTACTCTGAATGTAGTGTCCATGATGGCACTTTGTCTAAAGAGGATGCTAATCTGATCCAATCTACATAACTAGTTGAGGAGTCCAATAACAATCAGCTCCAAACCCCATTGAAGAGAAGCAGATGGGAGAGATCAAATCAAAGTTGATGCCACTTAATGAATAAAGCGTCATTGAAGAGTTTTTGATTTCATTCCAAGGGCTTGATTTGATTGATGAACCCATGATGGAGGAGGACCATATAGTTTCAAAGGCCCCAAGTGTGGAGCAGGCCATAAAAGAACCTTAATTTCTTCTTCCCACTTCATCCCCTTCGAGCTTTGATGTTGAAGAGGAGTTTGAGCTTTCAAAATTCATGTTTTATGATGAAGCAAGCCATGGTGATCAAGTTGCGGATCAGGAGGACACCATGTAGGAGGTAGAGCACCTGCAATAGGACAACAAGGAGGCAGGCTGTCTGTCTGACTTAGGGGATTGCTTTGATGGAGAAGATCCCATCGATATCACATCATTTAATCCTCCATCTTCCACATTCCAAGCATATGAGCCTGCTGCCATAAAGGAGGGCATTCAAGAACAATAACCTATGTCTCACAACATCCCTCTGGAACCAAGGTTAGAAGATATGAGTCTTCCATGTTATTCACAAGAGAAGGAAGAGAAAAGGCGGAGGATGTCGTCATCCCTCTCACACCATCCACCCAAGAAGGTCCACAAAAAGACTCCATTTTTGGAGTTAAATTTCAGAGCAATGGGAACATTCAAAGGATTAGACCGTGCCAATCAGATACTTGGCTTCATTAGAGCCAAGGGAGAAGCCAAAACCAGTCATGCTTGCTTCTAAGCATGAGGAAGAGCCTCAAAGTACCAAGGGTCACCATCAACACCTCTAGGAGTCCAATGCAAATCAGCTTGAGGAGGTATTTTCGATTGATGTTGATACCTTGATGATTTGGGTGGAGGACCGGCTTATTGTCAGTTTTTCACTCATACAAGCATCCATATTCAGTGTTAAATCATTTGCATGGTTGCCCCTTTTGAGAAAGGGAAGCTACTTCTCCCTACCAGAAGAGCTTTGTTTAAGCTTTTCTTCCTCTCTAGCTAGTTTAGGAGTAGGAGTAGACTCTGTTTTCTAGTAGAAGAAGTTCTTTTTCATACTCGCATGTCTCATTTGAGGCATGTATGATTTTGTCTTTGTATATAAGTTTTGTTCGCATTGCTCCATAGGTGCATGAGGCCAGGTTCTTCACTATTCATGGCAGAAGACCATAGTTTCCAGTGAAAGTTGCTAATTTCAAAATAAAACAAATCTAGAGAAACTAAAAAATGTTTTCGAGGCAATCCATTTATGGGTAAAGTTTAGGGTCACTAAGTGCAAGCAGTCGAGCTCACAACGGCATGGGGATTAGATTTTTAAAGCAAAAGGAACAGTATTAGGCTATTATCCTTGACTCCATGCCCAATGGATGCTTCAAGGCTACTGGTCCCTTCATCTAGCAGGAAGATGTCCCTGTGAGTCACCAATTTTTATCTCAATTTTTCCCCTGGAAAAATTGGATCACCCACGACCCCGTGTAGGAAAGAAATCCAAAAATAGTTCCGTCAAATGAGCCCATGCTCCAAATCCAACATACAAGTTACATGTGGGATCTAAAATGGAATAGCATGGTCGAGGAAGGAGTGAATGACTCTAAAATAGAAAACTAGAGGCTCAAAGGAAAATAAACGGTGAAGGATAGAAGTCTTCGGGCTATGCAAATGACTCAGAACAAGCCCTAAAATTGGCTAAGTATAGAGAGTCAGCGGAAGCTGCCAAGTGTCCAAACAATGCACCTCCAAAGGTTAAATCCCAAAGGAAGACTCAAACTTACACCAGGCCTCCACGTGTCTAGAGCCCCAAAAGTTACACTAGCCATTGAAAAGTCTTTGACTCAGCGGAAGTTGCCAAGTGTCAGCTTAGCACAATTTCAAGATGGGAGCCCAAGGTGGAGACTAAAACTTGCGCCAACCCTCCACGTGGCTAATGGTAAACGGAGGTAAAATTCAAAAGTGGGCCTAAATTGGTTAAGTATAAGAGTGCTGATGGAATCCTCCATGTGTCTCGACAAAGTGCAACACCAAGGTTGGGTCGAAGATCGGAGACTCAAATGAGCGCAAGGCCTCCACATGTCCAGTGGTCGACTTTGGCCCCGCCAAGCAAAGGAGACTCAGGAAAAATACAAAGGAGCCCAAGGAGGCCATGGAAACGCCATGTGTCAAGACGATGATATTTTAGAAGCAAAAGCTAGGGGTTGAATCTTCAAGGTGCGTGAGGTCACCACGTGGACACTGTATGGATAGACTCTTTAAATATTGCGCGCTCGCGACCCAAATATTCAAATGGCCATATATTTTGATTGGAAACTCAGATTTGGGCGGGAGAAGACTTTTTGGAAATGTCTCGACACCCTCTACACCATGGAAACATAAAATATCATTCTTAATAGGATTTTGTGGGTGAAAATGGGAAAATTTTTCCAATCCATTAATACAAAATCCGATTTCTTCAACTACCGAATCAGATTTGATTTGATCCATCGTTCTTCCTTCTTCAACATGCAAAATAGATAGAGAGGAAAACATGAAAAACTTGGGGTGTATTTGAGAGGGGCATTGATTGATGGTGGTTGAGATTTCAAAATAGGATTCAATGTGTCACAGAGGTGGTTGAAGTAGGATTCAAATTTTTCCCTCCTCTCTCTCTTATTCTTCCTATATATTGTAAAGGAGGGGCATATTCAAATGGTTGGTCATCTTTTCTCCTCTACCCCCTCTCTCTTTCTTCCTTAGGGTAGAATGCGGAGTCTAAGCCTCCTCCTATGGCACCTGTAATGGAAATTTCTTGCCTCTTGCCCACTGATGATGTATTGTGTAACTTTTTGGAGAAATAGAATCTATTTTGTGATGCATCTATCCATATTTGGCTTATTTTATTGTCTCTTCTTACCTCTCATTGTCGTAGGGTATATTATACAAACACTAATGTACTTTGCATGTTCTAGGAGCTGTGCTTAATGGGTTTCAAAGTGGTACTCTATGTGAAAACTATCTCTGGTCCGTGGTGCATCTTGTCTACCCTCTCCTCTGCTCACCTCTCTCCACTTCAGCGATCGGATCGTGACTCAACCACTTCCTTTTTTGGTGTATCACCACTTAGTGTAGGCTCTTTCACCCCCTTTCTCTCTCGTCCCTTGGAATAGTTAGATCGGGATAGAATAGGTTCTACCCGCAGGAGTAGCTTGTGGAAGGTAGATTAGGAAGCAAGAATCAAATTTCTCTCGGAGGTCAATCTCAGTTTTACAAGTCCCATAGCTTGAGAGATGGTCCCATGTTGTGCAATCACACCAAATTCCCCACTTCACACTGGGCCATTTGGGGGTACTATGATTCTCGCACTAACAAATACTTTGTAAAACATTTAACCAATGTGTGGGGACCACCTACAGGCTCTTATGTTGACATTTGTGCAAGAAAGATAATTCATGTTGATAATGACATCTCTATCCCTTTGTGATTACATGCATAATATTATTCTCCTACAACCAAAATAATGTATTTTTCTTCAAATCAAAAGATTCCCTCTTGCGGGGACCACCATGATATTGATTCAAAATCACCTCTCTTGCATAAATAATTACCACTTGTGTCTCCTTATGAAATTAGAGGATATTAAGGTAATTTTTATTGTTTAAGAAATATTGATTCCTTTGACCTAGCATAAGCATGCTTGTTACTTCACCTTTTGGTGTCATCATTGGTTGAAAAGGTAACCACTTGATTAACTTGGTTAGACTATAGTCACGGGTCTCATTTGGCATAATAATCATGGCATGAGTTATAATGTTTTTGGGCCCCCTTTTTGATCACCATTATATGTATAATGCTTTTCAGCCCTTTGATTAACATAATTGTGACAATATTATTCGGCCATTTTGATTGACCATATATAATATAAGGTAATGGCTTACCTTTTTCAAATCATTATGATCAGCATTTGATCTTTTCTTGACTATAGTTTTGGACCTTTAATAGGTCAATACAAAGGATTTGAATAATAGGGTTGGGCCCTCTACATGATGACTCAACCCATTGGAAAATTTGTCGATGGCATATGTTTAACTTTGGTGAAGATATGAACCATGGTTGATTTATTTGCTTTAATAAGAGACGTCGATCTATGTTCTATTTGATTTTTGATTGTTGATCCTTACGTACCCTCGGTTAGGGTTTTGACTCCGTAATAAATGAGGTTGGTGCTTTTCCAATCATTGATCTATGTACAATTTGATCTTGGCCATCAGTTTTGATCAAGGTAGGTGAGGAACTAACTATGGTAACTTGATTTTTTCTTTGATCTTTTCAAATGAATTGTGGCCATTGATCTTTGTACCCTTTTAAACTTGGAACATTTATCTTTTGAACCATGGTGAGTGAGGTAGTTGGCAGTGCATATGTTCTTCACCGTTGATCTTGGTACGAAGATCAGTGTGTCCATTGATGCCAAATCTGATGAGTTAGATATGATTGAAAATATCGTCGAGCTTATCAATTTTTCATTTTTCTTGCACATTTTGAGTGGCAAACCCTTGGCCATTTTTGTTCTCACCGCCATGAATAATCTTTTGAGCTCTCTATAACTTCTTATTTTCATGCATTATGGTTCAAACGAGCTTCAACTTTTCTATTTCTTCGATTCTTTCTCGATTCCGCCATTTTGATTGTGTGATAATTGTTGGGATAAGATTTCTGGTTTTATTTGGTCATCTTGTGTACATTGTTACCTCTATGCAACATCTTGTATATCGTCTATGCTTGCATCTAGGTTCTAGCCCGGTCGCCATGAGTATGTTCTCTCGAGCTTGATTCACTGTAAAATTTGATGTTGTGGTAAGTTTTGAGCACGTATCTTGAATTCTTTTGCATTGTGTCATCATTTTGAAGTTTGTTGTAATCACTTGGGCACCATTCAAACTTTGTTTCGATCTCCATTTTCAGTTTTAAAAGTTTTTAACTGTCACTCCTTTATTTCTTTCTTTTCCTCAATAATATTCTAAAGATGCTTTGAAAATTATGATATTTTTTTATTATTTCCTTGCAAAACCTTCGAGAGCATCTTAGGGGAAAATGAGTTATGGGTATTTGAGGTCTTTTTCTTTTACCTTGATGCTTTGAGGGATTGAATATTTTCTTTGATGAACGATAAGTTTTACCTAAACTATGCATTATGTATTTTCATTTCCATTTATATCGGTTCTATTTATGTAATACTTTATTTAAAAATATTTTTTTGGTGTTCATAAAATATTGCTACTTTGTTGAAACTCCATGGATTTCAATGTATTTGACTAAAACAAGTAAGTTTCTCTTGATTCTCAGAGCTCTTTGCAAATATTTAATAATCTGTATGGAAATGAGGCTTTTCTGTGCAAAAATTTGTGGAAATTACTTTTCGTTATTTTGCTAAAAGATATCAATGCATTGAGACACCATCTAGGTAAGTTGATCTCTTTCTTCAATTACTTGATCTGTGTTTTATCTTTCAAGAAAACGAGATATGGGTTCTAATGTTCATTTCTCTTGTATTCTTTTTGTAGGATCAGGTGACATTTGCTCTTGTTTAGTAATTCTATAATATGTGTGTGTTTTTCTAAATTTGATCCTAACTGTAGTTTTAAACTTGAATATGTCACTCATCTTTTGATAAAGGCCACCATATTTTGAGCACTTTAGATATTTTTGAAATGAAAAGGAGCTTTGAGGGCCTTTGTAACTCGTCTTCAAAATAATGGAACTAAAATCTAATATGTTTATGAACTTATCATAGAATTCCTCAAATTGTGAAGTTTTGTTGAACCTTCAAAGCTTTTGATAAATTTATTTTCTACTTCTGATGACATTGCTCTCTCATTTCATTCCTTTGTATTATCTGAAAAAATGTTTGAAGATCCAACAGGGAATCTATAACTATTGATTCACATTCTTATTTGAATTTTTACTTTTCATAATTACATTATAGCATATTTAGTAGTAACCTGAATTTTTATCTCGTCTAGCTTCATTCTAAATGATCATCTCTCTCGACTTTGAAAGTGTTGGTTAAGACCAAGTTGCAGAAAGAAACTCATACATTGTTCTTGATGATAACACCTGAAGTAGTCTCTACTTGAATTTGATACTTTTCTTCTATGAAAATAAATGTAACTATTTCTTTGTGCACTTGCATGGTTGTAACTTTATAGTTTCACTTGCAACTTTTATGGAAACTATTCTTTCTAAAATAGAAGACATTGAAGTCAGTTTGAAATTTTATACTACTTCAATCTTACTTTAAAAAATTATACATAGGAAATATTGGCATGCTAGATAGTTGATATCTGTCTATTCATTTTAGAACTAGCACTCTGAAGTTCACATTCCTTAACTCTCGAAAAAATGTACATAAATATCGTATTATTGAAAACTATAACCCTTTGTTAATGATTTATGATTTGAAACACTTGAAGATCAGTCTGTACATCTTGTAAAATCAACTACTTTGAGTTGTGAACTTGAAAAGTTTATTTGATGAATCCCCTTGATGTTGTACCTTTAGAGCATTTGTTCTAAGTTTTGTACTTTGTTATAGTCTTTTCATTCTAACACTGAATAATTTATTCCTTAGTTGGTGCAAATGGAAACATATTTCGTTCACAAGATGTACTTGTAATTTCTTGCTTTTGTTGCAAAACTATGAACGAAACTTATTTTCTAAGTTTGTATCCGAATTCACCGGCTTATAATAGCAACCTAAACCGGTGATACACTCGTACTAATATCATAGTTTCTATCTGTATTTTGAGAGTTTCCTCTGCTTGATGCATTGATAAATTGATTTGAATCAATACTTTGTTTGCAATTATACCTCTGGAAAGACACTTTGGGGCTCTCTTTGATACTATCTTGTACTCTTAATATTGTAAACAATGATGTTGCACTATCTTCCTTGTAGTTTTCTTGGACTTTATTACCAATTTGATTCAAACTATGAAGATTAACTGAAACTATGCCCTGCTTGATTGTGCAATTCAAAGTGGTTGCTTTATTTCGGAACTTTCTCACTTATGAAATCAGGTTACGTAAATGGGGCATTATTAATACTTCCTTGTAGCTATATATTCATTCTTATGATGTCTATTCAAGTTGAGTTGCATTTTGCAAAGTGATATTCATGAATGAGGAACCTTTATTTTGATTCTTTGATTCTTTTCTATTTGCACTGGTTCTCTTTCAACTCTTGTTGCTCCATTAAACCTAACTCTGTTTCATTTTTGCAATATTATGCACCTTGTAAGGCTTGATCTCATTGAGATATCACTGGAAAATGTGTCTCATGAATGTAATCTTTGATGATATTTGAAGCTTGATAAGTACTTTGAGTTGAAAAGCTTAAACATGTGCTTTCACTTTTATCTCTTTAGTTTGAACTTGTATCTTTTAAAATGAAATTTGTTTCCTTTGATAAGCTATGACATTTAGATCATTCATGTACCTATTTGAACTTATAATCTGTACTCTATAATTTTCCCAAGTTATGTAAAAAAATGCATCTTCTTTGAACTTTGTACCTTCATTCTTATTTGAGTGGAAAATATGAATACTTGTACTTTTGTATCTTGATCATTGTGAAAGACATGAATGAATTCTTCTCTTATAGCCTTGAATATTGTTATGTACTAAAAGCAATCTGTACTGTTAATACATAATTTAAATCATGAATTTGTTATCTTTTTCTACAACTTTTACCTACACACTTAAACAAAATAGTTAGAAAATAATAGGATTTTTCCCTCTCTTATGTTCCATAGTCTTTTTCTTTTCTCTTTCTTCTTCTGTAATGATTCTGGGAATCATATGTGTTGTTGTAGAATACTGCTTTATCAATTATTATCTGTATCTAATGTACCTTATGCTTCTGATATTTAGAAATCCATTTGCATGTAGTTAGACAGTACATGAGTACAGATCAAACCCTGATATCAATATTGATGCCTTTTCTTCTTTTATCTTTTCGGGTACATTGTAGGCTCTTTGGGAGAGTTGGATGAAATGTGGAGCTAGAACTTGAGACAAGAATATTAGAAGAAAACCCAAGGAAATGATGGGTTTATTCTATACTCTTTTAATTTTAACTTTATGCACATGTACTTCTTTCTTCAATAGTTATGAGTTACATCCCATGGCTTGTGTGGGAAACATTGAATTTCTTCATGATTAAATAACATAATTAAATTTATTTAAACATGCAGAAGTAATGAGTTTTGATGTACCTGTAACTTAATAATGAAATCACTTTCATGTAAACTATAACTCTATTTATTGTTCCTGGATTTAACATTTCACCTAAACTATGATTCCCACCTTCATCAAGGAAATGCATTAGTCCTTCGAGGATTTTTTGTTTCCTTGCTGAAGATGAACATGGAATGGTAGTCTATGTGAGGTGTTACATTTTGTAACAACACACATAGCTACAGATTACATGTAGTTAATCAATTGCTACAACTGAAAACACAATAAAATTGTAATGCATCCCCCTAGTTAGGTCCATTTCATCAATGCCTTCCATCGTAAAAAAAGTTTCGAGTTGCCCATTTTTGCATAGTGTAAAAATTGTCAACATTTATGGCGATCCTGTGGGGAAATCTTCCTGCTAGCTTGTATACCATTGCCTTGCTCTTGTCCATTGGGCATGGATTCAAAACATATAACCAAAAATAGTCTTTTCGAAAAAAAAACTAAAGTTGGGAAAGGATCTAGTGAACTAGATCACGTGCACGAGTGCACTTATTGAATTGAAAAAAATTGCAATGTACACGAACTACACTTATTAAAATGGAAATCCGAATCTAACCAAACACTATAGGATTTTCAATAACATTATTTAAGAAACATACCATTCACAGGAATGGGAAGTTCCTCTCCATTCATCCTTGAAAGGTGAAAATCATTGTGTTCTTTGCAAGATGAAATCATATAAGGACCACTCTAGATTGTATCAAAATTTGTGTGGTTTCCTAGCTTTGCACACGATCAACATCCCATTTTAACACAATGTCTCTTTCATTGAAGACTCTAAACTTAGCCTTCTTATCAAATGTCTTCTTAATGTGTCTTTTTTCTTTTCCATGTTCAGATGAGCTTGATATCCTAACTCTTGCAACTCCATTAATTCTGCAAAATGAACCTGCAATGGTTCATTCCCAAGTAGTTCCATTTGATGCAGTAAATCCAATGTGGTAAACACAATTGAGATAGACATTCTTGCCTCTCGTCCATAAACAAGTTTGTACGGTGAATTTCTAAGCGATATTTTAGGATTCACTCTGTCAACCCAAAGTGTTGAATTTAACATCAGATGCCAAGCTCTTTGGTTTTCCTTGAGTGTTGTTCTGATAATCCTCAAAATATTTTTTTAGTACTTTCAACTAATCCATTACCTTGTGGGTAATAATTAGATGAAGTACTTAAATAAATTCCATGCTTGATAGCCCAATCTGTTACCTTTACACCAAGCAATGCTAAGGAATTATCGAAATGATAATTTCGAAACACTAAATCTGTAAACCATACCTTCATAAAATGATAAGATTGAAGTCTCATTAGCTTCTTTCAAGGATACTAATTCAATCCAGTGTGTAAATTAATCCGTAGTAGTCAATATCCACTTGTGTCCTTGTGACAAAGGTGAATTTATCATGCCAATGAAGTGAAGACCCCATTACATTAATGGTTGATCCACTGAAATAGGTTATAAGGGAAATGAAGCTAAACGTTCTTTTCCAATAAAAAAGCACACTTCTTACACTTTCTAATCCATTTGAAGTAGTCCTTTAATATGTTGGGCCAATAGTAACCAACTTTCATCATTTTTAAGGCCATAGTACATGTTGAAAAGTCACCTCCTATAGGTCCTTCATGAAATTCGGATAATAGTTGTTGAATTCTATCATAATCAATTCATCATAGTGAAATTCCATTTATATATATTTTAAACAACACGCCATCAATGAAGACATAAGGTATAACTTGTAATCTACAATATATTCATTTATTCTTATCCATACCTTTCAGATAAGTACCGTGCTACAAGTAGTTAACCAAATTAGTCATCCATCTTGATTCCTAAACTTTTGAATTAAGTTTTGATTATTGATTTTATGGTTGTATTAAGAGTTTTGATTGCTGATATGTAATTTCAAAATGTTGTTCTGAATTTTCGATTCTGACCTATTTGTTTTCCATATCAGCAATTAGATGTTCACACAAACCTTTTCCTCGAACTATTTTCACAACACAAATGTCAACATCATACTCTATAACCTTTGTAATCCATCCTTCTCTTTTCATTCAATTTTTTGTTCAATAAGAATGCTTTAACACATGGATGAGAGACTAAAACATGTACGTTAATATTCAAAATTATGTACTTGAAGTTCTTTAGTCCTCTAACTACTGAAAGTACTTATTTTTCAAGAAAAGTGTAGCTTGTCTCGTAGTCATGCAAACTCTACCCAAAGAAAGTAATTAGTTTCTCATTATTTTCATCATTAACCTGAGTTAATATGGTTGATATGGTTTCAACCCCTGCAAGTGCATACATTGTAAAATCTTTATCAAAGTTTGGATTTTCCAGAGTAAGAGCTTGTGAAATAGCTGACTTGATGGCTTCAAATCCTTTTCTTCCTGCTCTAGTCCAAGGGAAGGTCTTATCTTTCTTTAACATGGTTGTTAATGGCTTGACTAATGCTGTAAAATGTGGAGAAAATCTTCTAACAAAGTTGATTTTTCCAAGAATACTTTGCAGTGCCTTATTATGATGAGGCAAAGATAGCTGTGAAATAGCTTCAATTCTGAAAGGATCAATAGCTAAACCTTTTCTAGAAATAATATGACCAAGCAATTTACCTTGATGGACTGAAAATATAGACTTTTTAGGATTTAATGATATTCCAAATTGTCTGCAAAGTTAAAAAGTCTGCCTTAAATGCATAAGATGATCATCAGAATTCTTTGAAAATATAGTAACATCATCTAAATAAAATAGTATGCATTTATTTAATATATGTGAAAATCCATGTCCATTGCTAGATGAAATGTTGCACGGGTGTTGGAAAGTCCAAAAGGCATTATTTTGTAAGCATAAGTACCCCAATTTGTAGTGAAAGTTGTTTTATATGTCTTCTTCATGCACAAGAATCTGATTGTATCCGCTATAACCATCCAAAAGAGACAATCTATCTAAACCTAAATCTGTTCTTAAAATTTGATCCATATTGGGCAACGAATAATGATATTTTAATGAAGATTTATTAAGATCTCTAAAATCCACATATAGTTAGATTTCTCCATTCATTTTCCGAATAGGAACAAGATTAGCTACCCAACTTGAATGCTTAAATGGAAAGATAATACCTGATTCAATCAGTTTGGATAACTCTTTCCTCATTAATGGTTCAATCTTCATATTTACAGGAATTTTTTTCGCCTAAACTGGATTGGAATTTGGTTGTAACTCTATTGTATGTTGAGCTAAACTAGGATCAAAACCTCTCAGATCTTGGTATTTCCAAGCAAAAACATCTCTGAATTCTTCACATAAATTGATAAATGGTTGTTTTTTCAGCTGAGGAACATATGTTTCCAACAAATAATTTCTTTTCATCATCCACCAAGATCTCCTTATAGTTATCTGCGTGAGTTCAAATCTTTCCTTTGTCCTTTATTAACTGATGATCATAAATGAAAATATCTTCAAGTGTGACCATTCCTTGAGGCATCTTGTTCATCTTTAACTAAACAATCTGATCACCATAGAAATGTAGTAGTTTTTCCTAATTTACTATAGAGAATTCAGCTTCTTGTTGTAGAAATCTACATATTTTCTCATCATATTCAAAAATTACCAATTTTCTTCATTATCAGGTATTGAAGGTCGATAATCAACTTTATATGTGGTTGTACTTTATTGTTTTCGATATGTTCTAGCACATAAAAGCTAGCACCAACTGTTGTAATTTTTTCTGCATGTTTGTTTTCTACTCTTAGAATGGATTACATGTTAATTGCATCAAAATATTCCATTAAGTTTGAAACTCTATGTTTGTAAGATTTCAACAATGAATTCTTACACACATTAAAGTTTTTCACTTGATTAATAACTAACTTTGAATCACCAAAAACTTGCAAAGTGTTGATACCTCTTTTCTAGCCCATTGTAAGCCATGAATTAATGCTTCATATTTAGCTACATTACAAGTGCATGAAAATTGCATACTTAGAGCTGAAAAATACCTTTCATCTGTAGGGGAAGTGAGCATCAAACATGCACCTTGTCCTTTCTTGTTCTTGGCTCCATCGAAATGAAGCTTCCATAGCCCTTTTGTTGTTTTTTCTGTTTTGGACAGCAAGGGAATTGGTGTATTTTCTTCATGCAAGTAATAAACGCCAAAAAAATATTCCTCTACTTCTTTAAAAGGATCATAAGCATGTTCTTCTTGAGTTTTTCATCCATAAACAAATTAGAAACACCATCTAATGTAGAAACATATGTTGTAACATTGAAATTAGATTGATCTAAAGTTCCATAATTTTCTATAGCATTTGAAGCATAAGGCTCAATATGAAATCTAGCCAGAGGCTCTAAATTTACGGTAACTTTAGTTTCATATCTTGTAGTAAAGAACAAAAATGACCAATCAAGAAATATAACCTCCTATATTTTTGTAAAATATCTTGATAAGCATAAGGCAAAGTAGGGAGGTAAATCTACAACAAGTAACATCTTGTAAGATAGTAACGTTTGGGAAAGCATGTAAATTTACCTCTAAATTTCATATGATGTTAACTATGTTAGTTATTGTTCCGTCTAGCTATAGTACACTTTTCTTTGTAGGTTCATACTACAAGCCTATTTTTTCTGCAATTTCTTTTGGCATTATTGTTCTTCTTGCACCACTATCAATCATGCAATTATGAACTAAATGATCTCCAATAATCAAAGATAAATAAAATGGTGGTGGTTTCTTGATATTATGAGCATTTAATTTTTTTGAACTATCCACTTAACCTCCTTCATACGATCTTGCTCCATTGTTCCAAGAACCATGTCTCGCTTCTCGAGCTTCTTTTTTTGTTGGTTTGAAGAAATCTGCAACTTAACAAATTCATGAGAAAGTAACTCTCTTACCGCCTGGAATACTTAAGAGCATCCACGATGAGATATTAATATTATGTTTTTCATTACCTCAAAATATTAAAAGAAGCAACCGTTTTTGAAACAACTTCTACAGTTTTAGCATAAGCTTTAGCAAAAATTGACTCTACTTTAGCAAATTTTGAAATTTGAGGTATGAATAGTCTTCTGGGATTAGGTTGTAATTGTTTTTTCTTCTCTTTTTGATTTGATTTGCTTGCTATTTTTTTAGGAACAAAAGATTTGTTTGCTATTTTTTGACCTACACTTGTTGTTTTATCGGTGACCTGTAGGCGAGAATAGGTATGTTTTGTTATTTTTCTTTTTCCTAAGCCTTTTCTTGTGACTTATTTGTGATTTGCGATAAAATATTCCTCTTAAAATATGAATAGATTATGTTTTTGTGGTTTCGACTATGAACATCTCCTCACCTTGCTGCCCACCCTCCATTTAAGGCATGAATAATGATTGATCGAGGTTTTTGTAACAAGGCTTATATTCAGAATGCATTTGGACAATTGGCAATTGAATGAGGTTGATTACAAGGTCGACACCATTATTCGAAACCATATTGATTTGGAATAAGAGCGTTGGATGAACTAGGAGATTTTGGATCAAATTGCCTTGGCTGATTTGGTTGTATATAGTTCTAATTTTTCTAGTAAAATTTGCCTATTTTGTTGATTTTACGAGATAAGGATCTTGATAAGGTCTGCTAGGTTGAGCTAATTTGTTCTCAATTGATGTTAACTTATTTCCCATAATCTGTAAATCCTTGAATACATAGTCTAAAGGGGCTAAACTACAAGTTCTATAATGGTAATAGGTTGTGGAATAGGTGAAAAATCTGCTATAAGAGGCATTGAAGGCCTTGGTGCTAATTTCCCAGCTTGAATAAGGTTGTTTTCAGCCCTAATGGCAATGTCATAATGATGGGAGATTCTCTCCTCCCATATAATGAATCATGGTTGAAATATCATTATTTAAAGCTATGAGATAATATAGAAATGCATGATCATCTTGAGGCTTAACACTGGCTGGAATTCTTTCCCAAGTTCTAGCAAATTTGATGTTAAAACTAGTCATAAATTCATGAGGAGCTCTTTTGATTGTAGACAAATATTATATGAGAGATAAATGATCAGAATGGTCTTGAAATTTCTTAAGTAATTTCTCTTCTAACTCATCCCAAGTTTTTATACTCCATATCTCTAAGATTTTGTACCATTTAGAGTTTTCCCTTTAAATGATGTAACTAAAAGTCTTAAGGCTACATCTTCATGAGTTATATTATGGATAGTGTTGACGATAATCCTTGTGGATTAACCGTCAGTGTCATAGGAAACCTTAGGTTAGTGGGATGTGCGCCCTAAGGTGACCTCCATATTTTAAATAAGTTGGCTCTTCTCTATGGTATGAGATGAGGGTCATAAAATTGAAACAAAACATAACACTCAACAGGGCGATGCACTAAATATTTTGAGGAGTTAATCGAGAACGTAACTTCCTAAAATGGAGAAAAGGTGAGTAACTAAAAAGGGTGGACGAAATGCACCACATGGTAGAGAAGATCACATAGAACATTGCTTCTAACTACTTAAGCACAACTTCTGAAGATAGTAATAACATTATAAACATGCACAGTATACCCACGTAGAAATAAAGGCTATCAGAGATAACACAGATATGTAAAGGATGGAAAAAATGCACCATAGGGCATATTATATTACTCAAAAAAATGTGCACAATATTACAATAGATAAGAGGTAAGAGTGCTATTACAAAGATAAAAATAACGCTATAGCTCTAGGCCCCAACTCTTTTACATAAGAGGGCTGAGATAGAGAAGAAAAAATAACTAACTCCCAATGTATATCTTTTATGAAACTCTTGATTACAATATATAGGAGGAGAAGGAGGTAAGAGACAATTCTCGAACTCTTTTCCAATTGCTTTTTCAATTATGATAAATGGTGTAAAGTGACAGAAATAATTTTTTTGAGATCTTTCTCACACTTTCCCATTACGTTCTTTCTAAAGAGTGAGATCCATGCATCCTTAACTATTTTTTGACCGACTCTTTTGAGATGGAGTTGCCTTTTGAGGATCATCCTTTCAGCTCTTTATTACATAACTAGATCTTTTCATCACTAGTGCATCGAGTCCCGGGCTCATGATTCAAGTGATTCCTATTTTTTCATTCTATTAAAACCACCCTTTGAATGCAGGTGAGAAAATTGAATTTTCATAGGTTCACACTCTTCACATAGAACCGTGCATTAACTTCCTTACTAAAAAGACAAGCCGAATGACCCTTTATTTCTAATCTTTTGGAAAATATCTTGAGCATTTAAAACTTGTAAACATGCTTTATAATTACTCATACGTGGTATGTGGCTTGTCATCCTTCACGACCTACTTCCAACTTGGATTCCATTTGTAGTAAGATCCACATGGAGGCCAAGTGCTTCTCTAGGGTCTTTACTTCCTTTATAGATTTTGGAAGTGTGTTGGGTTGACAATTGGCATTGTCAGTAATCTTGTCGATCTTCTTTGAGCAATTAATGAACCTTTCACATATTAATTCAAAGAATTTTTCCTCAGGTGGGATACTTAT
Organism: Taxus wallichiana var. yunnanensis; assembly: GCA_018340775.1. Classification (NCBI taxonomy): domain Eukaryota; kingdom Viridiplantae; phylum Streptophyta; class Pinopsida; order Cupressales; family Taxaceae; genus Taxus; species Taxus wallichiana. The sequence continues at coordinate 101,455,408 of CM031236.1, forward strand.
AGTTGAATCCACATGTAAGTACCACGGGATCTTGAGGCTTCCTCCCCTAGTTTCTTTGGAACTTGTGCCAAATTGACACTTGGCATTGTCTCTTAGTCGTCGTCACTTTTTTTTCATGATTTGGCTAAGTATTTTTCCATATTTTACGAAGGCTTAACTTCCATTGGGATTCAAATCTACAGAATCTACTTTGTTATCTAATTTTAGTGGACCATATAATTTAGATAAGAGACAACACAAAGGGATGCAACATATTTAATGTTCTCTGTAGGGGTAATCTAATTTTCACTAGTGAATGAAGGTAAAAATTTTAAGGCATCAATATGTATATCATGATAAACTTGAATTACTAAAGGGCTTCCATTAGTAAAAGTCACAAAATTTCTAGGTGGTTGAATAACCATTGGAATAATTGGGATTTAAACAACAAGATTAATACGTGGTGAAGGAAGATTAGGAGGAGGGTTTCCAAAACTAGACCTATTATAAGGTAAGGTATTGCCAAATCTTCTTCTTCTAGCAGAATTCAAAGGTAAATAAATAAACTCAGAGGAATTCCTCTTACCAATGATCTTGTAGTCACTTTAGGCATGGAACATGCTACAAAACTAGTCTAAAATCAGCCTTACGGAGTCACCAAATAAATATTTTGATCTTTAGAATAAATTGTTGCAGCTTGTTTCTCCAAAAGTGACTTTCTTTCACTGTAAATATGTTGTGAATTGTTGTAATTTGTTGTAATCCAGTGCATATCTGATTTTTGTCCCAGCATGCGTGCAAAAAAACTGTTATCTCTCAAAAGTGCACCTTGGTTGAGAGATGACAACAGGGGTTCTAAGATTTCTTTGAATATCTCACTTTTGTAGATATAATGGAAACACCTCGAGTTTGTGGGTATACCTATTGTTGAGGTGAGTCTCCAGTATCAAGGTTGGATACTTTTTTGATGTATCCTAAACTAATTTCTTGGGGTTTTAAGGGTAAATGATGATGTTTGCAATGAAATTGAAAAGGGGGTGATACACCAAAATTGTTGAGGGATTTGGTGAGTATATGCACAATAAAATTGAGAATGAAATTTGGATGTGAACCAATGATTTTCATTTGAATATAAAGGTAAAACACTTTATGTTTTGAGGGATAAATCACAACACAATATGGTAAACATGCACACTAATATGATGCAAAAATTACTATATTTACAGCAAGGTAAGATGATTAATCAGGGAATTGGCATTCATAAGAATTAATAAATAGATACACACCACTACAAATAATTGGATAGGAAAAACATCAATTCTCATTTAAGGGCAAAACTAGTAGAAAATTACTTCAGCACTCTTATATCCAAAAGTTCTACCCTTGTGCCTTAATTGCACCCAATATATAACAAGATTATTCATCCATCCCATCCTAAAAATAGGCTAAAATTTTTACTCACTCATGCATGTTGATTTTACCCCTTTATCATGAATAAATAAAGGAATAAAAATAGACACGCTGATTCTGATGAAGAATTAATAGCCTTAGTTACAAAAATAAGTTTTAGTCCAAGTGTAGTTGGTGATCTATTTTTAATAAAAATGGATGCATAATTTAACTAATAATAGCCCTTGCTTTCTCTGCAAGTTTTCTCCAATGTGCATGCAATCTATTTGATGTGACACTTGTAACTTGATCCACTTGCAATGATAATTTTAGGCATTCTTTAATTCTTCCCCCTTGGATGCACATGAAAAAATTAATTTTCTTGTGTGAGAAAAAAACTCCTTTATCTTTAATACTTTACAAAACATTCACCCAATGTGTGGGGACCACCTGCAGGCTTTGATGTTGAAATTGTGCAAGAAATATAATTCATGCTAATAATGACATCTTTGTCCCTTTATGATTACATGCATAATATTATTCTCCTGTAACCAAAATAATGTATTTGTCTTCAACTCAAAAGATTCCCTCTGTGGGGACCACCATGATCATGATGCAAAAGCACCTCCCTTGCATGAATAATTGTCACTTGTGCCTCCTTTTGTAATTTGAGGATATTAAGGTAATTTGGATTGTTTAAGGAATATTGATTCCTTTGACCTGGCATAGGCATGCATGTTACTTCACCTTTTGGTGTCATCATTGGTTGAAAAGGTGACCACTTGATTAACTTGGTTAGACTTATAGTCACAGGTCTCATTTGGCATAATAATCATGACATGAGTTATAATGTTTTCGGGCCCCCTTTTTATCACCATTGCATGTATAATGTTTTTTGGCCCCTTTGATTAACATAATCATGACAATATTATTCGGCCTTTTGATTGACCATATATAATATAAGGTAATGGCTTAAATTTTTGCTAATCATTGTGGTCAGCATTTGATCTTTACTTGTCTATAGTTTTGTACCTTTAATAGGCCAACACAAATGATTTTAATAATAGGTTTGGCCCCCTCTCCATGATGACTCAACCCATTGGAAAATTTGTCATGGGAATCTGTTTAACTTTGGTGAAGATATGCACCATGGTTTAGTTACTTGTTTTGATAAGGGACGTCAATCTTTGTTCTATTTGATTCTCAACCATTGATCCTTATGTACCCTTAGTTAGGGTTCTGACTCTGTAATCAATGAGTTCAGTGCTTTTTCAATCGTTGATCTGTGTAAAATTTTATCTCAGCCATCAATTTTGATCAGGGTAGGTGAGGAACTAACTATGGTAACTTGAGTTTTTCTTTGATCTTTTCAAATGAATTTGTTAACTTTAGTTTTTCTTTTATCTTGGCGAATGAATTATGGCCATTGATCTCTATACCCTTGTAAACTTGGAACATTGATCTTTTGATCCATGGTGAGTGAGGTAGTTGGCAGTGGATATGTTCTTCACCATTGATCTTGGTACGAAGATCAATGCGTCCATTGATGCCAACTCCGATGAGTTAGGTCCAATTGAAAATCTCATCAAGCTTATCATTTTTTCATTTTGCTTGCGTGTTTCGAGTGGCAAATCTCTGGACATTTTTTTTCTCACCACCATGAATAAACTTTTGAGCTCTTGATAACTTTTGATTTTCATGCATTATGGTTCTGAAACGAGCTTCAACTTTTTTATTTCTTCGATTCTTTCTCAATTCCGCCATTTTGATCGTGTGATCATTGCTAAGATAAGATTTTTGGCGTTATTTGGTCTTCTTGTGTACATTGTTTCTTCTATGAAACATCTTTTATATCTGTTATGCTTGTATCTAGGTTCTAGCCGGGTCGCCATGAGTACGTTCTCTTGAGCTCAATTCACTATAAAATTTGATGTTGTGGTAAGTGATGAGCACGTATCTTGAGTTCTTTTGCATTGTGCCATCGTTTTGAAGTTTTTTGTAATCACTTAGGCACCATTCAAACTTTGTTTCGATATCCATTTTCAGTTCTTTCAATATTTTTGACTGTCACTCCTTTATTTCTTTCTTCTCCTTGATAATATTCTAAAGATGCTTTGAAAATTTTGTGATTTTTTTATTCTTGCCTCTGTGAAACCTTCTGAGAGCATCTTAGAGAAAAATGAGTTCTGGGTATTTGAGGTCTTCTTCTTTTACCTTGATGCTTTGAGGGTTTGAATATTTTCTTTGATGAACGATAAGTTTGACCTAAACTATGCATTCTGTATTGTCTTTTCTATTTTATCTAGTTCTGTTTATGTAATACTTAGCCAAAATAATTTTTGGGTGCTCGTAAAATATTGCTCCTTTGTTGAAACTCCTGATTTCAATTTATTTGATTTGAAACAAGTAAGTTTCTCCCGATTCTCGAGCTCTTTGCAAATATTTAATAATCTATATGGAAATGAGGCTTTTCTATGCAAAAATTTGTTGAAATTACTTTACGTTATTTTTGCTAAAAGAGATCAATGCACCTTTGAGACACCATCTAGGCAAGTTGATATTTGTCTTCAATCAATTGATCTTGTGTTTTATCTTTCAAGAAAATGAGATTTGGGTTCTAATGTTAATTTATCTTGTATTCATTTTGTGATTCTAGCTAACATTTTCTCTTGTTTAGCAATTCTATAATATATTTGTGTTTTTCTAAATTCAATCCTAACTATAGTTTTAAACTTGAATATGTCACTCATTTTTTGATAAAGGCCACCATATTTCGAGCATTGTAGAGATTTTTGAAATGAAAAGGATTTTGAGGGCCTTTATAACTCTGTCTACAAAACAATGGAACCAAAATCTAATCTATTTCTGAACTTATCATATAATTCCTCAAACTTTGCAGCTTTGTTGAACCTTCAAATCTTTTGATAACTTTCTTTACTACTTTTCATGGCATTCCTCCCTCATTTTGTTCCTCTGTATTATTTGGTAGAATGTTTGAAGATCCAACAAGGAATCTATAACTATTGATTTACATTCTTATTTTAATTTGTACTTTTCATAATTACATTATAGCATCTTTAGTAGTAACCTGAGGAATTTTATCTGGTCTAGCTTCATTCTAAATGATCATCTCTCTCAAATTTGAAAGTGTTGGTTAAGACCAGTTACATGAGGAAGAAGCCCATACATTGTTCTTGATGATAACACCTGAAGTAGTCTTTACTTGAATTTTATGCTTTTCTTCTATGAAAATAAATTCAATGGTTTCTTTTGGAGCTTGCATGGTTGTAACTTCCTCTTTATACTTTCACTTGCAACTTTTATGGAAACTATTCTTTCTAAAATAGAAGACATTGAAGTCAGTTTGAAATTTTATACTACTTCAATCTTACTTTGAAAATTTATGCATTGGAAATCTTGGCATGTTAGATGGTTTATATTTGTCTATTCATTTTAGAACTAGCACTCTGAAGTTAACATTCCTTAACTCTATGAATAATGTAGATAGATATTTGTATTACTAAAAACTGTAACCCTCTATTAATGATTTATGATTTGAAGCACTTGAAGATTAGTTTGTACATCCTGTAAATTCAACTACTTTGAGTTCGAACTTGAAAATTTTATCTGATGAATCCTCCTTGATGTTGTACCTTCAGATCATTTATTCTAAGTTTTTCACTTTTTTATAGTCTTTTCATTCTATCACTAAATAGTGTATTCCTTAGTTGGTGCAAATGAAAACATAAATGTTGTGTTCACAAGTTTTACTTGTAATTTCTTGCTTTTGTTACAAATCTATGAACAAAACTTATTTTTTGAGTTTGTATCTGAATTCACCTGGCTTATAATAGCAACCTAAATTGGTGATGCATTGTATTGATATCATAGTTTCTATCTTTATTTTGGGAGTTTTATGTGCTGATGTATTGATAAATTGATTTGAATCAATACTTTGTTTACAATTATACCTCTAGAAAGACACTTGGGGCTCTCTTTGATATTGTCTTATACTCTTAAGCTTGTAAACAATGATGTTGCAATATCTTCCTTGTAGTTTTATTGGACTTTATTGCAAATTTGATTCAAACCATGAAGCTTAACTGAAACTATGCCCTAATTGATTGTGCAATTCAAAGTGGTTGCTTTATTTATGGAACTTGCTCAATTCTAAAATCAGGTTTTTAAATACAAAGCATTATTAAGACTTCCTTATAGCTATATATTCATGCTTATGATGTTGATTCAAGTTGATTTGAACTTTTCAAAGTGATCTTCATGAATGAGGAACCTGTATTTTGATTCTTTGATTTTTGTATCTGCATTAGTTCTCTTTCAACTCTTGTTTCTCCATAAAACTTGACTTTGTTTCATTCTTGCAATATTCTGCACCTTGTAAGGCTTGATATCATTGAGATATCACTGGAAAATGTGTCTCATGAATGTAATATTTGATGATATTTGAAGCTTGATAAGTACTTTGAGTTGAAAATCTTAAACATGTGCTTTGACTTTTATGTCTTGATTTGAACTGTATATTTTGAAATGCAATTTGTTTCCTTTGATAAGCTATGACATTTAGATCATTCATGTACCTATTTGATCTTGTAATATGTACCCTATAATTTTCCCAAGTTATGCAAAAAAATACATCTTCTTTGAACTATGTACCTTCATTCTTATTTGAGTGGAAAATATGAATACTTGTACTTTTGTATCTTGATCATTATGAAAGGCATGAATAAATTCTTCTCTTGTAGCCTTGAATATTGTTATGTACTGAAAGCAATATGTACCTGTTATTACATAATTTAAATCATGAATTTTTTATCTTTTTCTATAACTTGTATCTGCACACTTAAACAAAATAGTTAGAAAAAAATTTGCTTTTGGCCTCTCTTATGTTCCATAGTCTTTTTATTTTCTCTTTCTTCTTCTTCTATAATGATTCTGGGAATCATATGTGCTGTTATATAGAATCTTTGCTTTATCAATTATGTATTTTCCGTTATGTACCTTATGCTTATAATATTTAGAAATCCATTTGCATGTAGTTAGACAAGTACATGAGTATAGATCAAACCTTGAGCTCAATATTGATTCCTTATCTTCTTTTATTTTTCAGGTACGTTGTAGCTCCGGGAGAGTTGGATGAAAGATGGAGCTGGAACTAGAGACAAGAATATTAGAAGAAAACCCAAGGTAATGATGGGTTTCTTCTATACTCTTTTACTTTTAACTTTATACACATGTACTTCTTTCTTTAGTAGTTATGAGTTACATCCCATGGCTTGTGTGGGAAACATTGAATTTCTTCATGAATAAATAACATAATTAAATGTATTTAAACATGCAAAAGTAATGAGTTTTTATATACCTGTAACTTAACAATGAGATCACTTTCATGTAAACTGTAACTTTATTTGTTGTTCCTAGATTTAACATTTCACCAAAATTTTGATTCCCGCCTTCATCAAAGCAATGCATTAGTCCTTCGGGGATTTTGTGTTTCCTTGTTGAAGATGAACATTTAATGGCATTCTATGTGAGGTGTTACATTTTCTAACAACACACATAGCTGAAGATTATATGTAGTTAATCAATTACTGCAACTGAAAACACAATAAAACTATAATCCATTATAAACAAAGTTTCTAGTTGCCCATTTTTGCACAAGTGAAAAAATTGTCAACATTTTTGTGCAATTTCTTCCTTGTACTCTTTACAAGAAATTTTCCAAAAGTTCATTGGAGTTTTCTCGTGTAATCCCTAGCCTATTGTTCACCACACATATTTAGGTAGTATACATTCAATAATAATAAGCTCACCACCCCAAGAAGCATGGGCTTAGTCCCATGACCGTTAAAGGAAACACCTAATATGCAACACAATTTGGTTTTCACCAACACTATTATAGACATTGTTACGCTAAAGACAAGTTTCAACATAAAATTGTCGGGCACGTTGTCACATAACCCATAAATATCTTAAGTGCTCACCCAAGGTATGCATAATTATACAAACTCCCTCCTTGTGTATGATTGCCAAGATGTATTTCCTACATTCATGGCTAACATAACATGCAAATATACCACTTAAAGAACATGAACTACTATAACATGCATAGAGACAATTGATCATCAACCAAAAGGAGCTTCATATTCATTATAATCATGATGTATAACATAGATTACATAAACAAACAACATGGCTATGTAAAAATCATATACAAACTCATGCGCAAGAAAAGAATCACTATGGGCTCGATAGTATTAGCACTCTATCTTCACTCCACTCTAGCATTATACATGGACCACCTTTTTACATGGAAATATACACATATATATAGGGTGGGAGCTTTTCCTTCACCACTTGACTCTAAAACTAGACCACTATTATGCATGGCTTACATGTTTTCCAACTCATACTTCCTATAAATATACATGTAGTATGTGTCTTTAAATAAATGGCCTCCTTTATTTTTGGAATCTCCATCTTTATCTTGTGTGCTATAAAATTATTCTACCACATGTATTATATATATATATATATATATATATATATATATATATATATATATATATATATATATATATATATATATATTTCTCCTTCATACATACTTCATGTCAAATATTATCCCTACATGTTCTTTATCATGTTATGGTCATAATTTATCCATATTTTTGTCTATTTTTAGCTTGCCTTTAAAATCACACCAATCTATGATTTTTTCTATTATTAGCTTGCCTCTAAAATCTGATTAATTGTTGACTCTATTGTTCCTATGTGTAACCCTTCCCATGTGCTTTTTCATACCTCTATGCATCCCTTTGCACACTTATTTTGACATTTTTAAATAATTATTTCATTCTTCCATGTGCACCCTTGTGTGTATCCTTCGACCTTCACACATGTCTCATCCTTAGAAATTTTCTCATCCCAACATTACCCCACACTAGGTATATTGTCCATCCTTGGACGTACATGAATAAATCAATGAATGAATGAATTAATAATCATGGCTAAGAGAATGTGAGAATTACCACAAATAATATTGAATCAAGAATGTATGAATAATATAATAATTGAATAAATAGTGTATTCCTTTGCGTGACCAAAACTTAGGCACATGATAACTATAGCATTTATATGAATTCCATGTTGATAGATGCATCTAGTCCTTTTCATTCCTTGAGTGCGCTATCTAACCTTCCCGAAATGATTCCACAATGTTTGGTATGATTTATAGGGTCATTCATTTGGCATTCTCCTATAGCTCCTTCAAAGTGATGTGTCATTCTTAAGAGAATTATACCATGACATCTACCGTCTTAATCACCATAGCATGCATCTCTCCTACCCTCTTGTCTAGTTTGTTGCATTTTTTTAATGGTCTTCTTCATGTCCTATACCTCTTGAAAAATTTCACACACGTCTTCTTATCTCCTATATATAATGAGGCATAGAGGTGACTCATTCACGATTCCTCTTCTGCAAGGAACATGTCTATATTTAAGGTATCTTTGAACCTAATGAAGATATTTTCTGCCTTCTTCATAGCTTCTTTTACTTTCGTTCGAGATCTTTGTACTCCTTTTTTATTTTGTTAATATTTCCTTGATTCTTCATCATCAGTTCTTCCTCCCTTTGTTCCCATCCTCTATTGGCCCTTATCAGTAATAGATTGAACAAATCTTCTAAGTTTTCAATTTTCATGTTTCCATCAAGCTTTTCCTCCATGATTACCTCAAGATATGAGTGTGCGATGTTTTTCATTACTTCACCCACCTTATTATTCACATCGAGACAACCGCATTTTCTCATTATTCAATTATAACGCTAGCATCTTATTCTTCTTACAAATTTCCTCAAAATATTACTTTGTGTTGCACAATATGGATCCTTTATCGATATTTTTGTGCACAACTTCACTTTCTACTTTAATCAAGGCATTTTTATACTATATGTTTGATAGTTATGTAGAAACCAAAATTGGAAGAGTTTTTAAAGGGTATTTTCTCCTTGAAACTCACTAATGGAATCCTTTCTCAAATCAAACTATAACTCCTCCATGTGAGTTTTCATCACAAAGGATAAAATTTTGTGCATCTTTACATGGGCTATTAATCTTTCAAGCATGTTCCATCAATATAGATTTTCTACATCCACGAGAGATCTAGAATATTTCCATGATGAATTTTGATGTGTCATAAATTGCTCTTGTTCTGAGTATTTTGTTCATTCTCTTCCTCTTCTTCACACTCAATGTGAAAAATATGAGGACCCCCTTCTCCCTCTAATTCCTCTTTTGTTTTGTGGTCTTTTTCATATTTTGTTTCTTCTTTTAGACTAGGTGAGAACCCATTTTTAATTGGGCTTGTTTAAGGTGTCTAGGAGGGGCATGTGCCAAATTTTCTCCACATTCGATCACCCCCTCTTCCTTCTGCTATGATCTAGTCCCCATTCTGCCTATTCTTCTTCTTATTATTCTTATATTGTCTCTCGATTGGGCTTATTTTCCTTATGGTTTTCCTTCCAAAATATGGTGGGTGTGGAAGATGTGTTTCACTTTCTTCGATCACCTTTCCATCCTAAAAATTTATCCAAATAAGGACATATACTCGGTATGATTATTTTCTAACCTCTAAATTCATGATGGGATTTAATTCCATCTCATATGATTCCATAGTTTGCACATACGAATTCTTTTTTGTATATTAATAAGTTTGTGTAAAGTATGGTACTCTATGTATACCTTGTCAGCATTAAATTTTAAGGGATGCGTATCCTTGATTCTTTTTATGACACTCCTAAAATAACTATCCATGAAGTAAAATGGTATCTTACACCATGTCACCACATATCCATTCATCATCAAAAAATGTGCAAGGATAAAGTGTGCATAACAACAAACTTTTCTTGTCCATCCAATTCTATGGGAAACTCCCACGATGTTAATTCACGAGAAAGGAATGGTAAGACATAGTTTATTTATATTCTTCAACCTCAATCTTGGGAACCTCTTCCTCTACATCATATGTTCCCTCCTCATCTTGTTTCTCATTAGGACCTCGAATGTATAATAACTTCTTAGGAAATTTATGTCCTTTTTACCACTTTTATCACAATTGGGACTTTTTGGTGTATCTTCAATTTTTCAAGGATTAAAACATGTCCATTGGAAAAAATGATGTTAGATTCATTCCTTGTGATTAGTGAATCTCCTTCATTTTATCATATCTCTTTTCTCCACACACTTTGAGCAATGAACATGGATTATGATAACAAACCTAGATTAAAATTTGTACATCATGTTGGATTTAATCCTTGAGTCCACCAAAGAGATCATTTATATTATCCTCTAAGATGTCATTCAATCATAAGGATATATTTTGGAATTTTTATATATTTTCCTCCACTAAACTTATCTATCATAGTCTATAAATATAGCTTAAATAGTTATATGTAACACTATTATTATAGTCTTTTTGGAGTTCATCGGTGAACATAGACTAGGTAAAAAAGAGACCCTTCTTTTCCTTTTTCTCACACATCCATCTATACCAAATGAATTGTTTTGGTTCACAGTATAAGGTTTCCATTACCACCTTCTTTCCTTTTAGGAATTGATCTAGATCAAAGAAATTTTCCATTTGGTTGATCTAATTGATTAGATCATTCTCATTATGTGTTTCACATCTCCACTTTAGGAATAATGTTATGTTATTGGTTATAATATCTAGTGGTGTATGGAGATGATCCACCCGGTATGGTGTGGTTTGAATTGAATTTTGCATTACTTGATGAACCCATGTAACTCGGATGGAAAATAATTAATATACTTTTGGCATGATCTCAACTATAGAAAATATTTCTTCAATGACTCAAATTCCAAATTCATATCACCATTTACTATTTTTAATCCATTTCCCAATTTTACATCACTTCACCCTTCATTGTGTTCAATCTATGACTAAAATCTACCTACACATTGTTCATCGGATGTTCACCATGTCCTCAAGTGGGAGACTATCTCGATTCCCCCAAAATTGAAGATTCAAAATCCACATCTTTCTTACTAGGATTTTGACCCTTCCCTTGGCCTCTAGTTGATCCTTATGTCATGATGTATGGTTTTGTGTCTTGGGATACCAAGGTTAGGGTAGAAATTTAGGGATTGGGTTTGTATACGCTTATTGGTAGAATAGAGAGAAACTTAGAGAAAAAAATCCTAGATAATTTTTGGAAAGATTTCCAAAAATATAAGAAACTTTGAAAAATTCCCAAAATTTCATTACGCATAGTGAATTTATGAAAAAACCTGAAATTAATATAACGTTTTCAAAAAGATCAAAAAATCATGAAATTTTGAGATGTTCTTACTTGACTGCTTTTTCAACACCAAGAAAGCAATTGTAGAAAAATCGCATGTCTTTATTATATATCTAAACCTTTACAATTAGGGTTTCGACACACTACTAGATGAGACCAAGATCTGATACCACTTGTAATGAAAATACATAGATAGATCTAAATATCAACAAAAATGTAACACCCGAGGAACACCAAAATATAACGAAATTATCATAATATGAAATTAGAACGACTTAGCTACTTTGAGGGGGAAACCCCAAGCCATGTAATAATACTCAAGATATCAATATGATGATAATATTCTACTCTCTAACTCCTATATATATCCTAATATACTATCCAAAACACTAAGGATAACCCACTAAGCACATGAAAGTATAAATAATTATGACTGACATGAAAATAGATTATGTTAGCCAAAAATAGGCTATCCATATGCCAATGTATGAACTAGGGTTAAAGACATAGCAAATTTTTATAATGTTTATATATTTCATGCAAACTAAAATTGTCATTGATTAGAGTATATTGTCTATATACAAGACCACTTGGGGAATTTCACAATTTTATTTATGTGTATCATATTCAATCCCACATGGGGCATGTTTCTAATGTGCTTCCATTTCTAATAATAAGGCCTACATAAGAATTTTTTTAATATCACATACATACTTATATGGTTACTATGTTACATCATATATTTATTTCCTCATTTTTGTCATGCTAAATGTTTAGCATAAAAAATTCAAAAAAATTGTCATGACAACCTAGCCCTCATTTGAAAATCCCTCTCCCGGTCAATGTAAACATGTCCTCTGACAAACTCAATTATTGTGTTACCCACATAATGATTGGGAGGAATGTTTTAATGAGATTCTCAAGTGTGTTTCATGTGCAAAGGATCTTATTCAATCTTATTCATGAAGATATCTAGATCTTGTTATCCTAAATTTACCCCGGGTTAATTTGGAGTAACTTATTAAAAATGGAATTATCCATTTTTGTAGGTGCAGGATGTCTAAAGCGACCATCAAATTCCATTTCCAAAATCACTTTGGTCATTGGTATTCAAAAAATTGTTGGAGAAAAATTATAATATTAACGGGTTTCTTATACAAGTCGTGGCGTTTATTTTCCTCTCAAATTCAGCATCGATGTAGTCGGCGAGAGCCACGTGGTGGTAGATCAATGACCTGGAAGTAGGCAACGTTTGAGAATTCTAGAAGTTCAAAAGGCCACGGGCTTAAAACTATTCTAAGTCCCCAAAACTTAGAAATTGTGATACGAAGATCTAGGTGGCACCATCACATTTGCTCTCATTTTGCATCTCGACAAATGTGATGGCCCATCAAATTAGAGTCAAGCATGAAGATGGCGATCTAATAGGATCGACATAGGGGCAACTTGGAGCCATTTCATTAGCTCGTGTTTCGTACTTTTTAGTGGAGCTAAAGATTCACGACAACCCAAGGAGCATGGAGAATTTCTATTGGCTATAATTTTGCAGTTATTATAGTAGATAAAATAAAATATTGATAACATGAAGTACGTGGAGTTTTCTCATTAGCTCGCACTTTTGTTGTTAGAGGAGGCTAACAAAGAGTTTGATAACCCTTGGAGCGTGGAATGTTTTCATTGGAAAATGCTTCACAAGTGTTAGAGGGGAAAATAAAAAGGAATGACATACGAAATCACATGGAGCCTTCTTATTGGAATGCATTTTGTAATGGTCAGTTAAAGGGATTTTAAAAGGTGAATTGTGAAGGTACATGACAGTATTTTATTGGCTTGAAATTTTCATTGGTAAGTCGAGGCACTTTGTTTAGGTAAATTTGTGAAGAAACATGCCTTGATCTTATTCGACCACATCTCGGAGGGACTGACAAGTGTGTAAAGGAAAATCTTTATTTGTGAAGAGGCATGGCAAGGTTCTATTGGTCTCTATTTTTAAATATGGATGATTTTTCAAAGCCAAAGCAAAAGCAAAGGAAAAGGAAAAAGGAAGTGAAGGAAAGAGAGGAAGTAAATCCCAAAACCGTGAGCCTATGCGAGGTAAATAATTGAAAAAATGTTAAGTAATCAAACAAATGCAAAGGCCTATCCCGAGAAATTTAGAGGTTACCACATGTCAAATTTTTGTGCCTCTTGACAGGTAAATCTTCAAATGGCCATATCTTTTGACTCGAGCTCAAAATTAGACAAACTATATATCATTGGAAAGATCTCATCAATCCCTTCAATTTTAAATCATCAAAATCTGATTTTGGTGGAGTTTAAAGAGTCAAAATGTAAAAAATGAATCAAAGGTAGAAAAAATTGTTTTGGCATGCAATTGATCAAATCACATAGCTTAACCACAAGATTTGATGATGCATGGTTTTATTTCCTTCTACAGGACATAATAGACTAAATGATGGCTCTCTGAGGTACCCTTTTGCTTACAAGAAAACTTAAATGTATATTGTTGGTGGTTGAAGTCCAAAAATTCCATGCCCCTTCTCTCTTTACTCTTATCTCTCTTTCTTTCTATTATATATTGTATAACCTTTCATTTTGAAAGGGATAGACATTCAAAAATTGTAATCAAACTCTGTCAAATTTGTTCCGAGAACATTTGTGAGCCATCAAACATCCATTTTTAGACTTGTCATGTGTTATTGTGCCTTATTTTGTAATTGTAATGGTTTGTGCATACTTTTATTGGAATAAAACTTGTTTTGTGACACATTTTTTTGTCCTGGCTCATTTTAGCCACAACCTTGCCTCTCATTTACTTATTGCATTGTGTTGTGCATGTATTTCTCCTTGAAAACTCATTTTTGTTGTGTTTTATGTGAGAATAGATGATAAATGAATCTTTGGGTCTCTATCACTTATGTTTGGCCTATCCCTTATCCATTCTTTCTCTTTCTCCCTCACTAGAGTGTCTCTCACCCCTTTTCTAGTGTTATCACTGCCTTTTAGCTTAGGATTTCATTTTCATGCATCTTTCTAACCCCCTCTCTCTCTTCCGGGTCCCTTGAAAGTTTATTTTAGTATTAGTTAGCTCCACTTTTCCTTCTACAAGTAGTTTTAACATTATATTAGGAATCGAAACCAGTCTTCTTTGGAGGTCCATCTCAAGTAGCAAGTCCCACAACTTGAGAGATGGTCTGTATTACCCAAAAACATGGATTACCTCATTCACACATGCTAGGAAATTGGAGGGTGTTGTTATTTAGTGTTAATAGTTTTGGCATGCCCAGTGGGGCAGGTTTGAATCACCTTACCACTTCACTTCATCAAGTTTAATGTGCTCTTGGTGAATATTTCAGTATTTAGAGTCATTTTCAAGCACATTTGGCACCTCTGCTGATCCAAATCACCCATTTTATGAGTATTGGACCTTCCCTTTCCATCCAATTTCATCTATTTTCCTCCCATATCTTCCATTCATGAAGCTATGTAATCATGACTTCATTTCCATCACGGAATTCTTATTTGCAGTAGCAAAACTAGTTCAAACCACCTCCACGGTTTCAAAATCATCTTCTAGATCAATTTTATGAGCCTCATCATAAACAATCCTTTGCATACCTAACCCCAATTTAGCCATGTGGTCATTTTCCTAACCAATTTTTTTTATCAAGAATAGGTTTATGCAAGTGATGGCAGATTCCATGGTGAATTATGATTTGTAGAGGAAGATCTAAAGATGGAGATAACTATGGTGTAGACCAAGGCTACATCTCAATTGAAAGCATTCAAGATTGGTTCCATGGTCCCTTTTCTAAGGGTTATCCCTATGCTAAGACATTCCAACCCTCAGTAGAAGCTTGATTTCATGGTTGAGATCTTTGTCACAAATTACAAATTGGATTAAGTTGTTGGAGGCTCAAGAGTCCAGTGTTAGGAAGCCTTGTCAATGGGAAACTCCTACACCATCACCTCATAGCCTTTCCATTTCTCTTCCCCAACCTACACCATCTCAAAACAAGTTTCAATTTCCAAGCTTATTGTCTTCTTCCCCCATTTTGGATTCCACTTCTCCATCACTTACCCTTGATCTCACCTTAAATTCTCTACCATTTTTTCTTAAACCTCATTCCACTCCACAATAAGAAGAATTTAAACCTCCCCTTCCACCTAAAAATTTTCAAAAATTATTTGAATCCCAACCCATCCCTCCTATTGTAGTCCCAAACCCATTTTGGGAAAAAGAAAAATACAAAATCAATCAAGGAGGGAAGAAAACTGAGGAGCCTAACAAAGAGGAACTTGCAAGAAACATGAAAGAGTGGGCTATAAGATTTAATATCACTCAAATTTCACTAATGACCAGGCCTTTAATAAATTTTGGGATTGAAGAAAAAAGAATAAAAGCTAAATTACATAACAACAAGAGAAAAAATAAGATGATTAACAATCTTTGTTTTTTGAGTGAAGTGTGCAGGATGTCACTATATTCCTAGAGGTTGTTGTTTTATCTCTACAATATTCAACAAAGAAGGAGGAAATATCAAGTTTATAGGCCTTAGATGAAGATGATATTATTGAAAGATTCTTTATTTCCTTTGTTGAGTCTAGTTTGGTTGATGAACCGACATGGAGGAGAATAAAAGAAGAGTCTTCCTAAAAAAATCCTCTTGAAGAAACAAAGAAAAGTTTTATCTTTCAAAATTCATGCTTGAGTAGGAGGAAGATGATGACATCATTGAAAAATAAGAATTCATCATGGAAGTGGCACAATTTGAAGCGAGTTGTTTAAAAAGGTATAACAAAGTCCAATTCTTCTTGCAAACACTCCCCATCTTCAAGAAAGTATGCGGGATGACTCAATCATAGAGATGAGCCTCAAAGAAATGATAAAATCATAAGTATGATCCCATTGGTTCAAAAATCCCCTTCCCCAATCAGTGCACTGGGTATCTTAGAGCTAAATACGAAATTACAACCAATCATGCTCATTTCATAGCATGGGGAATAGCTTCAAAACACCAAAGGTCGGCATCAAATCCTCCAAAATCCAAACACATATCAACTTGAGGAGGTATTTTATTTATTTTTGTTGATACTTTGGAAAAAAGGGTAAAAACCCTACTGCAAGTTAGTTTTTCACTCTTATCCAAGACCATGTCTAGTGTCAAATCAAATACATGGTCTAAAATTATAAGAAAGGAAAGTTATTTCTCCTTCCTATTTCAAGCTTCATTTAGCCTCTCTTTGTTTTGGTTAGAGTAGGGTAAAGTAGGCTTTATTTCAATAATACAAGTGATTGTGCACACTCTGCATGTTTCCATTTGGATCATGTATGATTTTCATATTTTGTATATATTTTTTGTGTGTTGCATAGTTCGAGAGAATTCTTCCTTGGCCAAAATAAAATATTGGGGTAGTTTTAAAGTGTAATGTTTTGGGATAATTCAAAGAAAATCAAAACTCTCAAGCAATCAACTTCAAGTGTAAACCAAGGTAGACTACAATCATCCCAAGTAGGTTTAATGGTGGAATCAGATAGATGGAATAGTTCATTAGATCATTTGAAGCTCCATAGATCAAGTCTAGGAAGTTTCGGTTCATGCTTTAAGTCCATTTGTGCTTCATGCAGCTCGAGATAAGAAAAAATCAATGTTTTAATCAATTTTCAAAGTTTTTGGGCCTGACTCAATGCCCAATGGATTGCTAATGGATTGCTTCAAGGATACTAGTCAAATTTAGTAAGAAAATTACCCTTGGAGGTTGTCAAAAATGTTATCACAAATTTACCCCTAGGTTAATTTGGAATAACTTATTAAAAATGGACATAGCTATTTTTATAGTTTTGGGACATCTAAGCGACCATGAAATTCCATTTCCCAAAAGTAATGGTCTTTGGAATTCAAAACCCATGGGAGAATAATTTAAAATATTTGTGAGTTGCTTATAAAAGACTATTGAAGTTCATGTTCTCATCATATTTAGTGTTAGTAGTCGGCGGGGCATGTGGCGGTAGATCAATGCTGGAGGAGGAATCCGTGTGGGCATTCCGTGCTACGCCCTTAATCATATATCTTATATTGGATGTATATAGCCGACTTGTGGCTATCATAACTTCTTATCATTATGTATTTCTTTCATATATGTTATATTTTCATTAGTGGGTCGGCCTTGGTGTTGGCCATAACATAGGAATAGTATATATAGAGGTTAGTAGGTAGTATTTGATCATCATTGGAGCATTTGAGTATTATTGTATGGTTTGGAGGTTGCCCCCTCGAAGTGGCGTAGCTATTATTATTGCATATTGAGATCATTATTCTGGAATATTGTGTTATTGGGTGTTATATTTCTGCTCATGATCTGAATTATACAAGTAATTTCATTACAAGTGGTATCGAAAGCAGCGATTTGGCCAAAATTAGGCAAAAACCCTAATTTTTTTGTTTTGAGTATATCTTGAAGATTATATCATTTTTTCCAATTTTTCAGAATAATTTGGAAATTCTCTAAGTCATAATATCTGAAAAATTTAGCTCGATTGGATCTGTTTTTCAGATTTTATTGGTGTTTTATGTTTTTCATAAATTCGCTTTTCAAGAAGCAAATTGTGGTATTTTTTAGTAAAATTTATATTTTCGGAAATCTCTTGAAATTTCAGTTGGGGTTTGTTCTTTGTGTTTTTATCCATCTACCGAAATATTTTCAGAATTCCTAAACCCTAATCATGGTCACGGGGATAACAAATTTTTATGGAAATGGTGAGATGGATGCTAAAGAATGGTGGATAAAATTTAAGAATATATATTTCTCATATTTCATGACAAGGAATAGGTTTTCACATTATCTTGGTGGTCCTGCATGGATTTGGTTTTTTGAGATTAAAAATGACAGGAAGGATTGGTCTTGGGAGGAAATGGAACAACTTTTTATGGATAGATGGGACCACAAAGAGGCAGAAGAGTCAAAGCAAGATGATGGGGAAGAATATATTGAAGAATCAAGAGAGAAAGAAGATGAAGAGGAAGATGAAGAATATTCAAGGGAAGATGATGGTGCAGCATATATTGAAGAATCAAACGCAGAAGAAGTTGAAGAAGACTATGAAGAAGAGGAAGAAAAACAAGATATTGATGCGAAGAAGATATTATAGCTCCCAAGAAGGAAGATACCATATTTCAGTTTCATGGATACATTCAAAGGAACAAGATAATTGTTTCCATAAACCCTAACAGCAAGTATAACTTCATCAACAAGGATATGGCTCGACATCTACATATTCAAGAAAGTAATATAAAAAAAGCTCAAGTGAATGGTAAGAAAATTCAAGTTTTTGAAGATTTAAAACTTACTATGGACAAATATACTTTACATTCATATTTTTTTGCCTTATATATGGATGGTTTGGATATTTTTCTTGGGTATCCTTGGTTAGAGACATTGGGGACAATTAATATTAATATGAAAAATAAGTTTATGAAGATTTGGTACAAAAAGAAGAAGGTCACTTTACAGGATATCAGGCTTAATGGAAATCAAAGAAAAGTCAATATAGACCATGAGGATGATTTAGAATATGGAGAAGAAGGGAATAAGGATGATTCAAAAGAGGAACATGAAGAAAAATAAGGAAATGATGATTCATCTACTCAAGAGAAAAAGAAAATATCAAATGCAAAGGTGGAAGAAGAAAAGAAAGTTCAGAAACAGGTTCATAAGGTTGAGGATACTACAACTGCAGCATATGGAAATCCACATCAACATGAGAGAAAAAAATCATGGAGATATCCCAGGGCACATCATATTTCCAACCAATATAGATATACAGGTAATTGGAGGAATAATCACTTTATTTATACAGGGGATCAATGGAGCAACAATTATGAAGCATGGAATCCTTATTATGGTTATCCTTATTATGGTTATACATGGAATCCTTATTATGGTTATGCATTAAATCCTTATGTTGGTTATGCATGGAATCCAAGGATGATAAACTATGGTCATGAATGGAATCAGAGTAGCGCAACGGAATATGGATATTAGTTCAGATATGTATCATCTACCAGGATCACATGTGGTTGGATGATCAAGCTTGGCGACAAGTGTGCAATAATTTAAAGCACACTCATTATATGGCTTCTTCTTATGTTTCGGGGACGAAACATGTCAAAGAGGGAGGCAATGCTATGTACCTTGGGATATAATATTATAATGTATATGGGTTGATGGAGATGCCGACATGTGGCACACATCCCCTTATCTTATTATATCATTCATTTATGATTTATTATGCTTAGGAGGTCGGCCTCAGTATTGGCCATAGGTTAGAATGGTATATATAGGGGTTAGAAGGTTGTAGTTAATCATGATATTGAGTATTGGAGTGTTATTGTATGGTTTGGAGGTTACCCCCTCGAAGTGGTATTGGAGGTTGCCCCCTCGAAGTGGCAAAGCTATTATATGAGCATATTTTCATCATTTATCTATATTTTGGTGTTCTCTCATGTTATTCTGTTGTATATGTTCTGATTTATACAAGTAATATCCTTACATTCCGGCGAGTTTGAAAGGGGATGGGCTTAAAAATCACGAGTCCCCAAGACTTAAAAATACGATGCAAAGACCTACTTGGTGCCATCACATTTTCTCTCATATTGCATCGACAAATGAGAAGGCCCATTGAAATAGATTCAAGCACGAAGAAGGCAGTCTAATAGGATCTAACATGGGGGAAATGTGGATCCATTTCATTGGCTCATGTTTCACACTTGTCAATGAAGCTAGAGATCCTTGATAACCTGAGGAGTATGGAGAATTTCTATTGGCCATAGTTTCATAGTTGTTATAGTAGATAAAATAAAATATTAACAACGTGAAGTGCTTGGAGTTTTATCATTATCGTGTAATTTGCAATTGTTAGAGGAGATTACAAAAGATTCTAGCAAACCTTTGAACATGGAATGTTTTCATTGGCCAATGCTTCATAGGCATTAGAGGGGAAAATAATTTTTGGAATTTCATAATGGTTAGTCAAAGGGATTTGAAAAGGTGAATTTTGAAGGTACATGTCTATATTCTACTAGCCCAAATTTTGCACTAGTTAGTCAAGGAACTTTGTTAAGGTAAATTTATGAAGAAACATGGTTGGATCTTATTATCTTGCATCTCATAGGGGACTAAAAAGAGAGAAAAGGATAGTATTTTAATGTGAAGAGGTGTGGTAAGGTTCTATTGATCCATATATTCAAACTCAAAGGATCTCTTAAATCCAAAGAAAAACCCAAGGAAAAGGAAAAAAGGAAATCAAAGGAAAGAGAGTAAGTAAATCCCGAAAATGTTAGCCTATGGGAGGTAGACACTTGGAAAAAATTGAAGCAAGCATACATTGGTAGAGGTCAATCCCTAAATAAATTAGAGATTTCCACATGTCAAATTCTTACGCCTCCCAATAGGAAAATATTCAAATAGACATATCTTTCGACTCCAAGCTCCAAATGAGACGAACTTGATATCATTGGAATCTCTCATTGAGCCCTTCAATTTGATATCATCAAAACAAAATTTTGGTAGTGTTTAATGATTCAAAATAAAAACATGGAATCAAAGGTAGAAACAGCTATTTTGACATGCTATCGATCAAATTAGGTAGCTTAACCATTAGATTTGATGAGGCATGGTTTCATTTCCTTTTGCAAGATGTAATAGAGTGAATGATGGCTATGTAAGGTGCACATGTGCTTCGCAGAAGCTCTTGAATGCACATTATTTTTGGTTAAAGTCCAAAAAGGTCATGCTCTTTCTCTCTTCTCTCTTCTCTCTTTATCTTTGTTATATATTGTAAAACCTTTCATTTTGAAAGGAATGGACATCCAAAAGCTGTAATTGAACTCTATTAAAGTTGTTCCGAATAATTGTGAGCTATCAAACCTCCATTTTTGGACTTGGTATGTGTTCTTATGCCTTCTTCTATAAACTGTAATGGTCTATGCATTCCTTTTATTGCAATAAAAAAATATGTGACACATTTGTCTATCTTATCTCCTTTTATTTTGTAACCTTGCCTCTCTTGTACTTATTGCATTATGTTTTGCATGTATTTCTCCTTGTATTATAATTGTTTCCATGTTTCACGTGAGAACGGATGGTAAATGAAGCTTTGGAGTGCCTGTGTCACTTATTTCTAGACTAACCCTTCTCCATTTTTATCTCTTTCTACCTCACTAGAGTTTCTCTCACCCCTTTTCTAGTACTATCACCACCTTCTAGCTTAGGATATAATTTTCATGCATCTTTCTAACCCCCCTCTCTCCATGCTCCCTTAGAAGTTTAGTTTAGTATTTTTAGTTGTATTTTCCCTTCTAGGAGTAGTTTTAGCATTAGATTAGGAAGAGGAACCAGTCTTCTCGGAGGTCCATCTCAAGTAGCAAGTCTCGTAAATTGAGATATCATCCTATGTTACCCAAAAACATGGATTGCCTTATTTACACATGCTAGCAAATCAAAGGGTGTTGTTTTTGGTGATAACATAAATACAAGAAAATAAGTACTTCTAGTGGCTCCAAAAGGGTTATTTTTGGCCTTTTTGTACACTGGTGAACACCCTCGGAAAATTACAAGAACATTTTAAAGAAGCAAAGAAGTGTGTGGTAGATATATTCAATCATACGAGTTAATTTAGAAAATTTACGGGAGTAAAATCGGGACTAGGAATAAGCTATGTAATACTTAAATATTTTTAGCATGGTAAAAGGAAATGAAATTTCTAAAAAATCTACTTGGCTTGTTATGAATATATCAAGACCCTTGAGAGGAGTTGGAAAAATATAAAATTAATCCTTGGAAAGATAAAGATGTATACTTAATTATTCAAAAGGTCATAAGGGACTATAAGTATTATATTTGTAGATATTGGCCCAAGATCTTTGTAGATAAAGACCACCAATCTGGTTAAAATTCAATTGAGGATTATGAGAGTTGAAAGGAGAGTTAAAATCTTATTAAAATTCCAAATTGGGTAAAATGGGATTCTATACATGTCCATATATTGAGTTGGAAAAAATATGTTTTTTCATTAATGGAAATTTGACCTTTCATAAACTTCTCATGACCAAAATTGAAAACGGGCCTAAATTTTAAAGATAAGGAAGAATTATCTCCTAAAAATTGTGTTAAGGTTGGCCTAGGAAACACAAAGGGAATATCTTGGGAAATAAATCTCTCCAAAGCATGCTATTTTTAGCGGTGTATTGGTGAGAGCAAGTTTTAAAAATTGAAGGATCACATCTTGGAAAGCCTCATGTCCCCTTCCCCTTTTAATAATTCAAAATAGACATAGGGGATACAAAAGTGCACCACAACATGAGGAATAGAAGTTCCGTTACTTAAATAACAACATGGGTGCTTAGGAAACGTCTTCATCTCACATAACCCCACCTACCTCTTCTTTATGACATGGAGACCGTTGGCGCTCTTTAGAGACCTTGGTGTCCCTTTTTCCATTTTTCAAATGGACATGGGGGACACAAAAGTGAGCCACCACATGAGAGCTCCTCCTCTGTCACTTAATTTTCTGGCTGGGTAGTTAGGCGGTGTTTTCAACCTCATAAACTCAAAATGTCATGCACCGTTCTCATATTGAGGACACCCATGCCGCATGTTTGAGGAGATGGTGTCCCCATTTCCCTTTTTCCCCTATTTTTAGGTGAAAAACTTGAGTATGCAATTTTACTTGGGTTGGGTTAACCTCGGTTGGGTTTAGGGTGAGTAAATTTGAATTTGAAAGGAGAAAAATGAGGGAAAGTGTTTTTGAGTAAAAATGTGGGTTTAAAACCAAAACTTAGTCATTTATCCATATTTCTAAATGATTCTAAACCACCCTCCATTTTTGTTATGAATTTCATACTTTTCAAGAAAAACCATGCATCCACCATGGCAAAAAAACTCATTTGCTCATTCCTTGCAAACCCCACCTCTAATGTCCCTAACACTCATACTATTTCTTCCCCATGAGAAATCATTTAAGAAGAGTGTTTACATGCCATAATTAATTTTATAATTAATTTTTATATCCTTCCCAAGTTTCTAGCCATTAAAAATGTCTCCTTAGGTCAACGGAGTTATAGCTAGATCCAAATTTCCTCAAAATCAAAGCATGCGATCTAAAGAAAATCAACTTTCTCATGAACATTTTCTTCCCTCATGAAATTTATTGTTATTGAAGATATGGATGAATTTTATTTTTTACATTCTACATCATACGAAGGTAAAATTATAGACACTGTAAGTTTAATTTTTGTTTTCACGAAGATCCGGACAAGAGAAACCCTCAAAAATTAGAGTAGAGCATCCGGTGCAAGAGAGAATTTTGGAAACCATTGTCACTCCGATCGACACTATGTGGACAATGTCTATTTTATGTAAGTTACTATTAATTAATCTTAATAAGAATATTAATACCTAATAATTAATGTATTTCCTTCACTTGGTTCATTCCCCCAAGAGGAAAATCACTCAAAAGGGATCATTCGACAAAAATTGCCACAACTAGTCACTTGGTAAGAACTTACTAAAAAGTAAGTTTCAAAAAACGCTCAAGATGGTAATTATTTTTCATCCTATGCATACCTCACTAGTCCCAATATTCATGGAGTAAAAAATCATGCTTGCAAAGGGTGGACAAGGGCATTATTTCTTAAGCATAAGAGGAGCCTTCCCGGTCCCCAATTTTGTTCACAATGGTCCATTTTGGTCTTGGTGTGTTTCTCACTCTATAGAGTAGGTTAATCAATGGTTTAAATAATATTCCATTGAATATTCCACCCTAACTCATGTCATGGTCAAAATTTTCTTGGCTTCATCTTAGTGTTCACTCCATTTCCCAAGGGTTGGGATCATCGTGTTGAATTGTATAGCCAATGGTATTTTATTGCAACAAGAACTTGGTAGTTTAAAGGAATTCTAATTTTTCAAAGGTTGGAAGGCTTGTTTAAGAGAGGGAATTAATACTTCATTATCTTCGGTGGTCAAATGTTCATCACCTCTATTTTCAATGAGTCCAAATGTGCTATAGATGTGCATCGTTCTAGGGAGGTCTCAAAGTGGTAAACATTTCAAAGGATCAATCTTCATCGGTAGAGCATCATCATGGAGGGTCATCATATATATAGATTTTATTTCTCATCATTGTATCTGATCTATCTCAAGGGTGGAGGAACCTTCATCAATGACTGGGATCATCTTTTCTCACCTCTCGTCATTCTTTCTCCTCTTCTCCTCTTTTTAATTCATCATTGTATGTAATCATGAAATTTTTTCATTTCACTTAAGTGAAACTCTAATGCTAGATTGTAAAATTCCCTTTTAATTTATAAAAGGGGACTTATTCCCTCACTTCTAAGGAAGATGACAAGTCACAAGTTGAGTAATAACTTGAAAGGTCATGTGGAGGGTAGATGAGAAGACAATTTGCAATATTATAAATTGGAATGGCTTCTCCATTCAAAGGGAGTTTAGAGGTTTTAGTTTTAGTCTAGTAGTTGTGCATTTTCATATGTTGTTGAGATTTGTATCACCAATACATAAGAAATAAGTTGCATTTCTGCCATTTTTGCTTATGTTTTCCTCTATTCTCTCTCTATATTTCCCATCTTTTGAAGCATATTGATCTTAAACAACCAAGAAAATTATTTGTACTTTTAAGGAACATATTAATAGAAATTTTTATATTTAGTTTTTGATATCATTATTGTTTGCATAGTTATATTCTTCTAATTAAATATAGAACTACTCTAGTTATTGTTGGTGAGAATACTATAGTTCCTACTCACAAAATTAACCCTCTCCTTCTTTATTTCCCAATCCAACTTTTACCCCCTTCACTGCAATTTCCTCCCTTGTCCATTATACAAGAAATTTTGCATAGGTTTAATCAAGTGTTCATGTTTGATCCCTAGCCTATTAGACACACCAATAAGTAGTTTACATTCAACAATGGGAGCTTCCTCATACCCAAGAAGGAGGGGCTTAACCTTGTGACCGTTGGTGGAAACACCTAATTTTAATCACAAAAATTTATTTCAAAAATATTTTTTGGTGATTCCACTAGGGAGAGATCTTCCCTCATGCAACCATAAATATATTTCAAAATACAAAAATATCATATATTTGAAAATCCATAAAAACTATTTTTTTGAAAAATGCCATCCGAATGTTCATAAGCCTTATTGAGATATTTTGAATAATCTTGAGTTTTCAAGTTACATCCCTCTCTAATTCTCTAAAAAAACTGGTAGAAAGAAGGTACGCCCGAGTTGATCATGTAGGTGGCATTATTGACCCTACATTTTAGGAGAAAAAAGGAGTTGATTTTGACATCCCATCGTATAGGAAATAATACAATTTCCATGAAATCCTTTTAAAGATCATCTTGAACTAACCTATTATAGAACCACTAGTCCTCATTCCTTCAGAAGACGAAATAGAAGAAGAACCAAAAGAAGAAAGAGAGGAATAACCAGAAGAAGAAAGAGAGATTAATAAATGGAAGCATAACCACTGTGTTATGGGGACGAGAATGTTGGTATGTTGGCTTTGACTCCTCCACTTCATGAAATTCCAAAAAGGTCAAGAAATAACATTCCAAAATTCTATGAAGATGGAAAGAAACAACAATATGATCATATCACACCTTTCATCATAATCTCTTTCATTCTTGGGGTACAAAATGAAGATGTTGCATTTTGTTTATTTGTGGAAGCATTAAAAGATGTCATAATAGAGTGTTTTTTACTATTTTCCATCATGATCAATTGTCAATTGGGGTAATATTGAAAAGTAATTTTAAATAAATATTTAAAATTGTAGAATATGATCATGCCCTACTTACTCAATTAAGTCAAATGAAAAAATAACTGCAAGAATCGATGAGAGAATTTGTGGAAAAATTCAATAAGTTGATCATTTTCGGAGAAATCACTTATTGAAGTTCCCACTGGAAAAGCTCCCATGGAATTTTGGAACTCAATTATTGAGTGTTTTCATAGAAATCTTGCTAGTTGAAAATGTAAGATTCTATCTCAAGCTGGGAAATTTCTTTTAATTAAGAGAAAATTGCAGAATCTCCCTATTTATATCATATAACTTTTCAAAATCCCTAACATGGTTATGGAAAAAATTGAGAAGATTAAAAAAATATTCCTATGGGATAGTCTTGAAGAAAGAAACAGAAACCCTCTTATTGCATGGGACAAGGTTTGTCTACCCAAAAAATGGTGGTTTGGGAATTAATAATTTACGGTGGATGAACAAAGACAAAATTAGGAAAATGGGTTGGAGATTGCTTAAGGAGGACCTCCCTTGGGTCTCTATTATTAAACAAAAATATCTTGGGAACTCCAGCTCTATTGATTGGCTTTACAATGATGACATTCCTATTGGGTGCACTTATCCGCAATGCACTTTTCGATTGCATGAGATATTATGAAAAAAGGAAGTAGATGGAGAAATGGAAATGTCAAAGAGATTCATTTTGGAATGATAAATGGTTATCTAACATCCCCCTTCGAGATTCTGAAGATGGTCAACGTGTGGTTGATCACTTCTAGATTGATTGGTGAGAAGGTTAGTAGTTATATAAATAATTTTAATTGGATTCCTCTTCTTGACCATAGTGACAGATCTTTCAACTCTCAATTCATTGCTAGGATTCAGTCTATGCTTTTAAACCAACACATCTCAAGATTAGATAATAAGGATGAATTCATATGGGGTAACTCGTTGGATGGAAACTACTATTTCAAATCCGGATATCGAGACTCTCTCCTCTCCCCCACCTCTACTTTTATACGGGAAAAATTTGGTTGAATGATGCAGGAGCATAGGCTTAAGACCAAGAAAATGACCTTAAGAGATGGAAATAAGGATAGTTATATACTTCTAAATGGTCTCGCAAACCAATAATTAAAATTTAGGTGTTTTGATGGGGGTTTTCCATTTCCCGCCAAAATGGAAATTTGAATTGTATAAGGGATATTGAAGGCCTATAACATCATTATGAGAGGAGTCAATAATTTTTAATGGCCTTGAAGGTCTCATGAAACCATCTATATTATTTCAAGTTATAAAATCACCTTGACATGCTTGTCAAAGGTGAATATGTGTTTGTAAGAAAGTTGTAAGGGTAAGTTTGACTAGGTAAAGGAAGAATATAGGATAAATAGGGTCTTTAAAGCCATGTCATCATGAGGAGGAGTCCATGTACGAGTTGTTAGGAAGTTTAGTGTGATATTTATCATTATTTCAAGTTTAGATGGTTATTGAGTCTTCTTAGGATGTAGTTGAGTAAGAGTAGGGATATGAGATGAAGTACCAAAAGTAGAATTTTCATTCTTAATATGTAATCTCTTCAAGGAAGATAGATGTATCAGGTGGAAATAACTATGAATAATAAGTATTGAAGGTTTGGAGTTGTTATATAATGCATTTTGTTTGTTTTTCTTTAAGCATGTGTTGAAGATCTTGATGTGTGTGACCGAGAGGCAAAAGTTGAGAGTTGTGGATTTTGAATTGGAAATCGATTTGTGATACTTAGAGTACCTAGAGGAGATTATTACAAGGTTAATATTTTTTTGAAGTCTTGAAACATTTGTATGAGGTCTGTGTGTGTTAAATTTCTATTCACTTCCCTGAACTAGGGCTTTCTTGTTATCCTAACATGTATGGTGAAATTTTCTAAAATTTTGAATTCCTTATGACCTTGAGGCTAATTATCTTTGTCCAAAGTTTTAAAACCAAAATCCGTTTGTAAGTGTGTACTATGTCATATGCATACAATCTAG
Organism: Taxus wallichiana var. yunnanensis; assembly: GCA_018340775.1. Lineage (NCBI taxonomy): Eukaryota > Viridiplantae > Streptophyta > Pinopsida > Cupressales > Taxaceae > Taxus > Taxus wallichiana. Next base: position 101,483,946 of record CM031236.1, read on the forward strand.
GCTTAATGGCACTATTTTTCTGTACATTAGTGTTTTTGATGTTTTAAGAGAAAACAGGGGTAATGGATGGTTTGAGTAGTTGGAAAATTTTTGAATATACCTCCTTATATGATTTATAAGCTTTAATATACCATTGGAACCACCTACACATTTATTGAAGATTCTTAAGAGACCTAATTAGGTCTATAAGAGTATTTAAAGGTTGCATTCCCTACACAAGTAAACTTACTTGCACTCTTGATATGTTGTGGGACACTCGATAGGTATACGAGTTTGTATTTAGCTTTACTATATTAAGAGGAATTGATAACTTATCCCCAAATATCAGGATTTTGAGGGCTACAAGCTTTAGACCAAGCCTAGAGGTGACTATAAGGCTAATAAACAAATCCTTTAGTTATGACCTCATATGACCATTAGAGTGCATTATGAATGGAGATCTAAAAGTTTTGAAATGTAAATTTTTAATTCTTTTGGATATATATATATATATATATATATATATATGTATATATACATATATATATAGATATATATATATATGTACATATACATATATATATATATATATATATATATATATATATATATATACATATATATATATATATGTATGTATATATATATATATATATATATATGTATATATATATATATCTATATATATGTGTATATATATATATATATTCATGAGGTATAAGCCCATGCTTTGAGAAGAAATTTTATATAACAAGGCACTCCAAAGAAAGGTGATATTCTCTCATAAGACTAGAGATTGCATTCTTGCATTTTGAGGTTAGAGGATAAAAGAGCAGGGTAGATTGAGTTCTTGATCATCATGAACAAACAACTATAGATGTTGGAAGGTCAAAGAAGTGATTTGGATCAAGGTATTTTTTCAATTTTTCTTTTTTGGCTTTCCAAAATCTACATTTGTAGAAATTCTATTGTTGAGATAAGAAGGCACATCATTTTGTGGTATCAGAGCTATACCACTTGTGTAAAAGTTAAGATCCAGAAGTTTGATGATGAAGGTGTATATAAGATATTAAAGGCTTGAAATAAGTTGTGATTTCATGTGGTATAGCTGAGAGGAGAATGAGGACAATCCTTAGAAGAAAAATTGGAAGTGATTATGAGATAGTTGTTTTTGAAATTGGAGGATATAGAAGATTGAAAAATAAGCTTGATGGAGGAAATAGGTGTCTTGAAAGAACAAATATGCAAGAAATAAGCAATGATTAGATCTACTGGGGTATAATGATATCAAGTTCCAAGCATACAATTAGTTAACAAAGGTAAGCTTGTCCAAAATGCTCATTTTAAAGGAAAATGTTATAAATGTCAGAAATATGTAGGTCATAGAGCTAGTGAGTGTTTAGAAATGAATCATGGAGTGTCATCTATGAAAGGGAAAAGAAAAATGTCTAATGGAGGTGAGTTCAAAGAAGGTAAATCTCTTTTGATGAGAAAAATGTTACCCAAACAAAACAAGGTAATGAATTTTATCACTCAAAGAAGGAATTTGTTTAAGACAAGATGTAAAACTCAAGGAAGTGTTGTGATTTGATTATTGATAGTGGGAGCACTAAAAATTTGGTATCTACAGAGATGGTAGAGAAGTTGAAATTAAAGAAATTTCCTCACCCCACACCATATAAGATGTCTTGGGTGTAGCAAGGGCATCAATTGATGGTAAATGAACAATGTCAGGTTGAATTCAAGATAGGAAGCTATAATGAAAAGGTAACATGTGATATTGTACCTATGAATGTATGCCATGTATTGTTAGGAAGACCTTGGTAGTATGATAGGAAAAAAACTCATAATGGGAAGAAGAATACATATGTATTTGTGAAATATAGGATTGAACACACCTTGATACCCTTGAAGGGAGAACTCCAAGAAAATGGAATAAGGAGTGTGATGATGGTAGTGAAGGAGTACTTGAACAATACAAGAAAAGTAAAGAAAGTCAATTCCATAGGGGCAGTTGAGCCTCAGGTTTTTGATCTAACAAATGAGGTTGTATGCATATATGTAGGTATAACAATAAATAATAATGATCAATCCAATAATGGATAAAAAACATTGAATTGTACAATTTTAGATGAAGACAAAGGACATTTGGTGGAAGAGGAGGTGATAGAGGAATTACTAGCCTCTCTTAAAAAAAAAAATGCAGCAGATTAAGTCAATTGGATAAGTTGATAGCCTAAAGATTGATGAAGATAAGCAAGAGTCGGATAACAGTGTGTTGAAAGAAGAGATGTAGCAGATGCAGCTAATAGAGGATAAAGAGAATAAAATGAATTTTGAAAAAGAAGAAACCATGGCCCAAGGAAGAACTAGGAAAGCTCAAATTATTTAGTCTAACTATGCTTTTGGATGTATGATTGTAGGTCTTAATCGGTGTTGTGTAAGAGAGAAAGAGACATCTCGATCAATTGTGAATAGTGATAAAGAGAGAGTAAATTATATGGGAGATAAATGGGAATTTGAAGCATTATGGTAAGATTGAAGACACACCAAAAGTTGAGTTTGTGTCTAAAAGCATGGAGAAATTGTTAGAGTACATACAAACCTTGGAAAATGTCATATATGGAGACAAGGTAAGCAAATGAACTGGTATAAATCAAAATGTTTCACACACTTGTAGAGGTAAAAAAGAGTTCAATTTTAGTATTGAAGACTTTTCTTTCATTTATAAACTTAAGCAAGCTTATAGTGAAGCCAGGTATGAAGGTGAGAAGGAATGGGTAATAAGGCAAGCTGAGAGGACCATCAAGTTCTATAAATCTATCTTTAGCAGTGTTCAAAAAGCAAGTAAGAAGAAACAATGCAAGTGTAGAGGTCGTTGAGACAAGTAAGAGGTCTATTCAAGGGGAAAATGGAATAAGTGATTTTCAAGAACATGAATAGGTCTCTGTGGTTACCAGCCATATAAGGAAGGAAATTCATAAAAAAGTACAGGGAAACGATAAAATATTCAGGGTTAGAACAGCCCATGTACATTTTTAAGCAACATAGGAAGGTCATGTGTCATTTTGAAGGAAGTGTGAATGTATACCAAGAAGGAATGGAAAACGTAAAGAGTTAATGAAAGCAATGAGAAGAACATCTTGGTCCATATTAGAAGAAGAGTAGAAAATGGAGAATTCCAAGCTCTTATGATGTTTGGTGAGACAATGTTGACAAAAGAAAAAGGATTAGGTTATCTTCATTCCATGACAAGTATAACAAAGTGCCACATTCAAGAATCTAGGACAAGCGATCAGCTAAAAGGTAAATTTTCATTTATTTTCTTGTTTAATCTCTATAAGTGGGATAAACAAAAGTTTCGTGTCAAGAAGTAGTACAAGAAGAAAATAATATCCAATATGTGGGTTGATGTATTGACAAGGATAATAGCCTTGAAGAAACTATGAAGAAAAAATACACAATTACGGGGTTTAGAAGTATGAAGAAAGACCAAGGAAAGGGAAGTAGCTTATATTTTGAGATGTGGTATGCGGTACCAAATGGACAAAATGTAATTCAGTCAAAAATAAAATGAATTTCTTCATAGACATAGGACAAGTACAATCCAAAATACTTCTTGAAAAATTAAAAACAAGAGTATCAAAATAGGGAAGGTTAAGAGACTATTTGATGAGTTCAAGGAGATTTGACAAAACAAATATCCAACCAGGTCAAGAGAAAATTGAATGCAAAATTTTAAGAGGGTCTTGGTAACTAAATTGGTATCTTAAATGCAATCAAGGGTAAAGAAGAAGGAAATTTAGTAAAAAAATCTTCTAGAGTCATAAAAGATTAGATATTAGAAGAAATTCCATGGGGGTCAAAGCATATAACTGTGTCCCACTTTTTTGTAGATTTTGTACTTTCAGCAAACTATGTCTGACAACCAAAACATGAACAAACACATATAAAATGACCAAACATGCATTTTTAAGAGGCTATAAATACCAAGGTGCATGGCATCCAAAATTTCCTTGATTTTTAAAATTTTATAGTATTTTTTAATTATTTATTTACTAGTCAGATTTTAAAATATTTATGGCCACAAAGTGGGACACACATGTATGATTTGACCCATGGGGCCTCTTTCCTAACATTGAACCAACATTGATAAGTATAAAGGGAGTTCAACTAGGGATCAAGAAAGATAAGGAAGGTTCAGACTTAAGCAAGAATGGATAAGAAGTAAGCCAAGTAGAAGATGATAATGAACAGTTAGGGAGTCACTATGACAATGAATTTGATAATGATGCAAGAGAATCGAGCCATGCGGGGTATGGAGTAAAGAAAAAGGTGAAAAGTTGATTTTCTACGTAGTATGTTTGTTGTATATGCAGGTGCAACTGAAAGAATAATAAAAATAGAGTTTTCAAGAGAGATCATGGATTACTTGAAGAACATAAAGAATCAAACAGTTCTTATCATTCAAGAAGATATCATGAAGTCCAGGAGAACATTGAGATCAATAATTCTTAGAAAAGGAAAGGACAAGAAAGATTAATATTTAAGAAATGGTGATAACAAGAAAAGAAAATAACTCATGAGCAGGAGCCCATGAAATGTTTCAAGAGTGGTAACTTGATGCAGGAGCATGAGCTCAAGACCAAGCAAGTGACCTTAAGAGGTGGAAAGGAGGATAGTTCTATGCTTCTAAGTGGTCTTGTAGACCAAGAATTCAAATTTAGGTGTTTTGATGGGGTTTTTCCATTTTCCCGCTAAAATGGAAATTTGAATTGTATAAGGGCTATTAAAGGCCTAAAACATCATCATGAGAGGATTCAATAAGTTGTAATGGCCTTGAAGGTCTCATGAAACCATCTATGTTCTTTCAAGTTGTAAAATCACCTCAACATACCATCAAAGGTGAATATGTGTTTGTAAGTAAGTTGTAAGGGTAAGTTTGACTAGGTAAAGGAAGAATATAGGCTAAATAGGGTCTTTAAAATGATATCATCATGAGGAGGATTCCATGTATGAGCTGTTAGGAAGGTTAGTGTGATATTTATCATTATTTCATGTTTATATGGTTGTTAAGTCTTCTTAGGATGTAGTTGAGTAGGAGTAGGCATATGAGATGAAGTACCAAAAGTACAATTTTTAGTCTTAATATGTAATATCTTTTAGGAAGATGGATGTATCATGTGGAAATAAGTGTGAATAATAAGTATTGAAGGTTTGGAGGTGTTATATAATTTATTTTACTTATTTTCCTTTAAGCATGTGTTGAAGATCATGTGCAAACCTACGGAAAAAGTTGACAGTCATAGATTTTTAGCTTGGAAATCCATTGTGATACTCGAGTACTGGATGATATTATTACAATGTCAATACAATTTTTTTTGAAGTCTTGAAATGTTTTTATGAGGTCTGTGTGTTGAAATTTCTATTCACTACCTTGAATTAGGGCTTTCTTCTTCTCCTAACTGTACGGTGAAAATTTCTAAGATTTTGAATTTGTTATGACCTTGAGGCTAACCATCACTTTCCAAAGTTTCAGAACCAAAATCCATTGGTAACTTTGTACTATTCCATATGCCTACAATCTAGGCTTAATGGCATTGTTTTTCTGTACATTAGTGTTTGTGATGTTTAAAGAGAAAACAATGATAATGGATGGTTTGAGTAGTTAGAAAATGTTTCAATATACCTCCTTATATGAATTATAATATTGAATATACCATTAGAACCACCTGCACCTTGATTGTAGCTTCTTAAGAGACTTAATTAGGTCTATAATATTATTTAAAAGTTGCAATCCATACACATTAAACACACCTAAACTCTTGATATGTTGTGGGAAAATATGATAGGTATCTAAGTTTGTATTTAGATTTACTATATTCGAGAGGCATTGAGAAGTTATCCTAAAATATCAAGATTTTGAGGGATACAATATTTAGACCAAGCCTAGAGGTGATTATAAGCCTAATAAACAAATCCTTTAGTTATGACCTCATACGACCATTAGAGAAAGTTATGAATGGAGATCTACAAGTTTTTAAATGTGAATTGTTTAGTCTTTTGGAATATATATATGTATATATATATATTCATGATGTATAAGCTCATGCTTTGAGAAGAAATTTTATAGAACAAGACCGTCCAAATAAAGGTGATATACTCTCATAATACTAAAGATTTCATTCTTGCATTCTTAGATTAGAGGATAAAAGAGTAGGGTAGACTGAGTTCTTGATAATCATGAAGAGATAAATATAGATGTTGGAAGGTCAAATAAGTGATTTGGATCAAGGTATTTGTTAATTTTTCTTGTTTGGCTTTCCAAAATTTACATTTGTAGAACTTCAATTGCTGAGCTAAGGCATATCATTGAAGGAGATGAATCCTAAGATCAACATGTTTTTTTGGATTTTCATTCAAAATAAAGCACGAAAGTGGATAAATGGATTAAAAAGGATAGCATATCCCAAACAGTTGTACACTTTGCAAGAATAATGAATATTTGGTGAATCACCTATTTTTGCATTGTCCTTTTATCACACCAATCTGGGGTTCCTTTTTTAGCTTCATGGAGACCAACTGGATCATGCCTTCCACTATTATCCAAGCTTGGGAACAATGGAATTTTCCCTAGAAAAAATCATGATAAAAATAATTTGTTCTTTTCCTTTCCTCAAGTTATCTGGTTTATCCGAAAGGTTACAAATGTTACAATTTTTGAAGACAAAATTATTTCTATAACTAGGATCTCTAATGGGATATTCAATGGTATAAGGCATAATGTTACTGATTTCATGCCTTCTAAAAGAATTCAGTAAACATAAAAAATAGAAGATTCCTCTTAAAGTGGGATCTTAGCATATTTTCCGTAAACACCTATCGAGACTAGGTTGGTTTCTTGGGAACATATCAAGTGGTACCCTCCAGAATAAGGATGGCTAAAACTCAATTATGATGGGGCCTCTAAAGGTAACTAAGGATTTTTGGGGGGAGGTGGAAGCATCAGAGATGAGCATGGTAAGGTCATCAAATTGTATGTTGGCCCTATGGGCATTGACTATAATCACTATGTGGAAGCCCTCCTGTACTTTGGGGGTTATAATTCTTAGAGAACTCAATATTAGTGTTATTATCATTGAGGGTGATTCTCTCAATATTACCAATTTCTTGAGAGGTAAGGGCCATGTAAGTTGGACTATTAAAAAATTCATTGATGAAGCCTTACATATCCTCAATATTTTCCAATCCTTTGAGGTCCATCACACTTACCGAGAAGGGAACCAACTTGCTGACATCATGGAAAACATTGGGGTTATTATTAAGGACTTCAAGATTTGGAATGATGAGGAGAGTTTTCCGCCTAAAGTTTGTGACAATTATTAATAATGAAATATAAACTTATGATGATGGATTGTAAGTGGCACATGTGGAATTCCCTTCATTTTCTTTCATATACCCCTACCCACCTCGATATCTTCTTTCAAAAGACTCATATCTTATTACGGTTGTTAGAGTTCGAAATGGGGAAAAGATGTAGAATCTATCCTATTAATATCAATGAATGGAGAGATAATGTTGAACTATGGGAGATTCTTGGAAAGGTAGGATTCATTTATTTCTTGGAAATATCAAAAGGGCGTGATCGGAATCATGTCATAAGACTGGTGAAGAATTGGAACAATCGACGGGTAACCTACAAAGGAAATTTTTTTGTCAAATATCATAAGCACTAAGAGGGTGGATGAATTAGTGATTAGCATAGTTAATGTCCTTTCAAACTTTCTGATTTACTTAACTTGAATTAGTAGTTAGATTATGAGCACAAAAATAACTTCAATCAAGAAACACATATGAGCATGACACAATGTTTATAGTGGGAAACCCAAGAAGGAGAAAACCCACTTTGAAACCAGCCTTTTTATTTAGAACACCAATTCTAAAGCATTGATTTACAACTGATTAATCACCCACTTAATCATTGAAGCACCAAATTCAAGAGTTCATACAAGAACCTACTTGATGAATGCTAAGAACCCACTCAACTTGATTTGTACAAGAAGAACCTACTTCTTCAATCCAAGAACCACTAATAAAATACTTACAATATTCAATTGACCATATAGCTTTCTTGTTACTCCATCAACAGATCTTGATCACTTTACTAGTGCACTTCATTCAATAATTCATAATTCACTTGTTTCTTTGATTTTACAACTTATAATTGACCTTGATTTCACCTACTATATCAATATTTTTAATATACTTCTTCATGAAAATAATATATTTTATGTTTTACTTGTTTTTATTTTCACACCCTTCAATGAAACAGTTAATCACCTAAACTTTTATAACATGATCATATATATCTCGTATACTTAGTTTTCTTTATCATGCATCTATATGACTACCACTCATTGTCTCAAGTATAGAGTTATTGTATATTTTATTTTCATATATCAATGTTTATTTCTTTTTACAATCAACACCACTCTGTCTCTCTATCTTTAACACATTTCATTATTGTCCATATTCAAGACTTTTCATATTCCCTTTCAAGGACTTCTCACTTTCCTTGTTTTATATTCCTCTTTATCAGATGCATTCCCTAACCTTTCACATAAATAAACACCTTACATTGAGTTCAATGATAATATTGTATAGTTCCAATATTGTCTCTTCAACTTCTATTCATTTTCTCTTCAATATTTTTCTCTTAGTCAATGACTTTTCATCTCCTATATCAAGACCATTTGACCTGTGACTCTTCATGATCTTCTTGATATCTCAAAAGACCTTGACAAGGTGTAAGAGGGTAAAACATGACCTCTCTTCCTTCCAATTCAAATATGAAGGAATCTATATGGGGATTTGAATAAAAACAACATATCACCTTTCAAACACATCCTTTCAACTAGAATACAGGAGTCTTTTTACCATTTGCATTTATATAAGAGAAGCACATTGTCAATACAATCTTGGTCCTTTGCAAATTTTGTTAGTTTTTCAAACTTTTCCAAACTGTGATTGCACTCCAAGCATGATTTAACTTGTTTTAGCATTTTATACTATCTGAGCTATGGCATTACCTTTAAATTATGATCTCACACAAAACATATTTTTGAACTTATCCTTTTGCATGAAAGATCAAAAATAACGGTCACTACACATGTGTTTTTGCAATTAAAGGAAGTAGTACAACTTATTCGACCTTAGATAATTCTCTCCAAAAATCATTCAATTCCTTGGAATCATAAATCAACAGGAAATCCACTTTTATTTGTAGTATTTGTTTTAAAATATGTTAAAATAAAATTTTGCTAGCACCCATAGGATGCACAAGGTTTTAAAATTTTGCCAAAGAAATGTCTCATTGTACCTAATAAAATGAATTCATTCATTTTGCAATGGCTTCATGTGCCTCCCATAAATATTTCTACCAAATTTTTTTAGATTTGGTTTCTTACATTTGTATATTCGATAAAAATATGTTTGAGGAAACCCTAGATCATGGTTAGAGAAAGCGTGAGGCATGAGAACCAATAATAAATTATTTTTCCATAAAAATGAATGAAATTCGAAATTTTTAAAATGTTGTGAATAGATAAGAGTAATTACTTCCATATCCAACTATTTACCTTGAATGAAATTTTTCAACTTGGCTCATAGACTTCATTGTTACAATGTAGAGATAAAAAAACTAATGATTGTTCAGTCACTTATCAACAAGTAGACCTAGGAAACTCCTTGACTAGCTTCTACACATGTATTGAAAGTTCTAATGGGAATTACATACCACATTTTAGAGCCCAAATATCATGTACTCATGTAAACGTTTTACCATGACTTCTCCCACAGTGATTCCCGATTCATATCATCCCAAAATGGCTTGGCATGCTTCAACATATCATTATAAATAGCTTTAAACAACTATGGAGGTATTTCTTGTACAGGAAAATTCAACATTATATTACTAACTTTATGTATTATGCATGGAAGAGCAAGAATGTACATTTCAACTCAAGATATCTTCTTTATACTACTCATGGAAGGAAGATTGTGGGCTATAAGATTTGGAGGCACTAGTATACAACGGTGGAGAAGATTTGGACTCATGGTATTCACTATATCCATGAAGAAAGAGTCATACTATGCACAATGACATCATTGACAACATGACACAAGGTAGACAAAAAACTCCCCCTTTGTCATTGATGTGAAACTCACACAAACCAAAGAAAATTTATGACAATGTGACAAACCATATGACTGATCAAAAGCAAATTCATACTCCCGAGGAACATATTCTCCCCCTTTGACATCCATGAAAAAGATGGGGAAAATAAGGAAATGACAAAAGAAACATAAGAAAATACATACCTACGAGATTTCTCTCCTTGGGCTTTAGGGATACTTGACAATATAGAACCACCATGCATGACACAAGACCATTTTGACAAGACTAATTTGAAACCATACTTGAACTAACCATGGAAACATAGGTAACAAAGTTTTGTGAAAGAATAATATGGACAACACCATGAGCTAGTGGACTAGCTCCCCCTCACTTGAAGCTCTTTTTGGCACATTACAAGATCAAATTTTGCAAGAAAAATTCTCCATTGATTTTCCAAGACCTCTTAACTTTTGGTAGGATTTGTAATGCCTCCCAATTCATCCCTAAGAAGCTCAAATGTTTCCTTCGGTAGTGCATTTTTGAAAATATATGTAATTTCTTCTTTTTGCTCACATATACAAGGTTAATCTTTTTATCATTTACTTGTTCTCTCAAGAAATGAAATATGATTGGAATATGTTTAGTTTTTGAGTGGAACACTGGATTTTTGGAGACACTAATGGCACTAGTGTTATCACAAAGCAAGGGATTTGGATCATTAAATCTTACCTTGTAGTCTTCCAAATTTTGCCTCATCTAAAGAAATTGAGTGCAATACATGGCAACAGCTATGTAATCAACTTCACAGTTGATAATGCCATTGAATATTGCTTTTTTATCTTCTATGATACTAGACATTTTCCAACAAAGAAGGCACCACCACTTGTACTCTTCCTATCATCAATGTTTCTAGCCCAATCAACATCAGTGTATGCTCTTATGTTGAAGTCTTTGCTTGTAGGATACCAAAGGCCATACTCTAAAGTTCCCATGAGATATCTTAGTATTATTTTGACTACCTTGAGATGTGTTTCTCTTGGATTTTCTTGAAACATGTATGCTAGAACCACATCTTGCATAATGTCTTACCTTTATGTAGTGGAGTAGAGAAGTCTGCCTATCATAGACCTATACAGAGTTTAGTCCACTTTTGGTGACTTGTCCTCTTTGTTAAACTTGCATCCAACCTCCATTGGTGTGCCTATAGGTCTGCACTCTTCCATTTTGAATATTTTTAGCATTTCCTTGATGTATTTAGCTTGAGATATGAAGATGCCTTGATCTGATTGGCTTATTTGAAGGCCTAGAAAGAATGAAATATCACCAAGCATATACATTTCAAACTCTTTACTCATAACATCAAAAAATTCATGTGCCATATTTTCATTATCCCCTCCAAATATGATTTCATCCCCATAAATTATGAAAATTAGCAGATTTTCTTCTTCTTATTTGATGTAGAGATTTCTATCAGTCACTCCCTTTCTGAAACCTTTCTCAATTAGATAAGTATCCAACATACTATAACAATATTTAGGAGCTTTTTTGAGTCCATACAAATCCTTTTTCAACTTGCATACATAGTCCTTATGTCCAGTTAAAGAGAATCATTCAGGTTATTCAATATATACCTGCTCATTCAAGTTGCCATTTATAAAAGCAGATTTGACATCCATTTGAAATTTTTGATTTTCTTGTGAGTTACATATGCCAAGAACAATCTGATTGCTTCCATCCTTTGCATTAGAGAAAAAATTTCATCAAAATCAATTCTTTCCATTTATGCATAGCCTTTACATACAGTGTCTTGCTTTGTTTCTTATCAATTCACCTTTTTCATTCATTTTATTTCTAAACACCCATTTTGTTCCTATAACATTCTTGTCTTTTGGCCTAGGAACAAGATCCCATGTTTCATTCTTCTCAATTTGGTCAATCTCTTCATTCATGACATCTACCCAATGTTTTTCATTACATTCTTCTCTCACATTCTTGGGTTCTATCATAGATAAGAGGGTTGTGTCTTCATTGTTTTGTTGACTTCTTAGCTTTCTTCTTGTAAGCACACCACCTTCTTTACTTCCTATAATCTGATCTACTGGATGGTCTCTCCTAACTTTCCTTGAAGGTGTCTTGGTGTCATGCCTTTCTTCTACTTCTTCATGTGTGCTTTCTATTTCATCATCATCATCTTGATTTTCAATGCAAGGTGCATCATCTTCATGGTTGTCCTTAGGCTGATTTTTTATTTTTAAAGGTTGAGATTCATCTATTTTTACATTGGTAATTTCAACCACATTCTGAAGCCTCTTGTTGTAGAATTTATAATATGCACTAATAGATGAATACCCAAAAAATGCCCTCATCACACCTGGAATCAAATTTGCCCAAATTGTCTTCATCTCTCTTAATATAGCACTTTATCCCTAAAAATATTATGTACTTCACATGAGCTAGCATTCCTTTCCATAGTTCATAAGGTTTTTGTTGTTATTTACTCTTAATTGAGCTATGTTTATAATATAAACCATTTTGCACATTGCTTTACTCTAATAGCTATCAGGAAGTCTTGATTCATTCAACATAGTCATGCTCATTTCTTGCATAGTCCTATTATTTCTTTCAACCACCCCATTTTGTTGAGGTGTCCTATAACTTGATAATTATCTTTTTATTCCATGTTCTTTTTAATAATCATCAAATTAATTAGACCAAAATTATCCACACCCATATGATATTAAGTGTTTGATTTTGGTGTTCTTCTCATTCTCTAAAAGTGCTTTGAAGGCTTTGAATATGTCCAAGGCTTATGATTTGTGTCTTAAGAAAGCTACCCATGTCATCCTGGTAAAATCATCTATTAGGAGCATGAAATACTCATCTCCTTGCATGTTAGCAATTCTTGTAGGCCCACACAAATCTATATGAATCAACTCTAAAGGTTGAGTAGTTGAATACTCTTTTGACTTGAATGACCTTCTTGTTTGTTTTCCATGTAGACAAGCATTACACATAGAATCTGTTGGTTTTACAATCTTTGGCATGTTTCTAACTCCATATTTAGCACTCAATTTCACAAGATATTTTCAAGGTTGATGTGTCCTAATCTTGTTGCTCCATAACTATCTATCATCAAGTTTCAAAGTGCAAAACTATTTTCCTTATTTACCTCTTTGAGCACATGTTATCCCGTAAAATGGCAAGGAAATTTTTCAGATAACCATACCAAAATTTTGTTTCGATCCCTCGTCGGGGATTTCTTGCGTTCGGAACATTGCAAAATCCCTTCCAGGAAATCTAGTTTTCCAAACTTGGCCTTTTTGGTCCTTTTTGGTGGGCTCTATAATGACCATGCAACATCAAATGTTCGTGCACCCCCTTTAAAGCCTTTGGTGCATGTTTTCTTGTGTCAACAGGAGTTTTGGTGCGCCTCTCTATGTTGAGACTTCCTTGCGTGCACCAAGGTGCATGCGCCTTCATATCAACATAACTTTTGTTGCGCCTCTTTTTGGTGCGCCAAGGGCACACATATTCCTCTGTCGACACCACTTTCGGTGCGCCAAGGGTGCACATATCTTCATGTTGACAATCGTTTTGGTGCGCCAAAGGGCGCATGTTTTCTTGTGTCGATAGCTCTTTTGGTGCGCCACTTGAAAAGTTGGTGGCACATTTATTGCCTCCTCGCCTATAAATAGGCGCGTCTGTGCTGTCATTGTCACCAACGCAAATCACGTGATTATTTTCTCTGTACTTGTCAGCGCACCGCACCAACCCTATCACTTTTGAATCATTTTGTGGACCCGTTTGCGCATTTCTTCGTATAAATATCCGGGTAAGAGGTCCTCTTTCTTTTGCGCACTTCGTGTTTGTGGTTTTTGGCTACTTGTGGGTATGAATTGGATTGAAAAAAATGAAATCATGAACTTTCTCCCCCCTATTGTCTTTCCACATATTCCTCCCCCTCTTTCCAGATCTGCTGGTAGAGGAAGCTCATCTGAAATGGTGGCTTGGAACCCTTTTTTTAAAGTCGTTTTATCACCCAAACGACCTCTGCAAAAGAAGCTAAACCATATGTAAAACCCCTCGGAGAAAATCAAGCCTAAAAGGAAACTATATTTTCCTTCTCCTGTGGTGCATTGGCACACCCTGCAACACTAAGAACAATTGCGCCAATGGCGCATCTTTCACCCCTGTTACACAAAGAGCAGTTGCAACAATGGCGCTGTCGACACTAAAATTTTCCTCCAAAATTTCTATTTCATTAATGTATGTATTAGGAATAGGATGTTGTTAAGTGTAATTAGTAGTAGCATCCGATAGAAGATAACGGCACCGTCAGTACGGTGCCGCCAATAATGTGGAGTACGGTAACAGTCAAAGTACAATAGGAATGTTGTAAAAAGTAAATATTTTTCGTAAGTGGTCCGGTAATGTTAAAATGTCAAAGTTTGGGTAATTAGAGAAGTAGGGTCTACATGATTAGGAATTAGAAATATTATATTGGTAATAAGGACAAGGAGTGAGGTCATAAATATTTTGTGTATTTTATTTGTAAAAAGTCTAAAAATGTGGAACCCATGTAAAATGATAAGGTTTATCTTATCTTAATGAGATAAGCTTACATGTACGAGATAAGAGTTAAGGTATGGAATACGATTCGTCAGTGGATTTCTTATCCTATCTTAGAGATAGGATGGATAAGCTGGAAGTTCTATAAATAGAGAGGCCACCCCCTCATTTAGCATAGAAAGAAGTAGTGAGAAATATTGTAGGAAGTGTGCGAAGGAAGCCATCGATTAAAGGTGTGTTGAAGAAGCCATCAAGAGGTGTAATTATAAAGTTTCTCCCATAGTCTTGTTGAAGTATCTCATGGGTGAGATTGAATGATTTCATGTTAATATTATAATTTATTTTGATATTTCATATTTTTCGTCATTCTGTCTTATCATAGTCAATGGTATTCTTGTGTTTGGTTATTGTTTTGTTTCAGATTACATCCACCAAACTAAAGGTCAGGCATGCATTAGTAAATAATCATAGCACGAGGAGTTCGGTGAAGAATTATCATAGTCTTGCCGGATTGGTGATGACATTTTGGTTCCGTTGGGACCATTCCTCGTTGGTGGATTTTACGGAGAGATATTCCCACTTAGTCAAAAATCAATTGGAGGGTAACCTTGTTTTTTCTTGTGCATAGTAGTTACCATGGTAAAGTCATTTTTACCGTGAATAGTAGTTACCATGTTAAAGTCATTTTTGCCATGAATAGTAGTTACCTTGGTAAAGTCCTTTTTCTTGGGAATAGTAACTACGCTTGATAAAGTCACTTTTATCGTGAATAGTATTTACCGATAACTTCACTTTTACCGTGAATAGTGTTTACCACAGTAAAATCAGTTTTTACCATGATAAGTCAAGTTTTACCATAGTTTTTTGTGGTCATTTCTATAGTAATTCCAATTATTTGTGCACATAAGTTTTGTTGATTGTACTTGTGAGTTGGTATTTCACGGTGGTTACTTTTAAAAATGGGAAAGATTCCGCTTTTTTCAGCTCAATCTAATGAAGATGCTTCTTCTTTCATTCAAGAATTTAAGCGATCTTGTATTTGTAATGGCCTTATAAGAAGGGAACAATGGACTGAATTTTTTCCTACCTTTTTGGATGGTTCAGCACTTAGGTGGTTTGAAACACTAGGTGATAATGTGAAAAATTCATGGGATTTATTAACTGAAAGTTTTCTTGAAGAATTTGGTGAACAACAGAAATATGCAGATCTCATGATCGAGATCACAAAGCTATCCCAAGGAGAGAAGGAGAAGATAAGGGATTATCATGCTCATGTTCTAGAGCTAAGGAGGAAGCTCGATGCCCAGATCCGGAAGGAAGGACTAGCGGATGGGTTGATGAATGGCGTGGATAATCTCCTCTGTAAGCACTTCATTCTTGGGATGAAGCCAGAGATCAGACAACGAGTGAAGTATGACCGCCCAGCTACCATTGAACAAGCAAAGGAGATTGCAAGAAGGCAAGAAGAAAGCATGGAAGAGGAGCCCAAAGAAATTGTTGCTAAAGTAGAGCCTACACCAGCACCTTTGGTCCAGAATCCACAACCACTCCCGGTGAGCACAAATATTTCTCCTAATACATCTACTGAGTATGAAGATCTGCTCAAAAAGATGGGTCAGTTAACTATTAATCTTCTTCAAGGAAAGGAATTTAGTTCTCAGGGAGGAGATAGAGGTCCAAAGAGAAATATTTCTGAAGTTGTTTGTTATGGTTGTTATAAAAAGGGTCATTATAAGTATAATTGTCCAGATAGAGCTTCTACATCTGGTAAGGGAGATAATTATAAAGGAAAATCACTGTGAATTCTTTTGATGTAGTAGATAAGAGCAGAAATAATGAAGTAGATGTGTTTGTAATAAAAAGAAAGAAAGAAAAAGATAATCAAGATGGAAATGATCCTAAGAAGATGAAAGAAGAAACTAGTAAGAAACATAGGAGAAGAAGTTGGGTGTGCAGGATTTTCTAATTTCACGGGGGCAAGGACCATACTCCATCTTGGAAGATCTGTCCAAAGGCTGTAAATATTACATATGGTCAACTCTTGGCTATGTCTTCTGAGAAGAGGCGGGAGTTGCGAGGTGGACTCAATGCTCGAAGAAGGAAGGAGGTTGAGGTCCCTGTTTTGGAGGCAGAGGCAGATCCCTATGCTCCACAAGCTGAGGTATTATGTAATGGTATTTCAATTCATGATGTCTTAGTTGATGGAGGTGCTGCAGTTAATGTAATGACCGAGTCTGTAATGAATATGTTGGGGTTAAAAATTGATCGCCCTTCAACACTTATGTTAA
The DNA here is from genome assembly GCA_018340775.1 of Taxus wallichiana var. yunnanensis. NCBI lineage: Eukaryota > Viridiplantae > Streptophyta > Pinopsida > Cupressales > Taxaceae > Taxus > Taxus wallichiana. Next base: position 101,500,959 of record CM031236.1, read on the forward strand.
GGTCATTAAATAAGGGAAAAACTAAACCAGAAGGTGTAATTTCAAATGTGGCAATATCTGTTATGGGTGTTGTATGTGTGGTAGACTTTCAGGTGATGAAAAATGGTACTGTTGCGTACCCAATGCTGCTGGGAAGACCATGGCTAAGGAGAGTTCATGCAAGAAACTACTGGAATGAAGGTTTCATGACACTTGGACGTGGTAGAGAGAGGGTGAAGATAAACGTGATCCCTCGACATCATAAAGCGAGAACACGTGGATTCAAGTGATGAAAGCGATGATTGGACATCCTCTCGATTACTCTAGCACCAGTGAAGTGGACACGAAGATGAAGAAAGTGAGGTTGATGTTTGAGTCATGGATATTCTTCCGTCCACACCAACCAGGACCCCAAAATTTTCTCGAAGAAGAAGTTGATGATCGTCTCCAACAAATAAAGATTGGTGATCTTTGTGATGGAGAGTGAGAAGGAATCCTACCTCCAGCTCTTTCGAAGGTACATACACCTATTCACTTTTGATTACAAGGAACTCCGCCAAGTAAGTTGGGTAGAACATTGTATTGAGCTGGTAGATGGTGCTAAGCCCATAAAGTAAATGCCATATAGAATGAATCCTAATTTTTCCAAGGCGTAAAAGAAGAAATAGATAAGTTGCTTGATGCAGGATTCATATTTGCTGTGGAGAATTCAGAATGGGTTTCTCCCATTGTGATCTCAATAAAAAAGAATGGGAAGCTACGCATTTGTGTTGATTACAGGAAGCTCAATAAGGCAACAAAGAAGGATCATTACCCTCTTCCATTTTCAGATCAGATCTTGGACGAAGTAGGCTGGCGGGAGTGCTATAGTTTTGTTGATGGATATAGCGGCTACAACCAAGTTCGTATAGCAGAGAAAGATCAGCTGAAGACCACGTTCACCACTCCTTGGGGAACGTTTGCTTATAGAGTTATGCCTTTTGGGTTGTGTAATGCTCCAGCAACATTCCAGCGTTTGATGAATAGGGTGTTCGAACCCTACATTGGGACCTTCATCAGAGTATTTCTGGATGATTTTTGCATCTATGGGAGCAAGTTGGACCACCTGCACCAGATGGAGACAACATTTCAAAGGTTAGATGAAGCACAAGCCTCACTAAACCCTACAAAGTGTGTCTTTGGATGTTCTAAAGGTGTTTTGTTAGGGCATGTTGTATCCAGAGATGGTATTGAGTGCTGATCGATAAAGTTTCAAAAATCAAAGATTTACCATTTCCTATGAATAGAAGTAAGTTGAGATCATTTTTAGGCCATGTGGGTTACTATAGAAGGTTCATCAAGAATTTCTCAAAGATTGCACAGCCACTAACCCAGTTCTTGAAGAAGGATGTTGCTTATGAACCAGGAAACAAGGCACATGAAGCTTTTGGACAACTGAAGGAAGCCCTGGTGTCTTCACCTGTTTTGAAGAATCCAGATTGGAGCAAGCCATTCATTGTGTACACTGATGCCTCAGATGCAGCACTAGGTAGTACTTTGAGCCAAAAGGATGAAAATGGGAATGAACATCCAATTTACTTTGGGAGCAGAAAAATGAGCGATCTTTGAGGTAAACTATATCATGCTGAAAAAGAGGCTCTGGCTATCATTTTTGTTGTAAAGAAGTTTAGAAATAACTTGCTAGGGTAGAAATTTATAGTTGTAACGGATCATCAGGCTCTGAAATATATTGTCAATAAGCCTAACCCATCAGGGAGGATAGCAAGATGGATAATTTTGCTACAAGAATTTGAATTTGATATTATAGATAGGCGAGGAAAGAAGCATGTCAATGCAGATGCAATCTCTCGAGCCTATGATGGTTTAGGATCATCCTGTGATGATGATGATTTTCCCGATGCAAGCATTGTTCTCCTCGACACAATCCCTAGTGAATACATAGATATTTGGAATTATCTGAATGAATTCAAGTTTCCTGATGGTGCCAATGCAAAGACTAAGAGAAAGATTACTCAAGACAGTCATCCATATTCTATTCTGCATGGAGCATTATTTCGAATAGGACCTGATGGACAGTACAAGAGGGCAGTTGGACGTGATCAAGGAAAGGAGCTGCTAGAAGAATTGCACAATGGTACATGTGGAGGGCACTTCTCTGGAAAACTTATAGCAAGAAGGATCTTGGATGCAGGTTATCACTGGCCCACTCTTTTTAAAGATTGTTATAATTATTGTAAGACATGTGATATTTGTCAAACACATGGTAACCGTAAGACTTCATCAGCTCCATTATGTCCTATTCTTCCCCTTGGTCCCTTTGAAAAATGGGGAATAGACATTGTAGGTCCACTTCCAACTACATCACGTCAAAATAAGTATATTGTAGTTGCCACAGATTATTTAACCAAGTGGGTTGAAGCTAGGCCATTGAAAACAACTTCCATGGATGAAGTGGCAAGGTTCATATATGAACACATTGTCACCAGATTTGGTTGTCCATTAGAAATTGTAATAGATCAAGGAAGCCACTTCATTAATGAGGTGGTAGAAGCCCTAGTCAATAAGTTTTCTATCAAGCACAGGAAGGCAACAACATACAAGCCAAGCACAAATGGACAGGTGGAACGAACAAATTTTGTGCTGTGTCAAATTCTAGCAAAAGATGCAGCCTTGCAGTACATAAATGGGATAAAAGGATTCATGCGGCATTGTGGGCATATAGGGCAACATCAAAGTCAAACAGGATACTCCCCATTTCGGTTGGCCTATGGCATTGATCCAGATTCTTCCTATTGAGTTTGATATTTCCACCTTTGAGAGTTATGAAAAATGAAAGGATGGATGAAAGTCATTCAAAAAAGAAAGGTTGGTACATCTTCATTTGCTAGAGAAAATGAGGGAAATAGCAAAGGATACAAGCCATAAGAAGAAAATGAAGCGAGAAGGAATACTTTGATCAAAAGATCCGATGGTCGCATTTCATGTGAATGACTTGGTCCTAGTATATGATTCCAGATACAAAAAAGAAGACAGAGAAAATTTCTTCCAAAATGGATGGGGCCCTACAAAATAGCAGCTGTGCATGAAAATGGTACGTACCGACTGGAGGAATTGGATGGCACTCCCATTACGAAATGGGTCAACCACGACAAGTTGAAGATTTTCCAAGCACCAGAATAGTCTACTCGAGGACGGAGTAGAAGCTAGGAAGGGGGAAGATGTCGACACTAAAATTTTCCTCCAAAATTTCTATTTCATTAATGTATGTATTAGGAATAGGATGTTGTTAAGTGTAATTAGTAGTAGCGTCCGATAGAAGATAACGACGCCGTCGATCAGTGCCGCCAATAATGTGGAGTACGGTAACAGTCAAAGTACAATAGGAATGTTGTAAAAAGTAAATATTTGTCGTAAGTGGTCCGGTAATGTTAAAATGTCAAAGTTTGGGTAATTAGAGAAGTAGGGTCTACATGATTAGGAATTAGAAATATTATATTGGTAATAAGGTCAAGGAGTGAGGTCATAAATATTTTGTGTATTTTATTTGTAAAAAGTCTAAAAATGTGGAACCCATGTAAAATGATAAGGTTTATCTTATCTTAACGAGATAAGCTTACATGTACGAGATAAGAGTTAAGGTATGGAATACGATTCGTCGAGTGGATTTCTTATCCTATCTTAGAGATAGGATGGATAAGCCTGGAAGTTCTATAAATAGAGAGGCCACCCCCTCATTTAGCATAAAAAGAAGTAGTGAGAAATATTGTAGGAAGTGTGCGAAGGAAGCCATCGATTAAAGGTGTGTTGAAGAAGCCATCAAGAGGTGTAATTGTAAAGTTTCTCCAATAGTCTCGTTGAATATCTCATGGGTGAGATTTACAGTGATTTCATGTTAATATTATAATTTATTTTGATATTTCATATTTTTCGTCATTCTGTCTTATCATATTCAATGGTATTCTTGTGTTCGGTTGTTGTTTTGTTTCAGTTACATCCACCAAACTAAAGGTGTGCATTAGTAAATAATCATAGCACGAGGAGTTCCGGTGAAGAATTATCATAGTGCGGATTGGTGATGACAGCTCACATTCCCGCCGCTTCATCATGAAAAGTTGCGCCCAAGGCGCACTTCATTTGTTGCAAACACTTTCTTTGCGCCCCCTCATGGTGCACCAAACTCATTTGTTGCATCGCTAAAACATGCCCCTTGGCACACACCCGCATATGTGCAACACCAATTAAATCCGCGCAAGAACAAAGCTTTGAATGGCACAGTTCACCCATGCTTACAACAACAAAATGCATCACCAAAGTATCCATGCGCCATGCGCCCTTTGGCGCTGATTTATCCCCTGCAGCAGCCCTTTCCTGTGCGCCTTACCTATTTGGCCTTGTAGCCTGCAGTATTCATGCCCCTGTGCCCTGAAGCCTTTAAATTGCTAACTCTTTCTTCTGTCAAATATTTCAATGGAAAATCAAACAACTGACATGGCTTTCTTGCATTGGGTCTCACTTCTTATTGTTGCAGATCAGCAACTAAGTTCGAAAGAACATATGTCAACATCAAATAGGAAACTCACAAATCTAAAGGCAAGGCTAAGCTTACGAGAAGAAGAAATGAAGTATAAGTATCAGAGGGTCAGAATGCCCGAGTCCCAAGCAGAGTGTGACCTGAGACATCGAGACTCGAATCGGGTCATATTGACATGGAGGAATGCAGGCCGGAACCCAGAGGGTCACAAGAAGTCCATGGATGGACAAGCTGATAGGCAGTGCCCTGCACTTTGCTGGTGGGATCCTAGTTAGTGCCGTAAATAACGAATTTATGATGGTGGTAGCCCGATGCTACAACAAGGACACAAGATGTGTTCATGGAGAGAAGGGTAAGGTTATAATTAACCTCACTGCCCGCCACTTTGAGATAATGCTCGGCATTCCTCATCATTGGCACTTTGTGGCCGTCAACCAAGAAGATTGCATCAAGGCCTGGGACGAAAATGAAGATCAGTGCATGCAACTGATGAATGAAGTTTATCTGAAGAACAAAAAAGTAGTGACTCGGTGGCCACAAGTCATTCATCGCAGTGACTTTTCAGAGGAACTCAGCGACACAATTACATTTCTGAGCAGAGTCTTTGGGCTTCCTGACGCCCATTATTTTCACAAGTGGATGCTGCGGTACCTTGAGACAATGAACAAAAATGTGCCCGATCAACGCTTTGAATGGGCAGAAATCATAAGCAGCACAATCTCGGAGAAGCTACAACAACTCAACACAACGGGGAGGTTCTATATGAACTCCTACATGGTCTATGCTGCAGCTTCAGAAAGGGACTATCCAGCTCTGATGCGGAGTGGGGTATGGCCCCAAGTTAAAATTTATGAATATTATCCAGAATTGAAGCTGGAGAATAGCATCCCCCAATTCACAAAGATCAATGATGCATTCTTCTACTTCATCATCTGCCTGTTGAGGCCGAATATGACTCACGGTCGCATGACCAAGAGCATAGTAGCAGCTACTGAGAAATGGGGGGCTCTATTCACTCAGTTCCCCACATTCACCTATCTGAGGGTAGTTAATTTCTTGGGGGGGCCGACTAGACTACCGAGGTATGCCGGGCCCAAATTAATTCTACTGGAGCTGTCAAGGCAGCTTGTCAATTATCACGAAAAGTGCCTAAAGAGAAAGAAGGGTGGAACTCCTTTCCCCCTCACAGTGGGTAGATATACATGTCTTACTCACCACAAGGCAAAAGATATGTTTGCAGAACTGGAACTACTAAATCTGAAACATGACTTCCCAGCAAGGCCCACTTTCAATCCGAGAAATTGTATGCCTAGGGCTAAGCTCGACCCGATCCACATCCCTTAGATCGAAGACATCTACATCGACATATATCACGAGGTTGAGCTCAGGAGGAAGGATCATTCTCGCTTGGCCTTAGAAGAAATCATCCAGTATAGGGTGGCCATCATCCCCAAAGGCTACCAAACTACCGAGCAAGAAGTGGATCAAGTATATCTTGACACAGGTGGGGATGATTGGCCTTTCGCAGCAATTGATAGAAGTAAAGCACCGCAAACAATTGAGGAGAGAGTCAAAGAAACTCTACGCAGAACAGAGCATTGGTGCCGAATGAACGGGCTCATCTACCTCGGAGTCGATTTCACGACCTCTCCATTGGGCAACGCACCTCCTCGGGCTAAACAACAGCCAAAAGGCAAAGGAAAGGGTAAAGAGGGTGAATCCAGATCCACCCAAGAGGAAGCTCCTAAAATTCCTCCTTCCACTGCACCCGAACAAGTTGTAACTCTGGCTTCTCTAGAGAAGGAAACAACAGAAGATGTCCCAATAGGCCCATCCACTCGGGGTGTGGCCCACGGCTGTAACAAGTGAGGTCCCTTCTGTTCTTTCTCCTCCTTCCTCTCCTCGGGTGACCCAAGCAACCATTCCTTTGGTCGTGTCCTCTCCCTCTTCTTCTACCTTTCCTCCTGCTTCTTCGTCCATCTTCTCCTCTCTCGCGGAGTTGTCCCCCTCCATTTCTTCCCTCATCTCTGAGCTCCCTTCCCTTCCTATGTCTTCCTCTGCTGCAGTATCCCTTCCTCCTGTGGGCACTTCTTCGGTTGTTCTCTCTATGCCGCCACCACGTGTCTCGACATTTTTTCCCTTCTACTCTGCAGCTGCCCCTTCTCCATTTCGGCCCTTCTCCCATAAGTCCGGCTGGATCTCCCAAAGACTTAAGTCGGTAGAAAGGAAAGTTCCCATCGCTCGATGGACTTCTCCGTGATCCCGTCAAAAGGGGAAAAGAAGCAGAAGCCCATCACACGCTTCTCTCAGAGTGCTTCGGGAGAGAGGGTAATGGAGATCGCATACCCCAATCCTCTGAAGGATAAAAAGGATCTATCTCCAATAGATTATATAGTGACTCAAGTCACAATGGGGATGTCTTCTGAAAGCCTTCAGGGAGAGGCCCTATCTACAGTCGATGCCCTCTGCAAGAAGCTTCAAGAAGCAAAAGAAGAGAAAAGGCTACTGAAAGAGCAAAATAAACATCTTCTCCATGCCTTACAGAAGATGGGCAGTGCACCTCCCACAACTGCCGCTGAGACTCCTAAGCCTCGAGCAGGATAAAATCAATAATTATGCAAAAATCGGTGAGTAAGGTATGGGGTTTCGCCTGGAGGAGCAGATTCTCAAAGATAGTGAAAAAGTGATCGCAAGTTCACCAATTTTTACTTGAACATCAACAAGGTGAACAAAGAGCTCCAGGACATTAGTAGGACCCATATTAGAAGAGCTGGACCATCTTAGGCTACGGCGTGAGACCTTTCAAAGAATTTTTGAATGTTCGATCAAAGATCTAGTTAAGTTCGGCATTTTCGGTCATCCCAGGGCCCTCAATAAAGTCCTTTCCACTCTAGACTACCAGATGGATCAACTGGAATTCGTCCTTGAAGAGATTGATAAGGTAAAGGAAGAAGCCCTGGATGCAATACACCAAATGGGACGAATCGTTCTCAACATGTCTCCGGGGCTGCTTACTCCTTCCTTTGCCATAAGGAAAGTTGATGAAACCATCCAGATCTTCAAGGAGATCATTTCACAAGGGCGGGGCCGGAGGTCACTTTCGACAGAATCCATCAATAACCTGCTGGCTGTCGGGACTTCATCGGGTTCCTAATGGAAGTAGAGAGTGAATATTTCAAACTCCCGAGAAGCTCATAGACGAGCGAGAGACTTGCGAGGCGATGATCGGCCGAGCGACACAAGGATCCTTCCCGGGATCAACTAGAGCCCATGATCAGCAAGTTCATGGAATATCATGCCCAATTTCACATCTCGTCACTGAGCGATGAGAGGTAGTGGTACCCCCTTTCGGGCCGCGCAGGATGACGGCGATGAATAAATTCTTTCTCTTCTTCTTCTCTCTCTCCTTCGACTTTCTTTTTGTAAAATATCTAAAGTATGTTGACACAAATGATGACACCATCCATGTTGCACCATGGGATGATGTCATCCATCAAGTTGTCAAAAGTCAACATGACTTTGAGATATTTTTGTAGATATTTTGTAAATAGGTGGTTGGTTCCTTTTTGCCTTCCTTCCTCTCCTTCTTCTATAAATACTCAAATACTTGTTGTATTTGTGGGTGGATATCTTTCGGATGAAAAATAGAAGTGAGGAGAAATTTTTTGAGCTTTTGTATATGTGAAAGAAATATTAATACAATATTTAGACTTTGTGCTAAATACATGTGTTATATGCGTTAGGTCTTTCTTACGTCGATCTGTGTGTTTATTACATTAGATTTGCTTTACATTTTATTGTCATTTATTCATCAAGTATTGCTTTGTTTGTTTATGTAAGTAGGTTTGGCTCTGTTTACTACCAATCCTAAAACATAAACCTTCGACCTTCTACGCTTTGGAATTCATTTCTTTTCTCCCTTCGGACTTGATCTTTCTTTATCCTCTCTTTCATTCCTTTCTTTTCGCATTGGAAATACCCCTTTGGGATGAGATCCCAAACCATCGAAGGCGAGAATATTGTGAGACTTGCTGATTCTGTTGGTAGAATAGTAATAAACCAGTTTCACTTTCTTGACTCAAAGAGGGGCTATGCCCACACACTGCTGTTGGCTCGTTTATCCATAAACCGCCCATTCGATGATTTTTCGCCAATAGTTTTAGACGACTCATTTGGGAAGGAGCAGATCTATCAGATCTATGATGGTGGTGTGATAGAAAATCAGTAAAAATTTGACAAATCACTATCTGTTTGCAAACTTTAAACTTTTTGTTAAAAATCCAAAATTTTGCAAAAGTGACCCGAATTGAAAATTTTCTTCTGAGATCCATAGATCTGGCCTAGTTGGAGATCTTTAGTTCGCTGAGTTTTTATAAAAATCTGTATTTTGCCGTAGATCTGAGTTTTTGACTGTTTACCAAAAATTTCAAACTCTTTGAAAAAGTCAAATTTAGATCTGAAAATCAGCTTACTAATCTTCACTATCATTTTATCCTCACTTGTTATTTGTCATTAAACCGCAATTGGTTTTCAGAAAAGGATAATTTTTAAATATTTAGAAAAGTACATGCTGCTGGTTTTTGTCAGAAAAACCAGAAAATCAGCAAGTACAACCAAAAAGAAATTTTAAATCTGCTCCACAACGTCGCAGATCTGGAAGGTACGCTGGCGGGTGAACCATTTACGCATAGTAGGAGAGCTCATGGAGAAGTCGATCCTACTTTCGATCTGCTTCAAAGGCACAATTTCAAGTGTAACACCGCGCGCTTTTCATCACTAAGTTCAGGTGATCATCACCAGAGTGTCTCACCTCCACGGAGAAAGAACCTCTCGCAAGGGTCATCCACATCCCTTTGCGGTGCTTTATTGCTCAAGTGGAATCGCACTTCCACCCCGTGTTCTTTTTCCAGCTGCCCAGATGGCGGTACCATGGGGAAATGCTATGGGCCCCCTAGCTCTACCACATCCAGTTCACGCGCTCCCTCATGGAAAATGAAAGAATTTTCCCAAATTTGATGGGAGCGGGAACCAAAGCACGGATTCACACATATCTGCATTCATCATGTCATGCAGTATCTTGGATGTAACTCATGAAGATGTATCGGTTCACCTTTTTCTGGAAACTCTCCAAGGGCCCGCAGCAGAATGGTTTCAGCATTTACCAGCCAGATCCATTACCAGTTGGGCCACCTTGCGAGATGCTTTCGAAGACAGGTACAAGCCTTCAGAAGATGCATTTGCATTACATTATCACAGATCACTCACTTGAAGAAGGAGGCCAATGAGACCATGCACGATTTCATCGCCAAGTTCAATGCATTAATCAACCATGTTCCTGTTGCCATGCTTCCAACACCAAAAAATTAGAAGTGTTTCTTCATGAACGCTATGAGTTCGAAAGTAAGTTTCTTGCTCTGCAAGAAAAAAGTGGCTACCTTGATTCTCGCACTTGGAGCACATTGCCATTTGAATTGAAGATAATTTGATAATATCGGAAAATTGAAAAGGGAATCCTCCAAACCTAAATCTTCGCCCCCCTCCCACTACTTCGCCCCGATCCGGCATTTCAAAAGATGGCAAACGACTTGCTTGCATTAAAGAAGCAGTTAGCCCAAGCTTCTCCCGGTTCCTCATACCGAGATATCCCACGGAGGAATTTCGCTTCCAGCCATGTTCCTCAAAGGCTGCGCTTGCCTGTAACTGCTCCGTGGTTGGCGCTTGAGGCTCCTCCGATCAATGCTCTAGCTGAAATTGAAGAAGAGGAACAAGATTACGAAGAACCTTCGTCTCAAGGCGAAGATGATCAAGATGTCGGTGGTGATTGGCGACTCTACTATCGGGTATATGGAATTTGAGGAGGAAGAATTTGATGAAGAGGAGGGTACACAAGGATATGCAAGTGGACAATCATATGCTATTTTTACCCGCTCACAAGGAAAAGAAGCAGAGGTCGCTGCCCATGTGCAGAAGGAGAAGGCCGTGTCAAACGCGCCTCCAACTATTGCTAAAAGAGGTAATCCTCTTCCTACTCAACTCCCTATTAAGTCTTTTACAAGGAAATATTTTCCCCCCATTTCTCCTCCAAATCAGCCTTCTTCTATTCCCATAAAGACCAGTAATCCTACCCTACCATCACGAAGTGAGGGACTCATTCCTTCACCAGCGCAACCCTTGGCCACATTTGACATAATTGACCATGCTAAAAAGACCAAGATCCAAATGTCTGAAGCCGAGTATCTTCAGTCAAATCCCGAACAGCTTGTAAGATTGACCAAGTATATTCAAAGTCAAGCTGTCATAACTAATCAGGTTTCCCCAAAAGGAATCCTTTCCACTCCTCCTGCATCCCGCATAAATGTTGCCTCAACATCTGCATCAGGCAAGATAGAACCTTTCTATCTCTCCCTCCTGATCAATGGCCACAAGTTAAAATCGCATAATTGATTCGGGAGAGCTTCGATAACGTCATGCCGCGAAAGTTGCCCATGCTTTGGGCCTCACCCTTACCAAGCCTTTTGACAGATGTTATTCTTTGGAAACCAAACAAGTGCCGTTGATTGGTCAAATCAAAGATGTGCAGTTTACATTTGCGGCATTCCCAGAGAAAAGAGTAAAGATGACCGTCCTCATTGCCGACATTCCAGCAGCCTACGGAATTTTGCTGGGAAGAAGTTTTTGCAGCGAAGTTGGTGGGGAGATTCATATGGATTGGTCTAAGGCTAGAATCCCCGTCAAAGGTGTAATGCAGACATTGGAGCCAGAATCACAAAAGAAGTACTTGGTTACTAACTCTGAGGACCCCAAAGCTCAAATTCTTTTTGAATCATCAGGGATGGGGAACTATTTCTTGTCTATTGAGTCTGACAAAATGGTTGTTCTCGTCCAAGAAGAAGATCTTAATAAGATCTGGACTTTGTAGTTCGATGGCGGTGCTGCAATAACTAGTGGATGTGGCACTTTGGAGCCGTCTTAGTATCTCCCGAAGGGAGCTCATTCCTCTCTCTTTCAAGTTGCAGTTCTTTAATACAAATAATCTTGCTTTGAATACGAATCTTTGCTACTTGGCATGCAAGCCGCAAAGGAAAGAGGGATCAAAAATCTGAAAGTGCAAGGTGATGCAGAGCTAGTCGTGAATCAAGTTAAGAGGATATATCAAGTAAAGAATGAGAGGCTCATGCATTACCGCAATGCGGTGTGGGAAAACATCGAGGAATTTGACGCCTTTTCGATAGAATCCATTCCAATAGCTCAAAATGACATGGCTGATTCATTGGCCGTTTCAGCGTCCCTCATGCTCCCTCACCCGAGGTTTGAAAATGCAGACAAATACACCATTGAGGTGGTTTTCCGCCCTAGCGTGTCTTGGGACAATTCCAGCATTGGCAAGTATTCAATGATGACAATCAACTCATTGCCTTTCTAGAAAAGGCAGGAAATTTCAAAGAATTGCATTTTGAAGGATCCACTTCTACATGCCGCGCATCGATCACCAATCAAAAGGATGAATCAAGGAACGACGGCATATGTCACTCAAAGGAAATAAAATTCCAAAGGGCCTGGTCTCTTTAGAACGGTTGTTTGTCAGGCATGACCGTTTTGTAAAAAAGAAAAGGTGAGATGATACGGGCTCCTCCCCAGAAACCGAACCGGTTAATTTAGGTTCGGAAGAACATCCGCAATTCGTGAACATTGGAAAATGTTGCACGCCTGAAGAGAAGCGAAAGTTTGTCAAACTGCTGAAGAAATACATGGACGTATTGGCATGGTCCTATGCCGATCTAAAGTCTTTTAAGCCAAAGGACGTCTAGCATGACATCCCGTTGAAAGAAGACGTCAAAGCCTTTCACCAAAAGCAGAGGCATTATAACCCTAAGATCTCAAGTACCATCCAGGCTGAAATTCAGAAAATGCTGGATGTGAGAATCATTTTTCCTATCCATCACAGTACTTGGGTGGTGAATATTGTGCCAGTATGCAAGAAGAATGGAGAAATACGCATATGTGTAGATTTTGAAATTTGAATCAGGCTTCCTTAAAAGACAACTACCCACTTCCTATAATGGATCAAGTTCTGCAAGCAGTAACTAGATCAGAAATGTTGTCTATGCTTGATGGTTTTTCAGGCTACAATCAGATTGAAGTTTCACCTAAAGATCAATTTAAAACAGCATTCACTACTCCCTGGGGCACGTTTTCCTACAGCAGGATGCCTTTTGGCCTAACTAATGTTGGCGCCACTTTTCAGCGGGCCATGGACCTGGCATTCAAAGGTATGATGGGGAAGGTCATTGTCATTTATCTAGATGACTTAACTGTGTTCTCTAAATGATGAAGTGATCATTGTGATCATCTGGAGCAAGTATTGGCCAGATGCCGAGAGCATGGGATTTCCCTGAACCCGAAAAAGTCTATTTTTGGAGTCACAGAAGGAAAGTTGCTAGGGCATGTGGTTAGCAAAGAAGGAACGAAGATAGATACCGAAAGATTTAAGGCTATTCAGAGCCTTAATTTTCCTACAAGTAAAATTGGCGTCCATTCTTTCTTCGGAAAGGTGAACTTTCTCAGGCGTTTTGTTCCCAACTTTGCTGAAAAGACTCGTCATATATTGGACATGATGAAAGGGTCACCAACTTTCCGTTGGAGCGAGGAAGGAAGAGGTCGTTTAAGGAAATAAAATCTTCCGTCGCTCACGCGCCAGTCCTGGTATGTCCCGATTTCTCCAAATATTTTATCATGTATAGTTATGCATCTGAGCATACTGTGTCTGCCATCTTGATGCAAAAGAATTCAGAGGATGTTGAATCTCTCGATTGCATTCATGAGCTCTCCCCTCAAGCCTCACGAACTAAAAATGTCTCAATTGGAAAAGCATGCCTTTCTTTGTTGTCAAAGCGATCAAAAACTTGGGTATTACATTTTAAATTCTCATACAGTAGTACTGGTTCCTGACACGGCAGTCAAATCAATTCTAACTCAACAGGAGTTAGGAAGCTTGCGAGGAAATTGGATTGCAAAGGTCCAGGAGTACGACCTGGATATAAAACCAACCAAGCTGGTAAGAGGCAAGGGCCTATGTCAGCTTATGGCTGAAAACAAAGATTCAGAAAACCCTGAGGAAAAGGATGATTGTACCAACGAAGCGCAAAGCCAGCTGGAGAAAGCCCATTCTCTGCCTCTGGTCCTATTTATCGCAACCAGCGATGAGTGGTATTCGACATTGCTTTCTTCCTCACCTACGGCGAATGCCCAGCTCACTTAACCGTAAATGAGAAGTGCTTTGTAAAGATCATAGCAGCCAAATATGTCATCTGGGATGACGGTTTATACAAACGCGGGATAGATGGTGTCTTCTTGCGATGTGTCGACAAGCCACAGCAGGTAAAGTTACTTGAAAGTTTTCATAATTCAGCCTATGGAGGCCATTTCTCCTCTTCCGTGACAGCACACAAGATCATCTGGGCCAGGTACTATTGGCCAACGCTCTTCCAAGATGCAGCCACCTGGGTAGCAAAGTGTGAACCTTGCCAACAGTTCGTCGGCAAGCCCAAGTTGGCTACTTTTCCCCTCAGGCCGGTCATTGTCAACGAACCATTCAAGCAGTGGGGAATTGATTTTATTGGTGCACTCAATCCCCAATCGAGTGTTGGACATAGTTATGTCCTAACAGCAATGGATTACTTCACCAAGTGGGTGGAAGCCATACCTGTCAAACATGCCACTTCGAAGTTGTTTGCAGTTTCATCAAAGAAAATATCATTGTCAGGTTTGGCGTTCCCAACAAGATTGTTGCTGATAATGCTTCTAACTTCTCCTCACGGGAAGTTATTAGTTTTTGCTATGAATACAGAATAACTTTGGCTCACGCCTTAGATTATTACCCTCAGGGAAATGGTTAGGCAGAATCCAGTAACAAAAACTTGGTGACCATCATACGAAAGCTGGTGGTGGAAAAGAATCAACGGTCCTGGCACAAGTCCTTGTTTGACGTGTTGTGGGCGGAGACCGCATTACTCCAAAGAGGTCTCTTGGTATGTCACCTTTTCAAGTGTTATATGGCACCGATGCCGAGCTTCCCATTTCCGCTGAACTCCTGCTCTACGTTTGCACGAGCGATCGAAGATGAAACTTTTCAAAATTCCCTTGAAAAGAGGATCATGTATTTGACTGAGCTCGAAGAAAAAAGAGTAAGAGTGATCGACAAGATCACTGAGCATTAGAATCAGGTCAAGAGACTATTCGATAAAAAAGCTAAGCAGAGGGATTTCCAGGTGGGAGATCTTGTCCTTCTCTGGGACAAGCGAAGAGAGCCAAAAGGCATGCATGGGAAATTTGATTCTCTATGGAGAGGGCCTTTCAAGATCAAACAGCTCAACGGAGAGAATAGTTTCTATCTCTCATATCTGGATGGAACCGAGCTCCCGCTTCCCTATAGCGAGCAACATCTGAAAATCTTCAGGAAGTAGAGCTTGCTCTCTTCTTTGTACAATTTGCTTTAGTTGTGTGTTTGTTTTTGTCGTGTGTTTGCTTTCTGTTTGTTGTGTGTTTCCTTTCCGGTCGCCCTTGTTTTTGACTCTGTTACCCAATGGATAGGCACGTGAGATCGTGATTCTCTACCCTGAAGTTTTCTTAGGGATAGTCCCAGAAAAGAGCCATTGTTATCTCGTAAAATTGGCAAGGAAATTTTAGAGATAACCATCTGAAATTTTTTTCGATCCCTCGTCAGGGATTTCTTGCGTTCGGAATGTTGCAAAATCCCTTCCCGGGAAATCTAGTTTTCCGAACTTGGCCTTTTGGTCCTTTTTGGTGGGCACGTATAATGACCATGCAACATCAAATGTTCGTGCGCCCTTTAAAGCCTTTGGCGCATGTTTTCTTGTGTCAACAGGTGTTTTGGTGCGCCTCTCTATGTTGAGACTTCTTGCGTGCGCCAAGGCGCATGCGCCTTCATGTCAACATAACTTTTGTTGCGCCTCTTTTTGGTGTGCCAAGGGCGCACATATTCCTCTGTCGACACCACTTTCGGTGCACCAAGGGCACACATATCTTCGTGTTGACAAGCGTTTTGGTGTGCCAAAGGGTGCATGTTTTCTTGTGTCGACAGCTCTTTTGGTGCGCCACTTGAAAATTTGGTGGCACATTTATTGCCTCCTTGCCTATAAATAGGTGCGTCTCGTCTTGTCATTGTCACCAACGCATATCATGTGATTATTTTCTCTCGTACTTGTCAACACACCACACCAATCTGTCACTTTTGAATCATTTTGTGGACCCGTTTGCTCATTTCTTCGTATAAATATCTGGGTAAGAGGTCCTCTTTCTTTTGCGCACTTCGCGTTTGTGGTTTTTGGCTGCTTGTGGGTATGAATTGAATTAAACAAAAATGAAATCATAAACTTTCTCCTCCCCTGCTGTCTTTCCACATATTCCTCCCCCTCTTTCCGAGATCTGTGCGGTAGAAAGCTCTGTCTGAAATGGTGGCTTGAACCCTTTGTTTAAAGTTGTTTCATCACCCAAACGACCTGCAAAAGAAGCTAAACCATATGTAAAGCCCCTCGAGAGAAATCAAGCCTAAAAGGAAAGCGTATTTTCCTTCTCTTGTGGTGCATTGGCACACCTGCAACACCAAGAAACAGTTGTGCCAATGGTGCATCTTTCTTTCGCCTGTTACACAAAGAGTAGTTGCAACAATGGCGCACATTCCCTGCCTGCTTCATCATGAAAAGTTGCGCCCTCAAGGCGCACTTCCTTCATTTGTTGTAAACACTTTCTTTGCGCCCCCTCATGGTGCACCAAACTCATTTGTTGCATCACTAAAACCTGCGCCCTTTGGCGCACCCTGCATATGTGCAACACCAGTTAAATCGCGCTAAGAACAAAGCTTTGAGCGGCGCGCAGTTCACCCATGCTTACAACAACAAAATGCATCACACAAGATATCCATGCGCCATGCGCCTTTTTGGGCGCTGATTTATCCTCGCAGCAGCCCTTTCCTGTGTGCCTTACCTATTTGGCCTTGTAGCCTACAGTATTCACGTGCCCTGTGCCCTGAAGCCTTTAAATTGCTAACTCTTTCTTCTGTCAAATATTTCAATGGAAAATCAAACAACTGACATGGATTTCTTGCGTTGGGTCTCACTTCTTATTGTTGCAGATCAGCAACTAAGTTCGGAAGAACATATGTCAACATCAAACAGGAAACCTGTCAAATCTAAAGGCAAGGCTAAGCTTACAGAAGAAGAAATGAAGTATAAGTATCAGAGGGTCAGAATGCCCGAGTCCCAAGCAGAGTGTGACCTAGACATCAGAGACTCATAACTGGGTCATATTGACATGGAGGAATTCTGGGCCGGAACCCAGAGAGTCACGAGAAGTCCATGGATGGACAAGCTGATAGGCAGTGCCCTGCACTTTGCTGGTGGGATCCCAGTTAGTGCCGTAAACAATGAATTTATGATGGTGGTAGCCCGATGCTACAACAAGGACACAAGATGTGTTCATGGGGAGAAGGGTGAGGTTATTATTAGCCTCACTGCCCGCCACTTTGAGATAATGCTCGGCATCACTCATCATCGAGAACTTTGTGGCCGTCAGCCAAGAAGATTGCATCAAGGCCTGGGACGACAATGAAGATCAGTGCATGCAGCTGATGAATGAGGTTTATCTGAAGAACAAAAAAGTAGTGACTCGGTGGCCACAAGTCATTCATCGCGTTGAATTTTTAGAGGAACTCGGCGACACAACTACATTTCGAGCGAGTTTTGGGCTTCCCGACGCCCATTATTTCCACAAATGGATGTTGCGATACCTTGAGACAATGAACAAAAATGTTCCCAATCAAAGCTTTGAATGGGCGAAATCATAAGCAGCACAATCTCTGAGTAGCTACAACAACTCAACACAACGGGAAGGTTCTATATGAACTCCTACGTGGTCTATGCTGCAGCTTCAGAAAGGGACTATCCAGCTCTGATGCGGAGTGGGGTATGGCCCCAAGTTAAAATTTATGAATATTATCCGAATTGAAGCTGGAGAATAGCATCCCCCAATTCACAAAGATCAATGATGCATTCTTCTACTTCATCATCTACCTGTTGAGGCCGAATATGACTCACGGTCGCACGACCAAGAGCATAAGTAGAACTCATCGAGAAATGGGGGCCCTATTCACTCAGTTCCCCACATTCACCTATCGAGGCGATTAATTTCTTGGGGAGCGACTAGACCGCCGAGGTATGTCGGGCCCAAATTGATTCTCGCTGGAGCTGTATCAAGGAAACTTGTCAATTATCACGAAAAGTGCCTAAAGAGAAAGAAGGGTGGAACTCCTTTCCCCTCACGGTGGGTAGATATACATGTCTTACTCACCACAAGGCAAAAGATATGTTTGCGTAAGAACTAGAACTCACCGAATCAAACATGACTTCCCAACAAGGCCCACTTTCGATCCGAGAAATTGTCGGCCTAGGGTTAAGCTCGACCCGATCCACATCCCTCGATCGAAGACATCTACATTGACATATATCACGAGGTTGAGCTCGGGAGGAAGGATAATTCTCGCTTGGCCTTAGCAGAAATCATCCGATGCAGGGTGGCCATCGTCCCCAAAGGTTACCAAACTACCGAGCAAGAAGTTGATCAAGTATATCTTGACACGAGTGGGGACGATTGGCATTTCGCAACAATTGATAAGTAAAGCACCCCAAACAATTGAGGAGAGAGTCAAAGAAACTCGCGAGAATAGAGCATTGGTGCGGATGAGCGGGCTCATCTACCTCGGAGGTGATTTCACGACCTCTCCGTTGGGAATCGCACCTCCTCGAGCTAAACAGTAGCCAAAAGGAAAAGGAAAAGGCAAAGATGGTGAATCCAGCTCCACCCAAGAGGAAGCTCTTGAAAGTCCTCCTTCCACCTGCACCCGAACAAGTTGTAACTCGGCTTCTCTAGAGAAGGAAACAATGGAAGATGTCCTAATAGGCCCATCCACTCGGGGTGTGGCCACACTGTAACAAGTGAGGTCCCTTCTGTTCTTTCTCCTCCTTCTTCTCCTCGGGTGACCCAAGTAGCCATTCCTTTGGTCATGTCCTCTCCCTCTTCTTCTACCATTCCTCCCGCTTCCTCATCCATCTTCTCCTCTCTCGCGGAGTTTTCCCCCTCCATTTCTTCCCTAATCTTGAGCTCCCTTCCCTTCCTATGTCTTCTCTCTGTGTAGTATCCCTTCCTCACGGTGGCACTTCTTCGGCTGTTCTCTCTATGCCATGCCACGTATCTCCATGTTTTTCCCTTCTACTACTCTGCAGCCTGCCCCCTTCTCTGCTTTCTCGGCCCTTCTCCCATAAGTCCAGCCTGGATCTCCCAGCACTTAAGTCAGCAGAAAAGGAAAGTTCCCATCGCACCGATGGACTTCTCCGTGATCCCATCAAAAGGGGCAAAGAAGTAGAAGCCCATCACACGCTTCTCTCAGAGTGCTTCGGGAGAGAGGGTAATGGAGATCGCATACCCCAATCCTCTGAAGGATAAAAAGGATCTGTCTCCGACAGATTATACAGTGACTCAAGTCACAATGGGGACGTCTTCTGAAAGCCTTCAGGGAGAGGCCCTATCTGCAGTCGACGCCCTCTGCAAGAAGCTTCAAGAAGCAAAAGAAGAGAAAAAGGCTACTGAAAGAGCAAAATAAACATCTGCTCCAAGCCTTACAAAATATGGGCAGTGCACCTCCCACAACTACCACCGAGACTCCTGAGCCTCTGAGCGAGGATAAAATCAATAAATATTCAAAGATCGGTGAGCAAGGGTATGGCGGTTTCACTGGAGGAGCCGATTCTCAAAGATAGTGAAAATTGATCGCCAAGTTCACCGATTTGTACTTGAACATCAACAAGGCGAAAAAAAGAGCTCCGGACATTAGCAGGGACCCATATCCTGGACCATGATAGGCTGCAGCGTGAGACCTTTCAAAGAATGTTCGACTGTTCAGTCGAAGATCTGGTTAAGTTCGGCGTTTTCGGTCATCCCAGGGCCCTCAATAAATTCCTTTCCATTCTGGACTACCGGATGGATCAACTGGAATTCATCCTTGAAAAGATTGATAAGGTAAAGGAAGAAGCCTTGGACACAATGCACCAAATGGAGCGAATCGTTCTCAACATGTCTCCAAGGCTACTTAGTCCTTCCTCCGCCATAAGGAAAGTTGATGAAACCATCCAGATCTTCAAGGAGATCGTTTCACATGGGCTGGCGCTGGAGGTCACTTTCGACACGAATCCATCAATAAGCTGGCTGGCTGTCAGGACTTCATCGGGTTCCTAATGGAAGCAGAGAGTGAATATTCCAAACTCCCAGAGAAGCTCATAGATGAGTGGGAGACTTGCGAGGTGATTAGCGAGTGACACAAGGATCCTTCCCAGGATCAACTAGAGCCCATGATCAGCAAGTTCATGGAATACCGTGCCCATTTTCACATCTCGTCACGAGCAAAGCAGCAAAATCGAGGTACCCCCTTTCGGCGCAGGATGACGACGATGAATAAATTCTTTCTCTTCTTCTTCTCTCTCTCCTTCGACTTTTTTTTTGTAAAATATCTAAAGTATGTTGACACAAATGATGACATCATCCATGTTGCACCATGGGATGATGTCATCCATCAAGTTGTCAAAAGTCAACATGACTTTGAGATATTTTTGTAGATATTTTGTAAATAGGTGGTTGGTTCCTTTTTGCCTTCCTTCCTCTCCTTCTTCTATAAATACTCAAATACTTGTTGTATTTGTGGGTGGATATCTTTCAGATGAAAAATAGAAGTGAGGAGAAAAGACTTTGAGCTTTTTGTAATAGAAAGAAATATTAATACAATATTTAGAATTTGTGCTGAATACATGTGTTATATGCATCGAGGGTCTTTCTTACGCGATCTGTGTGTTTATTTCGTTAGATTTGCTTCATTTTATTGTCATTTATTCATCAATATTGCTTTTTTGTTTTTACTACCAATCCCAAAACATAAACCTTCCGACCTTTCGCTTTGGAATTCATTTCTTTTCTCCCTTCGGACCTGATCTTTCTTCATCCTCTCTTTCATTCCTTTCTTTTCGCAGATTGGAAATACCCTTACTTGGGATGAGATCCCAAACCCCGAAGGTAGAATATTGTGAGATTTGCAGATTCTGCTTTGGTAGAATAGCAATAAACCATTATTGCTTTCTTTGACTCAAAGAGGGCTATGCCCCGCACTGCTGGCTCGTTTATCCATAAATCGCCGATTCGGATGATTTTCTCGCCAACAGCACATACATATTATTTTTGTCCTTTTTTCTTTTCCAACTTTCTTTCTTGATTTTCCATCAATAATTTTACACCCTTTATCATTGAAAATCAGATTGTAGCCTTGTTTTCACATTTGGCTAACACTTAGAAAGTTTTTTTAGACCTTAAACATATAGAACGTTTTTGTGATTGTTTTACCATTTTCAAGAATAAAAGTTCCCTTTCGCACAATATTTGTTGAATTATTATCACCAAATCTAACAGCACCTAAAGAATTATTTGACAAGGAAATAAATTTTCTTTTGTCACCTATCATATGAATGGAGCAGCCACTATCCAAGTACCAAATCATTCCTTCATCTTACACATGGAAGGCAGTTTGAGCTATCATACCAACCTCTTCTTTCTTGTTTGATTTATCTTTCACAACATATATCCACTTGCTTTGTTTGGGTGTTTGTGAGTTGCACATGCTAGCTATGTGACCCTCCTTTTGGAATTTGTAACACACAAGATTATGACTCACTCTTATATGTTACAAGTTATAATTTCTCCTATTTCCTCTAGCATTTCTTCTACATTTTGCAGCTTTGTGACCAAACTGGTTACATGAAAAACAATAACCATAGAAGGAATGAGAGTACCTCATAACATAGGTGATTATAGGAGAGATTGTCATTTTTGCAGATTTGGTGGCCTCCTTGTTCATGGTGTGAGAGATGTTTGGTGTAGTCTTATCTTATTTCTTCTTGGCTGGTTCATCTTCCTTATTCTCTTCCCTGAAACCAATTCCTGATTCGTCATTTACATCACTTTAAGTGCTTAGAATGTTGGATAGAAAATTTGAGATCCTTTCTAACTTCTCATACATCTTGAGTTTGATATTTGATTGTTCTAATTCAGCATTGTAAAGTTCCAAATCAGATTTTAAAATTTGAAATTCTTCTTCCTTTTCCTCATAGGATTGAGAAATATTTTCAGTTGAGATTCAAGCTCCTTGAGTTCATTTATTTCCTCTTCTTCCTTTTGAATTTGCTTCTTTTCAAGAATGTGAATTTGTTCTTCATAATCCTTTAGGGTGCATCTTAGATTTTGGTTCCTTCTTCTACATATTTGGAGTTCTTCAAGAGCACTTACAAATTCAGCCTCTAGATTTACTTTTGCCTCTTCTTCATCAGAATATTCATAGCTAACCATATTATTTCCTTTATTGTTGCATTCATTTGAAATTTCCAGGGCCATGAATAAGGTTTCACATTGAGCTCCATCACTCTCACTCTCTGAGTTGCTTGAGTTACTTGATTATGAGTCACTTGATTTTTCTTTTGAATAGAAATTTCTCTTGTTCTTGAAAAACTTCTTCTTGTTGCCCTTCTTCTTGTAGTTCATCTTTTTCTTTCCATGTTTATGACCTTCTTCCCCATATTCAAACTCAATCTCCTTTTTTTTTGTTTGGACATTTAGTAGCAAAGTGTCCTACTTGACCACAATTAAAGCATTTGAAAGGGATTTTACCTTTATATTTTCTTGAGCCTCTTCCTAGTCTTCTTACAAACATTGCTTCAATCTTCTTAGCATCTTCTTCATTCTCCAAATTTGATTCCTCTTTTTCTTTTTGGATTGACTCTCTTTCTTTTCTTTGCAGGAATATGTTTTCTTGGCTTGGCTCCAATTGTCCTTATTTCATATGCTGATAGAATGCTTTACAACTCATCAAGTGTCAAAGTTTTCACATTTGTAGCTTCCTCAATGGTTGAAACCTTTGCATCATATTTAGAGGTCAGAGATCTTATGAATTTTTGAACTATGATGGTTTCTTCTTGCTTCTCACCTAAGCCTCTAATCATATTGATTACTTCATCAACTCTCTACATGTATGTTGCAATCATCCTCTTTCATCTTCAAACTCTCAAATTGAGCTTTGTAGGTTTGTAATTTAGCTAGCTTGACTTTGTCATCACCCTCATAGATACTTTGAAGTTTTTTCCAAATCTCCTTGGTTTTAGTATAGTGCATTACCTTCAAAAATTCAATTTCATTCAACCCACATAAAATGACATTCATGGATTTTGAATTGTTTTCATATTCAATCTTATCATTGTCGCAGAGGTAATTAGAGTGGTTTGAGGAGTGTAGCCACTGTTCATACTTTCGATATGTCAAAACCAAGGGACATGAGATAAGTTTTCATTTTTATCCTCCAAAGTGCATAACTTGTTCCTATAAAGAGAGGTGGCCTTAACATTGACAATCCACCGGTGCCTAATTTCTGCCATGCTTGTGAAAAGAGGATCACCTTGAATTTGTTAAAATTTCCTTGAATGCTCTGCTCTAATATAAATTGTTAGATATCATATGCACCGAGAGGGAGGTGAATCGAGTGTTTAGCACAATTAAGGTCCTTTCGAACTTTTTATTTACGTAACTTGAATTAGCAATTAGATTATGATCACACTAAGAACTTCAATCGAGAAACAAACATGAACATGACACGGTGTTTATAGTGGGAAACCCAAGAAGGAAGAAAACCCACTTTGAAACCAACCTTTGTATTTATAACACCAATTCGAAATCACGATTTAAAACCGATTAACCACCCACTTAATCACCTGAAGCACCAACTTCAAGAGTTCATACAAGACCCTACTTGATGAATGCTAAGCACCTACTCAGCTATATTTGTACAATAAGCACCTACTTCTTCAATCCAAGCACCCACTCAGACAATACTTTCAACATTTAAATGACCATATGGTTTCCTTATTGCTCCATCACCATATCATGATGAATTTACTAGTGCACTTCATTCAAAAATCACAATTCACATGTTTCTCTAATTTTGCAACTTGTCATTGACATTGATTTCACCTGCTATATCACTTTTTTTAATATACTTCTTCAAGACAGTCATATGTTGTATGTTTTACTTGTTTTTCTTTTCACACCCTTTAATGAAACACTTAATCACCTGCACTTTTATAACAGTCTTATATCTGTATACTCGAGTTTTCTTTTTCATGCATCTATGTGACCACACTCATTGTCTTAGTCTACAATTATCTACCGCTATTATAATCAGATATTTTCTTTTCATATATCATTGTTTATTACTTGAATAATCCACACCAATTTTCCTCTCTATCTTTAACACATTTCATTATTTTCCATATTCAAAACTTTTCATATACCCTTTCAAGAACTTCTCGCTTTCCTTGTTTCATATTTCTCTTTATCATATGCATTCCCCGACCTTTCACATAAAGAAACACCTTACATTGAGTTTAATGATAACATTGTATAATTATAATACTTTCTCTTCAAGTTTTATTCATTTTCTCTTCAATATTTTTCTCTTATTCAACAATTTTTCATCCCCTATATTAAGACCATTCAACTTGTCACTCTTCATAATCTTCTTGAGATCTCAAAATACCTTGACAAGGTGTAAGAGGTTCAAACATGACCTCTCTTCCTTCCAATTAAACTATGAAGGACTCAATATGGGGATATGAATACAAAAACATCTCACCTTTCAAGCACATACTTTGAACTTGAACACAATAGTCCTCAAGGAAAATTTTAGTGGCGAATATTCGTTAATTCACGAATATTCCAGTTTTTGAAATTTTAAATTGGTGAATATTTAGGGTACAAGCTAGGACCAGTTCGCCAAAATTTTCTGGGTACAAGTTAATTATAGGGGTCAATTCGCCATTCCCATGAAATAGAAATTCACAAAAATTGTCACGAATATAGTTAGTCGATAGCATATTTTATGCTACCGACCGACAACATATAGTATGTTGTTAGCTAGTAGCATAAAAAATGCTACATGCCAATAAAGCATTACCAAATGTTGTCAACCGATTGGCATAAAAATGTTGTTTCGGTGGTATTATTTTTATGCTATCGATCGAAAACATACTATATGTTGTCGGTCGGTAGCATAAAAATATGCTACTGACCAGTAGCATATAAAAAAGCTACCGTCAGTAGCATTTAATAGTGATTTTGTGATGTCTTGATATTCGTCATTCGTGTGAAAGCTAATTTTCCCATATTCGCCAAATATTTTCTAAGGATTTTTTTCGGAGGGACCCTTAAAATTTTCCCTACCTAGAGGTGAATGTAGCAAAAAGCGACAAGCGAGCGTGGGAATCTACAAGTGACTCTTCCGCGTACCCAACCTCCCGAGGTCGTCTTTGAGACGGCGGTGGGGGTGGAATATAGGTAGTATACGGACAGACTAGTTAGGAAATCTAATGTCTTCGACACGCACTAATAGAATCTGTGAATCTAAGGCAAAGAAGGCCCTTCTAACTGGACCGGTGTGATAGATCGATCAGCAAGGATGATCTGCTCGAAGGCTCCAATCAATATCGAGCTCGGCGCGATTCGATCTATGGGTTGTGGAATGCGTGGGAAATGACTGGGATGGTTTCGTGTATTTCTCCGAGATAAGGTCATATGGTGGATGGTAAATATAGTCAACTCTATGGACGGTTCTCTAGCCTAGTCAGAACTCTCTAGCTTTATTATTTGTTATATCCAACAAGGATAATTGTTGTATGATGATAGGTGGAAGTGGGGTAGACTGGAATACCTAGTGTGCGTAGGCGGTGTCTATGTCTAATTCTCTTATGGATTCGTTGGGTGTGGGATTTGTGGGTCACAACCATAGACTCGTGGTTGTTGTGGGCCAGCTATGGTCATGCGTGGAATCAAGTCCTGATCCCTAGTATCTAATAATCATACGCTTTTTCAGCCTCTATGTTGAGAATCAACAGCTGTGCGATCTTCTCGGAATACCTCACAGGTGTTCTTGCAACTTGGATTCTTAGGCCGGTATCTATGTCTGTGTGGGTGTCTCCTGCATCTGGTTGTGGAACTAAAGGATCACACCGAATGTTTGTTCTCTTTCAAACCTTTCTGATCATGTGGATGTTTTCCTAGGGTAATCTATAGTTTGGCTGATTTGACCAAAATGTATGTGCTTGGTCGTCTTCTATGTTTAATCCTCTTAACTGAGATCTGACTGCTGGAAATCTGTTGTTGTTTGGAAGACTTGTATCCTAAGGTTCTGGTCAATATCAGTTATTGCCGCTATGAGATTGGGCTGAGGCACGATTGGCTCGAAAATGTATTCCCTGGGCTCCCTAGGTCCCGTAATTGTCATGCAAAAGCAGTAATAAAACAAACTATAATAAAGTGAAATCTAAGTATACTTCTAGCATATATAACTTCTTTTTTTTGTATTTTCTGACGATTTATAAGAAAGCAGCTATTTAAAATATTTAGAATTGACAACTAACTAATAATCTAAAATAAACAAGATAACCGAGTGTGGTTATTTGTGCATGCAATTTTGTAAATCTATTCTAAACAATGAAATAGCTAATCTATTTGCAAGATTCTGATCCTACCTCGAAGTGAGGAGTGAATCATAGTTTCTCGAAACTATCAATCCCCATGACTTCCTGGCAATATTGAGAATAGAATTAACTGAAATAAAGTAATTAACTACTTTATTTGATAAGATTTAACTAAAACTTTGAAAGATAGAACTGGATTACGCGAGCAGTGGCGAATCCGATGGTGTATGTGATCTTCCCCTCAGTGTGATCTCTTCGTTCTTTCGTGTTCACGTGGATCCTAGAAAAGCGTGTAATGCTAGCATCAACAGGAATAGATGTTGGAATAAGGGATAACCTTGAGAATGCGACGAGAATAGAACGTGGATAGGAGAGGGATAGCGCTTGAAGAGTACAGAGCTTGGCTTATGCAATTCTAGCGGGATCTATCGCGAATCGTGCAAAAAAATGCGTCCGAACACGAAACTATCCTGTATGAAGAGAAAAACCTGCAACTTTTAATGGCTTCCTAAGCTATTCTACTCTAATGGATTAGATAAAACAGCAACACTGTTTGCACAAGTTGGATATGTGGCTTACCAACAGCTAATTAATGCTAACTAAGCAGGAAATGAACTACACTATCAATCCCAAGCAAACTAACAGACCACAGCACTGAGAATGAGAAGATTGGAGTAAAATTGGTGGCCTCAAGTAATGACTGCACTTGCACAAGATGGATATGTGGCTTACCAGCTGCAACACAATACTAACCAAAACACGCAATGAAGAAAACTAAGTATTCTAAGCAAAGGAAAACTAAATCTATTGCAAAGAAAAGAGGAACGAGAAAAAAAAACTTGAGAGAGGCCATTTGCTTGAGCACAAGCCATGCACTTATAGGAATTCAATCACCCCAAAATCAAAATCAAACTGAACTCCTAAACAATAAACAAAGGAAAAACACTATTCAGGGGACCAAAAACATAAATGCATGCTTAAGTCGGCAAGAGAAAGCTGGTGAAACGTGATATTTCACGCGAGTTACGTCAAAAGAGCGTTCTGGAAAACACGTAAAGGACCGCCGCCCTGCTTAGGGTGGCGGTTCTGAGACCGCCGCCCTGTCTGGCAGGGGCGGTTCAAGACCGCCTCCCGAGCGGGCGGCGGTTTCGTTACTTAAGAGAAAAGGGGAAGA
The DNA here is from genome assembly GCA_018340775.1 of Taxus wallichiana var. yunnanensis. Classification (NCBI taxonomy): domain Eukaryota; kingdom Viridiplantae; phylum Streptophyta; class Pinopsida; order Cupressales; family Taxaceae; genus Taxus; species Taxus wallichiana. The sequence goes on from CM031236.1 coordinate 101,528,275, forward strand.
AAAGAGGGAAAAAGGGGAAAACAAAACACGCAAGGGCTAGAAGGGTCATGCGGGATGTTAACGCACATTTGAGGAGCTCTTTCTGGATCCCGAACACCTTGCGAAGAGACCTGTATCATCATTGGGGCATTTATCACACCGTTCCGCAGTACAGTACCTTACAATTTTGGGTACGTACATATTGCCCCCTCGGAGAAGCGTTTTAGCCATGAAGAGGCGTAAAACGGTGGGTCCGAGTATGGCCGTCCCGAAATGGGAATTTAGAAGTTATACCTTACACGTCCGTGTGTCGAAATGACGCCATCCAAAATTCCCGCTACCTGCAAAATGAAAAGAGAACTCAAGTGCAGATAGATACAATAATTTGGAAAATAAACGCTAAAATAATAGGGAAAGAGAACGTACCATTTGTGCGGGGATAGGAACTTACCTCGTCGGCGCTCCGAACCTGTGAAAAAGGCATTTAAAACGAATCAGGGTGCTATATATATGAAAGTGGGCCCATTTTCCTATTCATTTGCGAGTCGATTTGATTGATTTTGAGCTCTGGGACCCACGGTGACGGTTTCTTGCGCGAATAGAGTCAAAACGTCGGAGCGAGATAGCGATCATGCCCCCACGTGCGGAACGCCACCCCGCGAGATCACAGGTTGGTTTTCTTTAATTTTGCATTTTTCCCCCTTCAAATTTGAAATGGCAAATTCTTTGCAATGGGGGGGGTATTTTTGAAAATGCTAGGTTCAAAAGGTCCACCTAGGGGGGGCGCCTACTGGGTAGGCTTTGTTTTTAGCTAAAATGGTCAATTTTTGCATTTTTTGGGCTTTTTAGGGTTAAAAACCCGCGCGGGTTTTCGGACCGCGACCGCCGCCCTGCCGGGGCGGGTTCACACGACCGCCGCCTAAAACCGCCGCGGTTCTACTCGCCGGCGGCGGTTTACAAAACCGCCTCCCTGCTAATGCAAAAAGAACTTGTTTTGGAGATTATGTTTGTTCATTTTTATCATTTCTATATGTTTTTACGACTCTCTCGGCATTGATTAGATACTAACTTGCTCTGTTTTGTGTGTTTTTGGGTGTATGCAGGTGAGAGAGGAGTACATCAGATGGAGTCGAGAGAGGGAGTGTGATTGGTTGCCGGGGTATTGGATGCCCTCTCACCAGATGAGGAGGACACATTGCAGAGGGCCGGCATACTGCGTATATCGCGCGTGCCTCATGTCGCACCATCTAGTCACATCCTTTGTGACTTGTTTTCTTATTGGGATGCAGATCGGAACACTTTCCGACTGCCAGGGGTCCGCGGTGAGTGGACGATTACTTTGGAGGATGTTTACCGTATCCTGGGGGTCCCGATCATCGGGAGGAGACTCACACTGGAGACAAGCAGGTCCCGAGCACAGATTGCACAGTGGGCAGGCTACATGGGGGATGCAGCTATCTCCACGGGGCCGAAGAAGGGAGTGAGAGTTAGATCCATTCCTTCTTTGCCCATCCCCATATTTCGACAGGCTATCATGGGGATCCTTGCCTCGAGGCTGATCGGGGACAAGGGAGGGGATACTTTACTATACTGCTGGGCCCCCATCATTGCACAGATAGAGGGGCATGGCCGGATATACGCCTGGGGCGCAGATATTCTGGGGACCACCTACCATGACTTATATACAGGGTGGTCCGTCTACAGGGACAGTCTTTGAGTCACCCTACTCTAGTCATGAGTTGGGTGTATGAGCGCTTTATTCCCTATGGCAGAGGCGTGGAGGTGGCAGATCCCGGGGGTGTGAGGGCAGCCAGATGGTCAGACATGTCGGTGCTTAGAGCACCTCACCAGCCAGTTGCCTCGCTCACTACAGCAGATATGGAGGCCACACCGTACCAGCTTATGGCTGGTATATGGGGAGAGGAGACTCTTACATTGATCTCTTGCTCCACCACAGGGCAGCTTATTGACCGTGTGGGACGGGTAGAGGTACATCCTTTCGGCAGGGTTCCTCAGCAGTTTGGCCTCCCATATGTGGGCATGCTTCCTCCAGTGGCACCGGTTTATAGATCAGTCCGCGAGGCTAGAGGGGGGCCTAGAGGCCGTGGTTGGACAGTGGTCACTCCTGGTATTCCTATTGTAGCCAGGGGGATTGTTCGGGCCAGAGGGAGAGCTGGTGCGCCTCGGGCACCTTTACTTCGGATTACTGCGGGTCTGCTCATAGCAGCGATGACCCCATAGACATTGACTCGATTCTGAGGAGTCTACAGAGGGAGGGTCGGAGGAGCAGACGGATGACAGTGATCCTGAGTGGCATGACACTCAGGACATCATGCAGGCAGAGAGGGATGAGCAGAGTGCAGAGAGAGAGACTCTAGTTTCAGAGGAGCCACTCTCTCAGGGCCGTGGTGGAGAGGACGAGTCCGTTGCGGGGCGTCATGTTGCTCCGACTACAGGAGCAGCCCCCCAGTCAGCAGCGGCATCGGCGGCAGGTGCTGGCCCTAGTGACCCATCTTGGAGGCCCGGTGATCCGAGTAAGTTATCCTTTCTTCCTTTCAGTGTTCGTTTGATTTAGGATTTGTTTTTAATTGCTATCTCTCCTTGTGTTTTAATATTGTATCTTTTAGCCTCTTGCCTAGTTTCTAATTCATTTTTCTTCTTTGTTTTACAGAGACTGTTGACGAGTGGCGGGATCTAATCCGCAGGGTATGCACTGATTCTCTGATGATCCCTATGGATAAGACCCGTGTGGAGCTATCTGTAGATACCGGGGAGCCTTCAGCAGCCGGTAGGCATACCGACGTCTTCGCTCCCGTTTGGCATGTGGCCAAGATGGTGTCGACTCTCCGTACAGAGTTGGCAGGCTATAGGACAGCCGAGCGTCTTATGAGGAGCCATTCTCATGGCGAGACCGCGGCTGCCCCTCGAGACCCCGAGCCTTCCGTTCATTCAGAGCGCCGGCGTAGCCGGAGTCCTAGGCGAGGGCGCGCACCTTCGGCGGGATCGCGTAGGGGTTGAGAGGCCACTTGGCCCTTGTATATTTTGTATCATAGATTCTTTTGTATATCACGGGCTCTTTGAGCGTTTTGACCATGCCTAGTGCATGATGGCATTGTATACAAACATTGATTATTTATATATATGCATTGATTTTTGGATCAAAAGCTTGTCACTCATGTTTGTCCTTTCTATTTCCAACTGCTTTGTGTATACTACGATGTATGTTTGTATGCTTTCTAGAATGTATGCAATGGTGAACAAATGATGAAAATGCTTTACTTTACTTTTCTTTTGTGTTTCATGATGCTGATACATGATAATGTAGATATATTGTAATCTTGAATCTTAGCTTCTGTGAGAAATTTGGATACCTCATGTTTGTTTTGGCAAAGTGATGAAAATAACAAATATGATGAACAGATAAACTTGCCCCACTCCTAACTCCACGCAACCAGTAAGATGCGAGGGCTCATCACCAAGAGCCAAGAAGGGCGCAAGTTATGAAATGTGATGAAATGATAGTGATGAAAGATAGACAAAGTTTTGGCGGAACCAAATTGAAAGCTACAAGCTGACTCTACCTGGGTTACTTCATAGTTTGGATGCAACTTGCCTTGCGGTTTATCTAGACTTAGACCCGTAGATGGCCACATGGTAGACAAAATCTGGGTTTTTAGGATTTTTGACTCTTTCGGAATTTTGAACATCCGTTTCATTTGTTTTTGACTCAAAGTTTGAAAGTTTGAATTGCTTGCGTATGACCATTTGCATTTATTTGTCAAGAGGACCCCCTACACTTGGCCCCACGCTACTAGTAAGAAGCGTGAGTTTATCACCGTGGGAAAAGCGTAGGCGAGTAAGGGCATTTCCATCCTTTCCCAACCCTACGTCACTAGTAAGAGACGCAAGCTCATCACCGAAGGTTGGTGGGGCAGGGAAATGTGTAAAATTAAAATTTTCTATTTGATCAACGTTTGACTTGTTTATTTGAGTAAAATGTCAGTATGTCCTTATTTCCAAAGAGATATACATATGGGATAGATGTGACACCATGAAGCTTCTAGAACAGACCATAGGCAATGACACTTATTCTAAGAAGAAATCAAGGCGAGAAAAGACTTGCAGATCTTGGTATGGTTACCGTTAAGACTTTGTCATGTCTATTTTATTTGATAAAAGATTCTGAAGTGATTGATGATATCATGAGAATGGAGAGACATGATTAAAGAGTTTATGCCAACAACATCATGAGTTTGTAGTGAATTGCCTTGAGAACAGATTCCTTGATCACGATTTGTGTAAGAAACGAATGGACAAAATGATCTTAATTTATATGAAAATGCAATGTAGATAGTTATATAAGTAGCGTTAGCTGCTTATGCGTAGAAACGTTTGAGGTGGAGGGAATTGACTGTTTCGCCAAACTCCTCACCTTCTAGCGTGCATAAGAGGTATGCACCATTTCCGTAGTCCTTCATGACTCGGTATGGGCCCAACCATTTGGGCCGGAATTTCCTTCCTTCGCCGGTCTTCTTGTCGATCCGGCTATCCAGCCTTAGAACTAGATCACCTTCGTATATATCACGTTCATAGACCTTCTTGTTATACTGCCGGCACATCCGGTCGGCATAGACTCTATGTCGTTGTTCGGCATCTAACCTAATTTCATCTAGGCTTTCTAGTTGGGAAAGACGTGCTTCTCTGTAAGCGTCTTCATCCAGAATCCCTTGTAGTGAAATGCGGAGACTGGGTATTTCAACCTCAAGTGGGAGAACTAGCTTCTGCCCCAAATACCAGCGAGAAAGGAGTTGCCCGTTGGTGTTCTTATTGAGGTTCGGTGGGCCCATAAGGCCGGATATAACTTTAAATGCCAATCTCGTTTGTTTTCTTTTACCGTTTTAAGGAGAATGGCTTTCAGTGTTTTGTTTGTTGCTTCAGCCTGCCCATTGGCTTGGGGATAATACAAGGAAGCCGTATGATGGCTTATTTTAAATTTGTTGCATAGTTCACGAACTTCTTCATTCTTGAAAGAAGTTCCATTATCTGAGATAATGATTTGCGGGATACCGTACCTGCAAATGATTTGGTTCAAAATGAACTTGGCGATTACAGAACCAGGTACAGTGGTAAGAGGCATGGCCTCTACCCATTTGGTGAAATATTCAGTGGCCGTGATTATAAAATTATGGCCATCTATGGATGAGGGAGAGAACTTCCCTATCAAGTCTAGGCCCCATGTAGAAAAGGGCCATGGAGTAGCGATTGGTTGCAAAGCTTGTGCCGGCATGTGAATCTCATGAGAGAATTCTTGGCACTTGCGACACCTGCGTACAAACTCTATTGTGTCATGTTCTAGGGTGGGCCAAAAATAGCCCATTCGATGTATTTTTCGAGCAGTGGCGTGGCCGCCGAAGTGGCCTCCACATACTCCGCTGTGAGATTCATAGAGAATCTTCTTGGATTCTTCTGTGTCGACACACCTTAGAGCATTCCATCGAATGCCTTTCGATAGAGAACTTGCTCTATAATGACGTACTTAGCTACGATAATGCGTAACCGCCTTCTTTGTTGCGGTGTAGCTCCTTCTGGATACCTATGGTCCATGATATAGCTAATGATATCAACGTACCAAGGGCACTCAGAGATAGCGGGTCGGGTTTCGACGTAGTATACGCACTCATCTGGAAAATCCAAATCTACTAGATCGCCTCCATCTAATGGATTATCAGCTAACCAATCCGCAATGATTTGTCCCTTAACTGACTTTTGGTTTACAAAAGTTAATTCGAACTCTCCCATTAAGGTTATAAAACGTCCAGCCTTTTTAGACAAAGACCCTTGTGTGAGGAAAGTTCGTAAGTGGTCAGTTTTTACTATGACCCTTGTCTCTTGATTTAGCATATAGTGTCTTAGGCATTTGGTTGCGAAGACTATGGCGAGACATTCTCGTTCTGCTTGTGTATAGCGTGTTTCATAGTCGAGCAGTGTTCGGCTAATGAAATAAATCGCACGTTCTCTTTTGTTATCGTCTTCTTGGGCCAACATGCAAGCTAACGAGACATTGGTAGCTCGTGAGTATAAAATCAACGGGCGGTCTAGCTTAGGTGGCATTAGCGTAGGTGGTGATAGCAAGAAACGCTTAACTGCGTTGAAAGCTTCATTGCAGTCTTTGGTCCAATCAATGCTATAGTCTTTCTTGAGTAAATTGTTGATTGGATGAATGGCGAAGCTTAAGTCGGGATGAATCTTCGGATTGCACCTAGCTTTCCGAGAAATGACCTGATTCCAGATTCATCCGAAGGTGGAATCATTTCGAGAACAGCCCGAATTTTGGTTGGGTCAACATCTATTCCTCGTGATGATATGATATAACCTAGGAGCTTCCCTCCCGTTACACCAAAGACGCATTTCTCTGGATTTAGCGTGACTCCGTATTCTATTAGGCGTGAAAGAATGACGCGGAGTACTTCCGGATGGTCACAGCGTTTCTTGGCCTTAGCCAATAAGTCATCTCCACGTAAGATTCCACGATTTTATGAATTAGATCGTGAAATATGTATGTCATAGCCCGTTGGTATGTGGCACCAGCGTTTTTGAGACCGAAAGGCATAACAGCATAGCAATAGGTTCCCCAAGGAGTTATAAACGTAGTTTTAGCTTGATCTTGCTCGGATATTCTGATTTGGTTGTATCCCGAGAATCCATCCATGAGAGACAAAAGCTCAAACCCAGCTGTTGCATCAACAATTACATCTATGGATGGCAATGGGAAGTCATCCTTAGGACATGCTTTGTTAATGTCTCGGAAATCTATGCAGATGCGTATCTTTCCATTCTTCTTGAGAACGGGAACGATGTTAGATACCCATTGGGAATAATCAACTGGCTTGATGAATCCTACCTGAAGGAGTTTTATTACCTCCTCTTTTACCATGAGAGCTACTTTGGGTTTCATAGGTCTTGATTTTTGCTTGATTGGCTTTGCATCTGATTTAGTGACGAGGTTGTGTACCGCAATGTGGGGTGCAACTCCTGTCATTTCTTTATAATTAAATGCAAATGCCTTCTGATGCTCTTTGAGGATCCGAGTGTGTATTTCTACTTCTTCTGGTGTTAACGAAGATCCTAGTTTTAAGATTCTCGGCTCGTCCTCCGTTCCGATGTTGACATCGATCGTTTCTTCGATCAAGGAGGCGTTACCCTCTTCAAACTCAGGCGGTGCTGGGGGTAAATCCAAATCATCCCCATCTTCCACCGTGTATATGCTGGGTTCTTTTTGTGAGGAAAACTCATCATGGGATTTCCGAAGTAGGAAGAGGAATGTGGATTTAAGGACAAATCTAGCATAGGATAGGAAAGATGCAATGCTGCATAGGCGTTTAAGTATTGCAAAGTGGCTATATCATTATCGATATGGTTTGGGGTGGTAGATTCACTTTCGCTTGAAAGGGGATTTGTCGTTGTTTTTATGAATGGTTCGTCACGAATGGACACGGTGAAATGAGTATCTTCTAATTCATCGCTTGGAGTAAAACGTGACGCTGAAGTTGCTATCGAGTCAGCGAGGAGATTTTTCTCTCGGGGAATTGCTTCAATAGATATGAAGTTGAATGCCTTGCTTGAATCTAATACGGCATTTTTGTAAAGCTGTAAGTGTTCAGCTTTAGTTTCATATACCTCAGAGACTTGGTTTGCCACTAATTGTGAGTCTCCCAAGACTCTGATATTATCAACACCGATTCTCTTGGCTAAGGTGAGGCCAAGGAGGAGGGCTTCGTATTCTGCCCCGTTATTGGTGCATTCAAAATTTAGCTTAAAGGCAAATGGCAGGACTTTTCCCTCGGTGAAGTAAGAATTATACCTGCCCCCGCTCCATAACGGCACCTAGCCCCATCAAAATGGAGAGTCCAATACTTAGCTGGGAATATAGAGGTTGGGGGGTTCATTGCGTTTGCGCATTCTACTTCCACCATGCAGAGGTCTTCTGCTGGAAGAGAGCCAACCCCTAGGGAATATCCTATGCCTACCGAATCAAATGGTAAGAACATTGGTAAATCTTGTTCTATTAATTCAACGATTTTTGCAGTAGTCCCTAATGATACAGTTTCTTTAGCTTTATCGTCAGGGGTTGGGGTTGTTTTGGCTATGCTGATGGTTTCAAGATCCGTTGTAGGTACCAACTTTTCCTTTGGCTTTGAGTCAGTGGGTTTGTTAAGTTGGTTTGTTGGAAGTTCAAATTCCGAGTGTACACCTGGTCTTTTCTTTAAATCAGCTAGGTGCACATCAAATGGCTTTGGATCACCTTTGGCTACAAATACCTTTCCTAGATGCAAGAATCTTACTTCTTGAAATAATGTAGAAGGGATTGCCTTCATGCGGTGTATCCATGGTCGGCCGAGGATCATATTATAATTAGTTTCCCGATCTATAATATAAAACTCAGTCAGGATTGTTTTGGGTCCTAAGGTGACCGGTAGTATTATGGTTCCTATCGAAGTGGCTTTAAGGCTATCATAACCTCTCAATGTATTTCGAGTAGTGGAACAATTTGTTTCACCATATCCTAATTTTTGGAGGAAAGAGAAGGGGACTATGTTAAGCATGGCCCCATCGTCAACCATTGCCCGTTTTACGTAATTATTATAAACCCATACTTGCAAGTGTAAGGTTGGATCACCTCGGCGTGCGATCTCAGCATCTGTAGGCATTTTACTTATTTCGAATATGAATTCGACATCTCTATCTGCCTGTCCTGGAGGATGAACATCAAAGTCTATATGATTTACCTGTGTTTCAGGTGGTGGAGTGATATTAATTAAATGACCTAAACCTAACGCCTCTAAAAGAGCAGCCCTGTGGGCAGGGGAGTTCTTTAGCAAGTCAAGGAACGAAATATGCGAGAAGGTTTTGTTAGATCATTAATTAAATCATAAGCACCCACAGGTTTTGTTATGATTTGCTGGATGTTATCCGTTTCTGGCAAGTGGCTTGGACTTGGTTGAGAAAAATATTCTCGTGTCCTTGTTACAGCTTCAATGGGTAATTCCGAGTCTAACTCTACCAATCCAACTACCTTAGGTCGTGGTTGACTCCCTAGTTGGGGCGCAACTAATGGATTTAGCGAAGTCGAGGCTTCATGGTCATTGTTTCCTGTCATTGCACCCTTGTTTGTTCCAGTTGGTTTCAACCTATTACTATCATGATTTGGAAGTGGATCGTTAAAGATCTTGAGAGGAGCATTCTGAGGGGAAACTGCCCCTGCGAGCGTATTGGGTAGTGATGATACAGGATCTGCCAAAAACAAATCTGTGAAGAACTGTCTTTGTTCTTCTGGTAAACGTTGCATGAACTTGTTGTAGTCACGACACGTTCTAGTGTCATGACCCCGAATTTTATGGAAACCACAATAAGAATTGGGATTGTAATTCGTGTTTTGTTGGTTTGGTTTGTATTGTGGCCTAAAATTTTGATCAAACTGTTGCCTATTAGGATTAAAATTCTGCATTTGTTGTTTCTGGCTTTGATTTTGGTAACCAAATGAATTTTGACCCGCCCCTTGTATGGGATTACGCGTTGTTGTTGTTGTTGTTGTTGTTGCGGATGGTTAAAATCCACTGCGTTGATTGTCGGGGTAAAGTTGTTGTTTCTTTGGTTGTTTGTTTGTGATGGAGTACTGACTATATTTACCTTTTTGGGCTGGTCGGTTACTCCGTCTGTTGTTACACCCCGATTTTTGTTAAGGATTTTAGGTCCTTGATTAGCGTTTGTGGGGTAAGTCGTAGTATTTTGGTTAGAGGTGATCAACCTCCCATTTGCTCCATATGTCTTACGACCACTATCTATTGCTGCCTGATCTATTCGCAGAGTGCTCTCGAGTACTTCGTCATAAGTTCTTAGTGGGAACTTCTGGACTTCTTCCTTCACTTCTCTACTAAGAGAATGAAGGAATAAATCGCATAGTTCCATCTGATCCATATTTGGAGCGCTTGCCGAGGAATAAAGGACTGTACGCCACCTTTGGATGAAATGGGCGACAGATTCGTTATGTTCTTGCTTGATGTGTAAGAACTCCCTGATTCCTGTTCTCAACAGTTTGTTCATGTCGAAGGCTTTGATGAACTCAGACACAAGTTGTTTGAATGAATGTATGGAAGCCTCGGGTATTCTGTAATACCAATCGAGAGCAATGCCTTCCAGCGTTTTGGGGAATATTTTAGCAACAACCCCATCCCATGGGAGTAATTCTCGAATGGCTGTAGCGTAAGCTTTGATATGCGCATTCGGATCTCCCTCTCCTTTGTATTTGGGCAAATCGGGAAGAGGCCTTGGAAGCATAACGCTTCGTATGGTGAAATCTAAGGGCTCTTTCAAATATTCTGAATAAGTCCCTATCGCATATGTTTCAACCATTGATGGTGTCTGTTGAGGAGGCGGTGGCGGAACGGGTTGTTGATATGGCGTAACGTACGCGTTGGCAGGGGCATAAGGCAACCCCTGTATTTGGGCAAACATGCCGGGAGAGGAGAACATATCCCCTTGTGGCGATTTGGAGTACATGTTTAAGTACGAAGGGGTACTATCCAGGAATGGATTGCTCTGTACTAGACCTGGAGGAACAGTGCTAGCGATAGTGGGTCTAGTTGGCATTTGTTGTGAATACTGAGGAGTCATGCCTAACGTGCCTACTCCTGTGAGGAGATCTACTTGGCTAGGATGGTGCGGAGGATTGGAACTCCCTGTTTGTATGAATTTCGAATTTTGACTTGCTTGGGCAAGTTCTAATCCTCTAACCTTCTCTATTAGAGTTGAAATGACTTCGTTTGGTGAAGTCACATATATTCTGCCTTGGTGGCGTTTGTTGTATACTATGGTTTTGCGGAGGTATGTGATATCCTGCTATGAACTGATCGTTATCTTGCCAAGCATCTCTGAGAGTATTTTCTATACGTGATGGCATAGAGGTATTTTCTTGAGGAGAGAACTCGGGCTGTATTTGCAAACCTCCCATAGGTGGGTACATGCCTTGAGAGCGTTGTTCATTTCGGGAATAACGCGTTGAGTACTCGTCATCTAGAACCGAGTATGGGTCTGATTGTCTACTAATATGTGGTCTAAGTAGCACCTGAGGAGATGAAACAGATTCTCCAGTGAACGTCATATTATTGAGCCTGAAGGCTCTGTTTGTGTTTGAGCGAGTTGTTCCAACCCCTCTGCTTGGAAGGACGAGCTATATCTAGTCCTTGGAGTTTGCGTTGACAACTGACTAGTTGAATAGTTGTCGCCCCACATTGAGAGTGAGGGTGATGATTGTCTATTTTGTTGGGCATAGTATGCCTCAAGACCCAGGAGGGGTCTGCCGTATGCATCGAATCCCGACATATTCGGGGGGTATATGGATACCCGCGAGAATAATGGGAAGAAGCGAAGGTGATTTGATAAGATAAAACTTCTAAGAAGGAGAGAAGGTGAAAGTAGGTTGTGTCAAGTTTCATGTTGGGTTCACCAATTTTTTTGGTGAATCGATGTGAAGGCTAATGAGATATAGAAGGTGAGTTTTTTATCGGGTTCACCAATTTTGGTGAATCGATGTGAAGGCTAATGAATATAGAAGGTGAAAGCTGGTTTGTTTCACGTCGGGTTCACCAATTTTGTACGCCGGAAAAGCGACAAGCGAGCGTGGGAATCTACAAGTGACTCTTCCGCGTACCCGACCTCCCGAGGTCATGCCGAGACAGCCGGTGGGGATGGAATATAGGTAGTATATGGACAGACTAGTTAGGCAATCTAATGTCTTCGACACGCACTAATGGAATCTACGAATCTAAGGCAAAGAAGGCCCTTCTAACCTGGACCGGTGTGATAGATCGATCAGCAAGGATGACTGCTCGAAGGCTCCAATCAATATCGAGCTCTGGCGTGATTCGATCTATGGGTTGTGGAATGCGTGGGAAATGACCTGGGATGGTTTCGTGTATTTCTCCAGATAAGGTCATATGGTGGATGGTAAATATAGTCAACTCTATGGACGGTTCTCTGGCCTAGTCCAGAACTCTCTAGCTTTGTTAGCTGTTATATCCAGTAAGGATAATTGTTGAATGATGATAGGTGGAAGTGGAGTAGACTGGAATACCTAGTGTGCGTAGGCCAGTGTCTATGTCTAATTCTCTTATGGATTCGTTAGGCTGTGGGATTTGTGGGTCACAACCGTAGACTCGTGGTTGTTGTGGACCAGCTATGGTCATGCGTGGAATCAAGTCCTGATCCCTAGTATCCAATAATCATACGCTTTTTCAGCCTCTATGTTGAGAATCAACAGTTGTGCGATCTTCTCGGAATACCTCACAGGTGTTCTTGCAACTTGGATTCTTAGGCCGGTATCTATGTCTGTGAGGGTGTCTCCTGCATCTGGTTGTGGAACTAAGGGATCACACCCGAACGTTTGTTCTCTTTCAAACCTTTCTACAGTCATGTGGATGTTTTCCTAGGGTAATCTGTAGTTTGGCTGATTTGACCAAAATGTATGTGCTTGGTCGTCTTCTATGTTTAATCCTCTTAACTGAGACCTGACCTGCTGGAAATCTGTTGTTGTTTGGAAGACTTGTATCCTAAGATTCTGGTCAATGTCAGTTATTGCCGCTATGAGATTGGGCTGAGGCACGATTGGCTCGAAAATGTATTCCCTGGGCTCCCTAGGTCCCGTAATTGTCATGCAAAAGCAGTAATAAAACAAACTATAATAAAGTGAAATCTAAGTATACTTCTAGCATATATAACTTCTTTTTGTATTTTCTGACGATTTATAAGAAAGCAGCTATTTAAAATATTTAGAATTGACAACTAACTAATAACTTAAAACAAACAAGATAACCGAGTGTGGTTATTTGTCTGTGCAATTTTGTAAATCTATTCTAAACAATGAAATAGCTAATCTATTTGCAAGATTCTCGATCCTACCTCAGAAGTGAGGAGTGAATCATAGTTTCTCAGAAACTATCAATCCCCACAGCTTCCTTGGCAATATTGAGAATAGAATTAACTGAAATAAAGTAATTAACTACTTTATTTGATAAGATTTAACTAAAACTTTGAAAGATAGAACCTGGATTACGCAGAACAGTGGCGAATCCGATAGTGTACGTGATCTTCCCCCTCAGTGTGATCTCTTCGTTCTTTCGTGTTCACGTGAATCCAGAAAAGCGTGTAATGCTAGCATCAACAGGAATAGATGTTGGAATAAGGGATAACCTTCAGAATGCAGATAGAATAGAACGCGGATAGGAGAGGGATAGCGCAAGAGTACAGAGCTTGGCTTATGCAATTCCTAGCGGGATCTACTGCGAATCGTGCAACAAAATGCGTCCAGAACCTGAAACTATCCTGTATGAAGAGCAAAACCTGCAACTTTTAATGGCTTCCTGAGCTATTCTACTCTAATGGATTAGATAAAACAGCAACACTGTTTGCACAAGTTGGATATGTGGCTTACCAACAGCTAATCAATGCTAACTAAGCAGGAAATGAACTACACTATCAATCCTAAGCAAACTAACAGACCACAACACTGAGAATGAGAAGATTGGAGTAAAATTGGTGGCCTCAAGTAATGACTGCACTTGCACAAGATGGATATGTGGCTTACCAGCTGCAACACAATACTAACCAAAACACGCAATGAAGAAAACTAAGTATTCTAAGCAAAGGAAAACTAAATCTATTGCAAAGAGGAATCCAGAAAACAAAACTTGAGAGAGGCCATTTGCTTGAGCACAAGCCATGCACTTATAGGAATTCAATCACCCCAAAATCAAAATCAAACTGAACTCCTAAACAATAAACAAAGGAAAAACACTATTCCAGGGGACCAAAAACATAAATGCAAGCTTAAGTTGGCAAAAAAAGCTGGTGAAACGTGATATTTCACGCGAGTTACGTCAAAAGAGCGTTCTGGAAAACGCGTAAAGGACCGCCGCCCTGCTTAGGGCGGGAGCATAGGACCGCCGCCTGTCCATGGCGGTTCAAGACCGCCTCCCAGGTAAGGCGGCGGTTTCGTTAGTTAAGAGAAAAGGGGGAAGAAAAGAGGGAAAAGGGGAAAACAAAACACGCAAGGGCTAGAAGGGTCATGCGGGATGTTAACACACATTTGAGGAGCTTTTCGGATCCCGAACACCTGCGAAGAGACCTGTATCATCATTGGGGCATTTATCAAAGACACCTTACAATTTTGGGTACGCACAATGAACCATCTTTAAAATCTCATCGCGGCATCGGGGGAATGCCCCATGTAATGTCGCCCAGAGCCACCTTCGCCATCTTGCACTCTCCGTCTCGTGGCAACCATCCCCGTGGTGGTCATCGTAGCTACTCTCAACAGGTTCTTTCATCCAAGATCACCGCTCTCCCCATGCAACCAACAATGGAGAAGTGCTACCCCACTAGCTCGCCAACAAGGTTGAGGCTCCCCTACTCATCGGCTCAGTGGGGCTCACTTAAATTCGGCCCAGTGCCACACACCATGGATGGCTGGAATTTGCCACCATCGCCTTTAGATAAGTTCCCCTGGCTTCCTCTTGCCATCTCCCTACACAAGTGGCAGACATTGAAGAGGAGAACCCCATTGGTTGAGACATTCCAGATGTTGGCAAGGACCTCCCGGTTTGGGCTAGCCGATGACCATGACCCTCTTTCGGGATGTTTGTCAGTAGCACTTGATCTTGTTTATTCTATTTTGATGTATTCCTAAGTGTTGCCTAACGTTTTTGTCACTTTCTTAAGCTTGGCTTAGTTTATTTATGATGTTGGGACTTGCGCTCATACCACCCGCTTTTGTTGAAAGCTATCTTATATCTTATTAAATTAATATAATATAAAATCCCTTTTCGTTAAAAAAATATGCCACTCGAGGGTAGAATCGGAAAATTTGGGACCAACCTTTATTTCCCTACGGATATCCATTTGACCGTAAAAGTTAACCTTCCATCTCACTATTTGCATGTCATCATTAACTATATATAATCACCCACTTGGTGGCATCTTGTAAAGAATGGAATTCTAAAAGGCTTTAGAAAACTTTGTGGTGATTCAAATGTCATAGGATTTTGGGATGGTGACACATGTCAAAGGTCTAAATAACCACCTTATAAGTTCCCTTTAGCACAAGTGTAAGCGAAAAATGCTACCACTTTTTGGTATTCCATAAATTCATATTCCACAAGCAAAGCGACCCATTTTATCTCCTCATATTTTTATCTTGTTCTTGCTCAAAATAAGACTGTCTAAAAATCTCCGATTTTGATCTTGTTGTGTCAAAATCGATTAAGAAATGAATTTTCAGTATAAACTCTTCACGATCAAGATGTCATTTTCCATTAGTCTCGATTTGGTCAATAATATTCCATGAATTGCAATGTTCAAAAAAAGAATGGAAAATAACTCAGGTGTTAGATATATGAGGCACTCAGGAAAAACGGTGGGAAGTTGATATTATAAAGATAATGCTAATACAAGAGAAGCCGTGATAATATAAAAGCCAGAGCACTACAAAATGTTTCAAATGAAAATGGGTCCAATAAAATCCCATCGGCTATGTCGCCTCTTGTGGGAACTAGAGGAACATTTCAAATGTTCCTCAAGTGCCATGAGTTTCTCTGTAATAACGACTATCTTTCGGATCCTGTACACGGAGTCTGTGTAAAAAGTATGTCCCTTATAACAATTACAATCGTTTTTTTATTTTGCATTGAATTGTGCTCAATTGGAATCTCTCTTGTTCCTCAAGTTCCACGAGTTTCTGATGGCACTGAGGAAAATGAATTAGTAGACATCAATTAATATTGAATTGATCATGGCGGTCACGATCAGAATTATTTCTTCTTACTTGGTGCAAAAGGTAAACTTCCATGATCAGGACATGTGTTTCTAGGTTCCTCGGTGACCCTTCAAGATCAACTTTGTTGGAATCACTTTTAAAATGGCAGCGGTATATTGTGTTTTACGTAGTAAACGTGAATTCCAAGTTCCATGTCAACGGCATTGTTGGGATTGTCATAAATGGATTAGCGATCTTACCTATCTGTGCTGGAAAATAATGTTCAGGAAAACTAGAAAACTAGAGAAAAGCCTCACAATAAACACTCATGGGAAACTGGAATGTTATGCTGATGTAAGGTGGAAAAAAGTAATAAATGAGCTGGAGAAATGAGCAAAATAATCGTATGAAGGATTGAAGTGAGCAAGCACTGTTATAAAGGAACGGGATTCTAAAACATTGTCTATGTTGAGAAAGTAAAGCTAGTGTTAAAGGATTCAACAGAGCAATTAAAATTACAAGCAGAAAATACAAGCTGTCATTATCCTAATTTTTGTAAGAGAGATGCGAGTATTTTTCCAGAGACGAGCTTTATTTTCAAGATTTTTAATGACTTCTTTCAATGTTTAAATGCTACTCTTTTCTTCCTTTATAATTTTTCTGATGAGAACCAGCTGAATAATGTCAAAACAGAGTCTTCTCATTAGGAATTGGTATGAGCTAGTGTTTTCTATCCCTGCACCTACATTTTGTTACTTGACATCTGTTAGGAAACTATAGACTTTGCAGCAATGAATATGTAGAAAGTTGAATAACAAAACAAAGAGATAAAAATTAATATAAAAAAATACCAAACATGCAAGTTACAAATACTAGATTTACATAGTAAAACCCTAGCTGAGTGCTTAGGAAAGCATCCATGGTACAAGATATCATTTTTTTATAAACTCGAGATAATCAGATTACATCGAACTCATTATGAGCTACTTTGGATCTCCACAAAAATAAATACACCTAATTGGCGAAGTACAGTTAGGATTCCTCCTCCTAAAAATAGAGTGGAAAAACGCCATTAGGATTTTCCTTCCTAAAAATAGAATTCAGTTGAATTCGTCTTTCTAGAAACAAGGGATTGACTCCTTAATTTTTGCTTCAGGGCTCTTCCTCGAACCCCTACCGGGGGACTCCATAACATGTCACCCGCACCCCTCTCCCCTCTCCCGGCCCTCTCCCCCAAACCCCCTACGATATGAGTGGGGGACAAGCCCACCCACACCCCCTTTTGGGAAGTGAGCTACAAACCACACCGCAAAGGGATCCAAAATTTAACTTTGTTGTCACATATCTAACAATCTCCACCTTGACAAAAAATCCGCTTGATATCTTACACAACCAACTCATCACCTTTTCTGCAAGCCAAGAGAAGCCAAACACCATTTTAGCTTCTCTAATAGTACTAGTTTTGTGAACATATCAGCACAATTTTCTGTGGTGTGGACCTTTTCCAGTGCTACTATTCCTTCATCAATAACATGTCTAACAAAATGATACTTAACTGCAATATATTTTTTTCTTGCTATGATAAGTTGCATTCTTGGCCAAATAAATAGAACTTTGATTGTCACATAAATTCATCTTGTATTGATCTCTTCCAAACTCATCCAATAGGCCTTTTAGCCAAATTGCCTCCTGACAAGCATGATAGGCAACTACATATTCTACCTTAGTAGTTGACACAATAGTAATCTTTTGAAGCTTTGACATCCAACTAATAGGTCCACCTGCAAGTGTAAAAACATAACTAGAATTTTATTATCTTTTGTCCAAATGACCTGCAAAATCTGAATCAACATATCCGCAAATAGAATCACCAATATTATTATAGATGATGCAATATCGCTTGTTCTCGTAAGTAGAAAAACACCCACTTCACTCTTGACTAATGATTTCTACCTAGATTTGTCATAAATCTACTAAAAACTCCTACTACATGTGAAATGCCGGGCTTTGTACATACCATATCATATATTAAAATTCCCTCTTGCACTAGCATATGAAACATGAAACATATACTCCTTTTCTTCTTCTTCTCTAGGACATAAACTTGAAGAAAGTTTGAAATGGGAAGAAAAATGGATTCTAACTGGTTTCACATCTTTCATACCAAATCTAGTTAGTATCTTTTCTAAATACCTATGTTGTGATAACCAAATCTTACCATTTATCTTGTCTCTATGTATCTCCATGCCTAAGATTTGTTTTATAGCTCCCAAATCTTTCGTTCAAGTATCCCAACCAAATGAGCCTTTAAATTTTTTTCTACCATGATTTTGCTTGCAACAAGCATATCATCAACATATAATACTAATATAATGAATAAGCCATTGTCCAAAAACTTGAAATAAACACAATGGTCATACTCACTCCTTAAAAAATTATGGCTCATCATGAAAGCATCAAACTTCTTATACCATTTCTTGGGTGACTATTTCATGTCATACAATGATTTCATGAGCTTACAAACACATCCTTTTTGTTATTTTGTACAAATCCTTTATGTTGTTCCATGTGTGTGTGTGTGTGTGTGTGGTCTTCCAAATATCCATGTAAGAATTTTGTTTTAACATCTAACTGCTCCAACTCCAAATCAAGTAAAGCAACTAGTGCTAAGACTACTCAAATTGAAACAAGTTTAATAACTAGTGAAAAGATTTCATGAAAATCAATGCTTTCTTTTAGTATAAGTACTTTTACTTTGCAGTTTATCCCTAAACCTTTCAACTTTTTCATCAACACCTATCTTCCATTTATAAACCCATTTGTAGCCAACAAATTTTCTACCTTTTGGAATTTCTACTAGGTCCCATGACATGTTATTTTCCAAGGCATCCATATCCTCTTGCATTTCCCTTTTCCATTTGGCACTATCCACATCTTCTAATGCTTCCTAATAACAACTAGGTTCCCCATCATTAGAAATCAAAGCAATTGAAATATTGGGACTGTACTTACTAGGAGGATGCCTAACTCATGTAGATCTCCAAACTGGTTATGGAGGTGTTTCCTCATGTTGTTGTGAATTTGCAACATCTATAAATGGTTGTTTTTCTTCCTTTTCTTGTTTTTTAATTTCAACATCTGATTTTAGGAGAGGAGATTCCTCAAACTCTACATATTTTCTAATGATTATTTTGTGGGCAATAGGATCCCACACTCTATATCCCTTAACACCATCTACTTCACCATACCCAACAAAGATGTAGTTCTTGGATGTTAGGTATAACTTTGAACGTTAATTTGTATTAATAAGAGCATAAGCATTATAACTAAAAAAATCAATTTTGAACAATCACATGTATTACCTTCTCATACCTCTTCAGGAATATTGTAGTCTATTACAACTGATGGTGAGTGATTTATTAGATTTTTAAGTTGTAAAAACTACATCTGTCCATAAGTGCTAATCCAAAGTTGTATTATTAAGCATGCTCCTTGCTCTCTCTAAAAGATTCTTATTCATATGTTTAGCAACCTCATTTTTTTGTGGAGTATAGTTGGTGGTTTTATGCCTTTCAATCCTATCTTCCTTGCAATAGATATGAAAATCCATATATTTGAACTTGCCTCAATTATTTATTCTTAAACATTTGATAAACATGCCAGTGTGTTTTTCAACCAAATCTCTAAATTGCTTAAATGTACTGAAAACATCATATTTTCTCTTAAGAAAGTAGACCCATACTTTCCTGGAGTAATCATCTATAAAAGTAACAAAATACAACATTCCTCCATATGAAATTAAATGTGTTGGACCCTAAAGATAAAAATGAATATAATCAAGAATACCTTTACTTACATGACTTCCAACTTTAAAATTTTGTCTACATTGTTTCCCAAAAACATAGTTCTTACAAAAATTGAAGTCTAGAAACTTTAAATCAAGGAGTAACTCACAATCTTTCAAGTAAAGGTAGAATCTTCTATTGTTTTACATATCATAATTTCTTGGTGATATCTTTGTTGACAATTTTTGCACGTCTGCAATAATGCGCAGCTCGAAACTTCGTCGTTACGATGGAAGGCATTGGTGAACTATAAATAAGCTAAGGGAGTTTTGATATTATTGTTACTACTTGAATTAATTAATGATTAAATGAAATCGGCAGCTATGTGTCTTTGTTACAAAATGTAACAGATCACATAGTCTACAATTTTATGACTATCTTCAGCAAAATAACACAAGGCCCCAAAGGAAAGTTGTGTTGTCTTGATGAAGACATTGATCACGAGAATAGGTGAAATTTTGAGTTTTGGGACAAAAACATAAGTGCAGATTGTAGAAATCGAGTTCATTATTGGATTTTATAGGTTTTCTTAAGTTTCCTCCTTCATGATTAAAACATTCAATTATATTACTTGAGTTGTTTAGTTCATCATACAATCCATATAGAAAGCTGAAATGCGTAAAGAAATACACAACTCATTTTTAGAATTCAATGTTTTATACATAAGGAATTTCAAATGTTCCCACACAAGCCGTGGGATGTAGCGAAAAGTAAAGTACACTCTTGAACTAAGAGGTACACATACATGAAAAAGAAAGTAAAGGAGTGTGAGTGAACCCATCATTGCCTTGAGGGTTTTCTTCATTGTTCGAAGCATCTCCATTCCAACTTTTGTTCCTTCTTCATCTTCGTTGTAGAATTCATTGTACCTGAAAAAGAAGAAAAGAGAAAACTATCAGTTACGAGCTCAAGGATCAGTTTATATTCCTATATTGTCCTAATTCATGCACATGAATCTCTTAAAAATAGGATATATAATTTACTTGAAGATCAAACTGCATACATGTTATACTCACTCGAAAAGAAAGAAAAGGAAAAGAAAAAAAAACCATGGACATAAGAGAGGCTAAAAATCCTAAGCATTTTTCTAATTGTTTTCTTAAGTGTGCGAGGACGGAGTTACATGACCAATAAGAAATACACAAGTCATAAGTACATGCTTTGGAAAGAAGGATTAATGTAACTCAAATTCAGTATTTTTACGCAAATGGAAGAAGTTCACAGACAACAAAGACACTGGAAAATACAAGTATATTTTTTCGGTTTGCAACTAAAGAAGAAGAATCAGATTTCAAGAAGCTAAAGTTAACTGGAAAGAAAGGGTTACAGCTGAAACAAAATGAAAATAAGATTATGGGAAAATTTGATAGGGCTTCGCTATGTAAAATGGACATTTACAACTTGTCATTATGTTGCTTTCAATCTGTTACATGCTTTTAAAAATATGTAAATCAAGTAAGTGATACAGAAATGTAGAAAAGCATGCCATGATCAAGATAAATAGTTATGATGTTTCAGTTTTATTTACCAAATCAGCTTCATCTAGAAAAGTGTTACTTTTTGTATTCTAAACCAGAAAAATACAACTACTATAGTTGAAACAGAATGAAGAAAGAATAATGGAAAAAAATTCTAGGGCTTCACCATGAAAAATCAACATTTTAAATTTTCCAGCATGCCAGAAATACTACTTTCAAGGAAATAAAGCATCTAAGTAAAAGAAACAAGATTACAGTGTACCAACAAGTCACAGAATAATCATCAGAATCAGAGTATGCAACCACCATGGTTACAAAGGATCATTACTGAAGGTGAACTAAAGAAATACAAAAGAATGCAAGTTTCAGACTTTTCATTTTACAGTTTTATCAAACTCAGAGCTTTGTTTTGTATCTAAAGAAAGCAAGTATTTCAGATTGTCAAGGGTAAGCAAAGTGAAACATTCATTCTTCATCTATCCTCAAGTAAAGAACCCCATCTCAAGTTACATAACCAAGTTCAGAGTTCAAAGAATATGCAATTACAGAGTGCAAAAGATCAACCCAAAAGTGAACTTCTTTAGTTGAGGAAGAAGGAGAAAATAGAAAGGAAAGTGAAGGAAACTATCAAGTGTAACCACTCTTCCAGTTCTAAAGGATAAGTAAAGGAAAGTTTTACATTAGAACAAAGCTCCAAAATAGAGGAATTGTAAAATGATATCTATCAGTTACTCAAAGAAAACATGAGATTGCAAAACTACAAGAAGATAACATGCAAACTGGAACTCCTATCTATGAACAAAATGGTGAAAATGAAATATGTAAAGTCCAATTTAGCTTAAGAGGATGAATCTGGAAATGAGAAATTACAGAAATAGAAAAACCAGAGATCCACATCTCCTCATTTCAGAACATTAGAAGTCGGTTTAAGCATTTAAAATAAGCAGAGATCACAAATCTCAAACACAAGATTCAAACTCAGTGATTACATGGCCAAATAGAAGGAAGTACAGAGCTCTAAAAGAAACTATGTGAAGTGGTTTTCAACCAAGTTATCCAAGTTAAGCTTTTGGAATTGAAATTTGAGATCATACAGGTACAAATGAAGGAAATCATTCAGTTCTTTCCACACATTATTAAAAATATTTGTTACAGGGTTTCAAAATTTCAAAATGAGCACAAGGTTTGATCAAGAACTTACCGGTTGGAGTCGAAGTGAGAAAACCCACCAAATGATGGTCGATCAAGACTAAAATGAAGGACCCAAAATGGGTTTTGGCTCAGAGACCAAGGTTGCCTCAGAAATCACATGGAAAATGAAAGAAAAGAAATGATCATCAGTGTTTTGAAGCCAAAATAGCAGTGATAAATCAATAGTGATACTCAGGAGGTCCAGACTTACCTTATCTCATCAAACAAGTGATACCAGTTGCACATTTCGAGCTCGAAGGACTTCAATGATGGTGGCAAAGAAGTATGAGAGAACTTTTGAAGAAAATCCGAGCTCTAAGATAAAGACAACTGGTGAAGAACTAACCGAATCTTTCTCAAAAAGTTCAAACAGAGTGAAAGACAAAGATATATGCATAATGGCTTCACAAAGCCATTTAACTAAGCTTGAACCCATAAAATGGTGACCTCCTTGAGGAGAATCAAGAAGGTAGCTCACATAACTTCCAAGAAAGATTCTAACAGAGAGATCACAACGAAGAAAGAAACTCAGACCACATAAAATTTTCTATAGAGGCAGAACGACGAAATAACTCCGAGCTCAAAACAATTAAAATGGTGGCCTTTAAAACCCTATAGAAAGTTTAAGAACCAACAAAGAAGTGATCACAGAAATACGAAGGAATCAAGACCTACAGAATCCTCACAAAGCTCAAAAGGGATAATAATGGTGTTCACAAACATCACTAAGTTCTACCAACTCAGAAAATGCATCCACAGTCAAAAACCGAGCTCAAGGTTCACGAGAAAAACATGGCCATAACCATGATGCTCCACTTTGAAAGCTCGGGGAAAAGAAATTAGAGACTTCACAAGTACACAAAAGCTCGAAGTTGAAGATAATGGTGGTAAATACCCATAACTACTTTTCTCAGGTAACAAGTGAACAAAGTAGAAACCACAAAGGTACAGATTCACTCGAACTCAAAGATGGCGGCCATAAAAGTGGTACTAGAGACCCGAGCTTGAAACCAAGGCACAAACGACCACGAAATCTCAAACTCAAGATGACAGAATCCTCCAAAGATATCGCACAAGAACTCAGAAAACATGAATATATGAACACTTCCAGAGCTCTCAGGAAAGAGTGACCAGGTTACAAACTCACAGAGACCAAACGGTGCAAAATCTAAGCTTCACAGATCAAAAAATGGCGGTCTACACAAAATTTTCCATGGCTTCACCACTCTCTGCGAGCAAGCCAAAAAATGACCAAAATGATGGAGCTCGAGCATTTTAAAATCACCCACCTCAGCCAGTTTAACCTAACTCATCCAGAGTTAGCAATCAATGATCAACATTCAACAAGTACAAAGATCAAAGGATGGGGATTGATCTCTACTTTCAATGTAAACCGTAGTGATCAAACACCACCGATAACATTCAATGCAGGGTTAAAAACCCTAACCTGAGTTTCAGATCAACGACATCGGATCAGATAGTACAGAGATCGAGGGTCTTCATCAAGGACCAAACCCAACCAGGGTTAACAATGCATACACGTGTCAGAAACACAAAGAAACCATAACCGAGGGTGTAGTGAAATCAACGGCCGAAAATCCACACATAGAACCACAAGGCCCCAACTTAAATGCCAAGTAAATTAATGGAGGATAGGGCCCGAGCCTTTAAACCAATTAAATGTGCACATTTCCAACTAAGCATCAGAATGGTTTAGTCAGTCATGGAGAGGGGCCAGCCCCTTGATTAAAGAAAAATTATCATTGCATCGATTTTCAAAAGTCTAAACCATAGACTATGTCCTCACGATCAAAGTGCCGACCAAATCATGCCAACAATGATCACCGAAAAGGTGGATTTTTAAACTATATGTAAAAGCCTACCAATAAACCATGCATGTATTAATCAAAAGATGGTGGAGACTATAGTGGCATGTGATGTAAAAATGGTCGACCCTTTGATGTTTGTTAAGACCACAAAGGTTGTCAAATTATGGTGGAGTGCAAAGGTGGTCCTCTTGTTGGAGGAGCTAGAGATAATTTGCATTATGTCAACCTTGTGACCATTAGAAGCTAAGAGATGTCAACATCAGAACATGTGCACATGGACAAGTGGTCCCCACGATGGATGTTTATTTTTGCAAATATTGCAAGTATTGTAATTATTTTTACTCACAAATAGAGAGTTGATTTTTTGCATGCTTCACAAGAGGACAGAACAGACAAGAAGATGAATTCACATGCACAAGGAAAGAGACTTGCTCAGCAAGAAAGCTTATTATTAGAAAATTATTCACCTTTGTTTTCTTAAAAATAGGACAGTCAACTTAAGTTTGAATGTAATGTGATCAAAGGCTATTAATGCCTATTTGTAATTGCATGTTCTATTTTATTCCTTTATCTATTATTAAGTAAAGGATAAAAAAGATGCATGGGTGAGTACAAGCCTCGGTCTACTTTTTGGAAGGGTGGAAAAATTATTTTGCTATATATATTGTGTGCCTTTCGCAAAGCACACGAGAGGAGGAATTTCTGGATATATGAGTATCGAAGCAATTTTACTAGTTTTTCCTTCCGAGTGTGGAATATTTTCTACCTTTGCAATAATTTTTCAGTCCTATGTATGTTCCCATTAATCTTGTGAATACAAATTCCCCGATTAATCATCTTACCCTGTTGCAAAATTCATTAATTTTTACATGATATTAAAGTGTATTCTTAGCTTAGTAGAATTGTTTTGATACTTTCCCTCAATACCTCGAAGTGTTTTATCCTTAACACTCTACGTAAAACCGTTGATCCGTGCATCTATAATCCTTTCACATATCAATTGTGCACACAATCAGTCAAAGCCCTCATACAAATTTGGTGTATCACCTTAATTTAAATTATTTTACAGTCATCTTTTACCCTTAAACCGCAGAAATCAGTTTAGGATACATCAACAAGGAATCAGCCTTGATACCAGACACTCACCTCAAAATAGGTATACCCACATACCTGAGGTGTTTCCATTGTATCTACGAAAGAGAGAGATCAAATTTTGCAAGATTAAAAACCTATAGCCATCTCTCTGTGGTGCACTTTTGAGAGATAACAGTTTTTGCACGCTTGCCAGTGGGACAACAGATCATATCTCTGCGTGCAAGTTACGACTATCTATAGTAGATCCACAGTAGATTTACTGAGATTACGAAAGTTACTTTCGGGAGCAAGTTGTAGTAATTTTTTCAAAATATTTTAAGATCTTTTGGCAACTCCGTAAAGTTGATTTCATACAGTATTGTAGCATGTTCCATGCCTAAAGTGACTACAAGATCATTGGTAAGAGGGATTCCTCCCTGAGTTTCTTTCTTTACCTTTGATTTCTACTAGAAGGAGAAGAGTTGGTAATACTTTACCTCATAATAGAACTTGTTTTGACAACCCTCCTCCGATATTCCTTCACAACATATCAATTTCTCTTTTAACATCCCAATTTTTCAAATGGCTATTCAACCACCAAGGAATTTTGTCACATTTACTAATGGCAGCCCATTAGTAATCTCAGTTTTCCATGACATCCCTAATGCTGCTATTGATGGCGAATCACAAGCACCCTAAAAGTCTACAACTCAATGGGTTGAGACTCTCAGTGCGATTGCATAACATGGAGCTTTTCCCAAGTGTGGGACCTTGTGAAACGGGAAAGCTCTCGGATGAAGGCTAGTTCCTATTCCTCTGTTCAGATGCACACATAAAAATGCAGAGGGTTTACTCAAAACCTAATCTAAATTGCCAAGGAGGTAGGGTAAGAAGATGCATAAAAAAACCTAAACTAACAAAGGTGATGCACCGAGGAATGAAGAACACCTGTTTTGCCAATAAACACAAATCATTAAAATGTAATGCAAGATCATGCATCAGATAACCAGATTTGCAGTGAAAGATCAGGAGGATGCAAATGAACACAGAGAGGGTTGAGAATCATCCACAGACATGCATTATTTGCTCCAAATATTGACACAATACACTACAAGATTCCAAGAGGCAAAGTTGCATTACAGTTTTAGATGGGAGGTTTGAACTCCACAAATTCACCTACTAAAGAGAAGAAGAGAGGGAAAAAACAAGAATGTCCAACCTTTAGAAAGAAGCCCCTCCTTACAATTTATAGGAAGAATGAGAGAGAAAAGAGAGAAGAATTCCAAATCTACCCCAACCACCTCCAAGTTACATTTAATTCATCTCATTATGGCTGTAGGTGAGGACCTTAGCAAACCCAAAAGTGGCAAATTGTATTTTACATTTTTGAAGAACTTATTCTCACCCAATTAAATATATCTAGTCGTAGTTGGATAGAGGACCTTGTAAGATTTCCGAAAATTCCAACCTTGCATGAATCTAACATCCCCTGTGAAAAGTTATGGCTATCGAATATCTCTGTGCCGGGGTTTACTTTCATCTGAGTGTCAACACTCAAAATGTTGCGCCTCTTAAAGATGCACCTCGGTGCATCCATCCTTATGTTAACATACTCTTACGTGCGCCATAGGCACTAAAAATGTGGTGTCGACACTCTATGTTGTGCACCTCAAACCTGCGCCATGGGCACAAATTTTTCCATGTCGACACTCTATGTTGTGCGCCTCAAACCTGCGCCATGGGCGCGAATTTTTCCATGTCGAAACTCTATGTTGTGCACCTCAAACTTGCACCATGGGCATGAATTTTCCATGTCGACACTCTATTTTTGCACCTCAAACCGCACCATGGGCGTGAATTTTTCCATGTCGACACTCTATGTTGTGCACCTCCAACCTGCGCCTTGGGCGCAAATTTTGTCATGTCGACACTCTATGTTGTGCACCTCAAACCTGTGCCTTGGGCGCGAATTTTTCCATGTTGACACTCTATGTTGTGCACCTCAAACCTACACCTTGGGCGTGAATTTTTCCATGTCGACACTCTATGTTGTGCACCTCAAACCTGTGCCATGGGCGCGAATTTTTCATGTCGACACTCTATGTTGTGCGCCTCAAACCTGTGCCATGGGTGCATCCATTTTTGTGTCGACACTTTTTTATCTGCGCCCTTCCAGGTTGGCAACGCAATAAATGTTGGGGTTTGAGTTTCTTTGATTTCTATATTCTTTTGTTTGTCTATATCTACCCGGGGAAGATATATATAACAGCTACCATAAAAAAATTTCCATCATTCTCTGGTGAAAATCATGTTACACCTACAAAGCACATTAAAGATGTCACGGCCTTATGTGTTGTTCATAATATTACTCATGCGGATGTAGCTTTGAGACTCTTAGCCACATCCCTCAAAGGACAAGCCTTGTAATGGTATAGAAATCTGGATATTGGATTCACAAGAACTTGGGATGGCTTAGGTGATAAATTTCGAAACAATTTCAAGACAATCCAGATCATTTATCTCTTATAGAATAGTTGTCTACCATTAAAAGAGTTGCCAATGAATTTATGTCAAGTTTCAACATCTGTTTTGCGTAACTTGGGAAGGACTTCCAACAAGTGTCAAGCCTCAAGTGACCATGCTTTTCTTTATTATCTTCGAGCACTAACCAATGATACGTCAACTATGATTCAATCTATGGGAGGAGATATGCTTCAAAGCAGCCTATGATATCACTATCTGAGCTGAAAATAGTCTTATTCAAGTAGGAAAATTAGCGCCAAGGCCTTCAATACCTTTTTTGGCAGATTTAACACCTATTCCTCAACCTAACACGGTTATAGAACCTGTTGTTGCGACCCCATCGATGACGTATTTAACGCTTTATAGACTATGGGAAACAAGATAACTTCAATTGAGAATAGGCTTGCATTACCTAGTAGACCTTATCAGGCTCCTTATCAGCAAAATCAGTTAAATTAGCAAAATAGGCAGCCTTACCAACATAATCAAAATTATAAGTAGCCTTACCAAAGAAAGGAAATTTGACACAAAGGCTCATAGTTCATCTAACACTTTAGTTCTAGTTAATATGGCTACGTAAGAGTGGTGCCAACCTTACAATCAACCTCATTTAGCCACAAATTACCCAAATGTTTTTGAATCTGAATCTAGTTACACAACCTCAATCTAAAGCATTGTTCATGCCTCAAATGGAGAGTGGGCAGCAAGGGACTTATGTTTAGAAATCACCGAACATAATTTAGTCGGTTTCAATGAGGATGATTTCATTACAACCACTACCAAAGCTCAAGGAAAAGTTGTTGAAAATCAAAAACAACAAAATAAGCCTATTCTACCTAACATCACTAATAAAACAACATCTACAGCCCCAAAACCAGCTAACAGTCCTAGTGTTCCTAAAAAAACAGCAAGTGTTTCCACCGATAAAGGACAGTAAAAATAGCTACGGCTGACCCAAGAAGATTTTTTATACCTTAGATATCAAAGGAAGCTGAAGCAGAATCAGTTTTTGCTAAGGCTTATGCTAAAATAGTTGAATCTGTCTCTAAAACTGTTGCTTCTTTTAACATTGTTGATGTAATGAAAAAGCATAATGTTAACCTCTCAATGTGGGACACTCTAATTATTCTAGGACAGCAAGATTTACTTTCTCATGAACTAGCTAAGCTGCAGATTTCTTCAAAAACAACATAAAAGGAAGTTCAGAAAGTAGACATGGTCATTGGAACGTTTGAACAAGACCGCATTAAAGAAGTTAAGTGGATGGTTCATAAAGTTTTGAATGCTCATGGCATCAAGAATTCACCACCATTTTATTTATCACTGATTATTGGGGAACATCTTGTTCATAATTGCATGGTAGACAGTGGCATAAGTAGCACAGTTATGCCAAAAGCAATTGTAGAAAAATTGGGTCTGCAGTATGATCCTACAGTAAAGAGTGTCTTACAGCTTGATGGAACTACAACTAATACAATTGGTATAATCAGAAATTTAGAGGTAACGTTACATGCTTGCCCAAATGTTTCTATTCTGTAAGATGTTATTGTTGTAGATTTACCTCCATACTTTGCCTTATGCTTATCTAGAGACTTCATAGCAAAGATAGGAGGTTATCTCTCTTCAAATTGGTCCTTATTTTTCACCACACGTTATGGCACCAAGGTTACTATCAATTCAGAACCATTGGCCAAATTTCACATTGAGCCTCATTCTCCAAATGCAATGGCTAACTATTCAGCTTTAGATCAATTAGATTTTGATGATGTAGCTCATGTTTCAGCTTTAGATGGTGTTTCTAACATGTTTATGGATGAAAAGATAGTTGAAGAATATGCTCACGACCCTTTTAAGGAAGTTGAAGAACACCTTTTGGTGTGTATTGTATGCATAAATCGGGATAAATTACATCATCTATACAGTGACCATATTATTCAATTAAATACAAATAAATTACCTCGAGGTCTAGTCACATTAGAGGACATCTTCAAGATACTTACAATTAGTTAAGGAAGGTCAAGACTAAGATGTCAACACATGCTAATAATTATGAAGAGATCTCAATTGATGAAGGGAAAAATTTGTTTCTTGGAAAGGTGTGTTCCTTACCAAAAAAATAGTCATTTATTAATCTTTGCAAGGAAATCAAAGATGTTTTCACTTGGAAATACCAAGACTGAAAGGGTTTGATCCCAATTTAGCACATCATACTATTGAATTACAACGAAATTCTAAACCAAGATTAGAGAGAAACAAAGGCACTGTGAATCCTAAAATAGAGCCTCTAATGAGGAAAGAATAATATAAGTTGATTGAATCAAGTATTATCTTTCGATTAAGCATTCAAGTTAGGTAGCCAATCATGTTCTGTCTGGGAAGAAGAATAGTGAAATTAGATTATGTGTAGATTTCAGAGATAATAATAAAACTTCATTAAAAGATCATTACCCACTCCTAAATATGGATCATATTTTAAGAATAGTTTTCAAAAGTGCGAGATAGATTATCTCTCCTGGATGGCTATAGTGGATACAATCAGATCTTAGTCCGAGAAGAGGATAGGTACAAAATAGCTTTTACCCCTAAGTGGGGTACTTATGCTTACAAAAGGATGCCTTTTGTCCTTTCAAATCTTGGTACAAGATTTCAATGTGCAATGGACAGCTTTCCATTTGTTAAATAAATGCATCTGGTTTATTTAGATGACATTACCGTATTCTCAACAAATCCGAGAGAAGGACATCTAAGGAAGACCTTTCGATTATGCAAACAATTTGGGATATCTTTGAATCCACTAAAGTCTATCTTTTCAGTACATCGAGGTAAATTTCTTGGTCATATTGTTTTCAAGAAAGGATTAGCAATTGATCCTTTCATAATTGAAGCCATATCTCAACTATCGTTGCCTCATCATAAGAAGGCATTACAAAGTTTTCTTTGAAAAATCAACTTTGTTAGAACATTTGTTCCAGCTTTTGTAGCATTGGTTAAACCGTTGACATCTATGTTAAAGAAAGAGAAAACTTTCTCTTAGACTAGCGAAGGGAGAGAAGGATTTGAATCAATCAAAGTAGCTATCTCTCAAGCTCCTACTCTTGCAAATCCAAATTTCGATAAAGATTTTACAATGTATGCACTTGCAAAAAAGCTGAAACAAACTCAGCTATAGTAACTCAGGTTAATGATGAAAATATTGAGCAGCCTATTGCTTTCTTTGGACAGAGCTTGCATGATTACGAAACAAGGTACACATTCCTTGAAAAATAAGTACTTTCAATAGTTAGAGGACTAAATAATTTCAAGTACATGCTTTCGAACAATAAAATCCATGTTCTTGTTTCTCATCCAAGTGTGAAAGATTTCTTGCTAAATAAAGAATTGAATGAGAAAAGAGCAAACTAGATAACAAAGGTCATGGAATATGATGTTGATATCCTGGGTTGCTAAGACAGTTCAAGGGAAAGGATTATGTGAACATCTAATTGCTTATATGGAGAAACAACAAGCTACATAACCAAATGATTCAAAAAACGTGTTGAAATTACGTATCAGCAATCAAAAATCACGGTTCAACAAGAAAATCAGCAACTTGAACTTGCTCAAGAAGTCCAGGAATCAAGATGGATGACTGATTTGGTTAACTATCTACAACATGGCACCTATCCGGAAGGTATGGACAAAAATAAATGAAGATATTTCAGATTACAAGTTGTACCTTATATCTTTATTGATAGTGTGTTGTTCAAAAGAGATATAAATGGAATCTTGTTGCGGTGTGTTGACTATGATAAAATTTAGAAAATACTATCGAGAATTCCATGAAGAACTTGTAGGAGATTATTTTTTCAAGACGTACCACATCCTTAAAAATTATGAAAGCTAGTTACTATTGGCCAAGCACATTCAAGGACTGTTTTGAATGGATTAGAAAGTGTGAAAAATGTGCTTTCTTTGTTGGAAAAGAATGTTTAGCTTCACTACCTTTACAAACTATTTCAGTTGATCAGTCTTTTATGTAGTGGGGTCTTGAATTTATTGGCATGATAAACCCGCCTTTGTCACAAGGACACAAATGGATCTTAATTGCTACATATTATTTTACATGATGGACTAAAGCAATAGCCTTGAAAGATGTTAATGAAGCTTTGATACTATCCTTTTATGAAGGAATAGTTTACAGATTTGGTGTTCCAACAACTATCATATTAGATAATGCTTTAGCATTTCTTGGTGCAAAGATAACAAATTAGGTTATCAACCATGGAATTCACTTAAGTTCGTCATCTAATTATTACCTGCAAGGTAATGATTTAGTTGAAAGTACTAACAAGAACATTTTAAAGATCATCAAAAGGACACTCAAAGATAATCAAAGAGCTTGGCATCTGATGTTGAATTCAACACTTTGGGCTGATAGAGTAACTCCCAAAAGATCAGTTAGAAATTCACCATACAAACTTATGTACGGAAAAGAAGCAAGGTTGCCTATTTTAGTTGAGTTACCCTGCATTGGATTTGTTGCTTCAAATGGAGTTGCTTAAGAACGAATCATTATAGGTTCATTATGCAAAGTTAATGGAATTACAAGAGCTAAAATATCAAGCCCATTTGAATATGGAAAAGATTCAGAAACATATGAAGAATAATTTTGATAAGAAATCCAAATTCAGAATCTTCAATGAAGGAGATATTATGTTAAAGTGGGATGTTGATCGTGCAAAGCCGGAAGACACACAAAGTTTGATACAACTGGAGTGGCCCTTACATGATTTTAGCTTAAAAATAACACAATGCTTTTCACTTTCAAGATTTGAATGGAGAGGAAATTCTCATTCCTGTGAATAGTATGTTTCTCAAACACTGTTATTGAAAATCTTACAGTGATTGTTAGAGTAGGATTTCCCTTCAATAAGTGTAGTTTCTACACATTACATTTTTTTCAATTCAATAAGTGCATTCATGCACGTGATCTGGTTTTATCCAGATCCTTTCCCAGTTTTAGTTTGTTTTGGAAGGGTTGGACCTTTTGGAAAGGCAAATTTTGGTTACATATTTGGACTCCATGCCCAATGGACAAGAGCAAGGCACTAGTCTATAAGCTAGCAGACAACTTTCCCCGTAGGATCACCAGAAATGTTGACAATTTTTACACTTGTGTAAAAATGGGCAACTCAAAACTTCGTCATTACGATGGAAGGCATTGGTGAAGTATACCTAAGCTAAGGGAGTTTTGATATTATTGTTACTACTGAATTAATTAATGATTAAATGAAATATGTAGCTATGTGTGCTGTTACAAAACATAATAGATCACATAGTCTACAATTTCATGACTATCTTCAAAGAAAAGAACACAAGGCCCCGAAGGACAATTGTTGTCTTGATGAAGACATTCAGTTACAGAATAGGTGAAATGTTGAGTTTTGGGACAACAAACATAAGTGCAGATTGCAAAAATCGAGTTCATTACTAGATTTTATAGGTTTTCTTAAGTTTCCTTCCTTCATGATTAAGACATTCAATTATATTACTGAGTTGTTTAGTTCATCATACAATCCATACAAGAAAGTTGAAATGCAGAAAGAAATACACAACTCATTTTCAGAATTCAATGTTTTATTCATAAGGAATTTCAAATGTTCCCACACAAGCCGTGGGATGTAACTGAAAAGTAAAGTACAACTACTGAAATAAGAGGTACACATGCATGAAAAAGAAAGTAAAGGAGTGTGAGTGAACCCATCATTGCCTTGGGGGTTTTCTTCGTTGTTCGAAGCATCTCCATTCTAACTTTTGTTCCTTCTTCATCTTTTTGTAGAAGTCACTATACTTGAAAAGAAGAAAAGAGAAAACTGTCATTTACGAACTCATGGACCAGCTTATATTCCTATATTGTCCTAATTCATGCACATGAATCTCTTAAAAAAGGAGATATAATTTACTTGAAGATCAAACTACATACATTTTATACTCACTCAAAAAGAAAGAAAAGGAAAAGAAAAAAACCATGGACATAAGAGAGGATAAAAATCCTAAGTATTTTTCTAACTATTTTCTTAAGTGTGCAGTACAAGTTGTAATAAGAAATAGACAAGTCATAAGTACATGTTGGAAAGAAGGATTAATGTAACTCAAATTCAGTATTTTCTGCAAATGGAAGAAGTTACAGATAGAAAAGAGACTGGAAAATAGAAGTATACTTTTCAGTTTATAACTAAAGAAGAAGAATCATATTTCAAGAAGCTGAAGTTAACTGGAAAGAAAGGGTTATAGCTGAAACAAAATGAAAAGAAGATTATGGGAAAAATTCGATAGGGCTTTGCCATGTAAAATGGACATTTACAACTTTTCATCATGTTGCTTTCAACTGTTACATGCTTTAAAAGAAATATGTAAATCAAGTAAGTGATACAGAAAAGTAGAAAAGCATGCCATGATCAAGATAAATAGTTATGATGTTTTAGTTTTATTTACCAAATCAGCTTCATCAGAAAAGTGTTACTTTCTATATTCTGAACCAGAAAAATACAACTACTATAGCTGAAAAAGGAATGAAGAAAGAATTATGGAAAAAAATTTGCCAGGGCTTTGCCATGAAAAATCAACATTTTAAATTTTCCAGCATGCCATAAATACTACTTTCAAGGAAATAAAGCATCTAAGTAAAAGAAACAAGATTATAATGTACCAACAAGTCACAAAATCATCATCAAAATCAAAGTATGCAACCACCATGGTTACAAAGGATCATTATTGAAGGTGAACTAAAGAAATACAAAAGAATGCAAGTTTCAAAATTTTCATTTTATAGTTTTATCAAACTCAGAGCTTTGTTTTTGTATCTAAAGAAAGAAAGTATTTCAGACTGTCAAGGGTAAGCAAAGTGAAACATTCATTCTTCATCTATCCTCGAGTAAAGAACCCCGTTGACAATTTTTGCACTTTGTGTAAAAATGGGAAACTCAAAACTTTCATTACGATGAAACGCATTGGTGAATTATACCTAAGCTAAGGGAGTTTTGATATTATTAGTTCTTTGCTGAATTAATTAATGATTAAGTAAAATCTATAACTATGTGTGATGTTACAAACATTATCACATAGTCTGCTATTTCATGATATCTTCAAAAAAGAACACAAAGGCCCTCAAGGACATGTGTTTTCTTGATGAAGACATCGAATTATAGACTAGGTGAAGTGTTGAGTTTTGGGACAGCAAACATATACAAAAATCGAGTTCATTACGAATGTTACTGAGTTCTCATTAATGTTTTTTCCTTCATGTTTAAGAAATTCAATTAAATTCTGAGTTTTTAGTTCATCATATAATCCATACAGAAAATTTGAATGCAAAAAGAAATATACAACTCATTTACAAAATTCAATGTTTTATTCATGATGAAATTTCAAATGTTCCCACACAAGCCATGGGATGTAACTAGAAAGTAAAGTACGGATACTGAAATAAGAGGTACACATGCATGAAAAATAAAGTAAAGATTATGATTGAACCCATCATTGCATTGGGGTTTTCTTCATTGTTCGAAGTATCTCCATTCCAACTTTATTCCTTTCTCATCTTCTTTGTGGAATTCACTGTATCTGAAAAGAATAAAATGCACTATCAGTTATGAGCTTAGGGATCAATTCATATTCCTTACTATCATATTTCGTGCATATGAATCTCTTCAAAATAGGAGATATAATTTTCTTAAAGAACAGATTGCATACATGCTTTACTCATTCAGAAAGAAGAAAGAGAAAAGAAAAGAAGAAACATGGACATAAGAGAGGCCAAAAAGCCTAAGTATTTTCTAACTATTTTCTTAAGTGTGCAGGTACAAGTTGCAGCCAAGAAGAAATAGACAAGTCATAAGTACAGGCTGAAAGAAGAATTAATGTAACTCAAACTCAATATTTTCTTCAAATGGAACAAGTTACAGTACAAAAAAGAGACTAGCAATAGAAGTACATGTTTCAGTTTGCAACTTAAAAGGAAGAATCAGATTTCAAGAAGTTGAAGTTGACTAGAAAGAAAGGGTTATAGCTGAAACAGAACGAAAAATAATATTCTGGGAAAATTTTGATAGGGCTTCGCCATGTAAAATGGACATTTACAACTTTTCATCATGTTGCTTTCAACTACTACATGCTTTAAAAGAATTATTTAAATCAAGTAAGTGATACAGAAAATTAGTAAAGCATGCCATGATCAAGATAAACAACTATGATGTCTCATTTTTATTTACCAATCTAGCTTCAAACATGAAGTGTTATGTTCTATATTCTGAATTAGAAAATACAACTACTATAGTTGGAAATGGATGGAAGAGAGAATTCTGGAAAAAAATTCAGTGGCTTCGCCATGAAAAATCAACATTTCAGATTTTCCAACATGCCATAAATGTTACTATAAAGGAAATAAAGCATCTATGTAAAAGAAACAAGTTACAGAGATCTTAACAAGCATCCGAAACTACAAGTGAACTACTTGTAATTTCCAGAAAGAATCATACAAGGTACAAAGATCTCATGAAATCAAGAACAGTCAAAGTACTAATACTGCAAGTTCCAGAATCAAATGAACAAGCCTATCTATCTATCAAAATATGTCAAATCTCAAAATATATAAGTTACAGTAATAAAAAAGAATGAAAAAATCCAAATACCCATATCAAAAGGAGGCCTTTTTCTGCAACATAAAAGTACAACAGTCTACATTCAAGGGATAATTTTATAAGGAATGGATACAAGTAGCAAGTAAACAGAGATCTTGACATAGCATTCAAATTACGAACTCAAACAAAAACCTTAAATCAAAATTAAATTCACATCCAAGATAAAAAGAGCTTCGAGTTTTCTTTCAGAAGTCAATATTCCCTTTTAAAAAAATCATTTCAAGTAGTGGAATAGAAGAAGAAAATACAGAACTCAGTTTTCATTGCAGAGCCATTAACTGGTATATTAAAATCAGAGTAACAGACAAGAACTCATCGTTTTTAATCAAACATTCGAAACTTTCGAGCAATAGAATGATGAAGCAAGAAATCCATATGCCCATGAGAAGTTTCGAACTTAGGAGTCAAGCGGGAGAAAGAAATCACAGAACCCACAAATATTTCCAAGAGTTTCAGTGATATATCCAAGGAAGAAAATGAAAATAGAAGTGTACATGTATAAGAGAAAATTAGCTCACCTATAACCACTCATGGTGGCAAACACTCACAACCATCTTGCTCAAAAAGATCTTATAGCGCGAATACAACGAAGAATGCAACTCAGCCTTAAATTCCAACTAAGGTTTCAAAAACCAAATCTATAGAGTTCGAGAGAAAAGAGACAAAGCGTGTCGAGAGAAACCTCGTATAGCTCTGTAGGAACCCAGAAAACTATAAATCCAAGCTCAAATCTTACTCGGAAAAAAATAAACCGAGCTCACAGACTCCAAAAATGGTGGCTAAGAAAGAAAATAGAGGCCTCCTCTGCATTAAAATCTGAACTTCATAGAATGAAAATGGCAGAGAGATCAAATACTTCCACTCACAAAGCTTCACAAACTCAGAGAACCAGTATGTAGAGGGTTCAAGCTCAGGAAGATGAAAATGGCGTTGAAGGAAAATTTTCCAGGCTTCGCCTGCATAATGAAAAATGAAATGAAATGTGCATTAGGGTTAAGTTCTCCTTTATCATGCAAACTCGGGAGGTGAGTTCAACCTAACTCAACCATAGTCAATAATCAATGGCCACAGATCGAAAGGACAAAGATCGAAGGCCATAGATCAAGCTCAGAGATCAAAGCAAGTAATCGCAATAAGTTGCCACCGACCACCTTTATTGTTAGGTCAGAAACCCTAACTACAAGTTAGAAATCGATGCTATGTGATCAAACAGTTTAAAATCAATGAACCGAGATCATCATCAATATCAAAGCAAACTCAACTGACGAGTTAACCATGCCACCGAAAAAAATTTCCAAGGGGTGAGTCATCGTGCAAGGGGGCCAACCTCATGTTTTAAACAAAATCATTTCGCATTGACTTTTATAAGTCTAAACCATATTCCAACACCAAATGATGCAGAACTGACCATACATGCCAA
Source organism: Taxus wallichiana var. yunnanensis (assembly GCA_018340775.1). NCBI lineage: Eukaryota > Viridiplantae > Streptophyta > Pinopsida > Cupressales > Taxaceae > Taxus > Taxus wallichiana. The sequence continues at coordinate 101,566,097 of CM031236.1, forward strand.
ATAATCATCACTCAAAAGGTAAAAGTATAACCTTAGTCACTTCAAATATGCAAAGGCCAACAAGAAAATTGTAATGTAATATTAATCAAAGGTGGCCGAGTATATTGTGGTGCCCTTTTAAAAAGGTGTCCTTGTATTATTTCAAACCATAATATTTTGCTAAGTCCACCAAGGTGGCCAAACCAAGCAAATTAGAGGTGGTCCCCACTTCAAGGAGCTAAAGTTGATTTGCAGAGTGTCACTAATGTGACCACTTAGAGAGAGATGTCAATATCACAAAGCATGTGCACATGGAAAATGGTCCCCACATTGGATGTTTATTTTGTAAATATTACAAATATTTGAATTATTTACTCACAGAAGAGAATTGATTTGTTACATGCTTCACAAGAGGACAGAACAAAGAAGAAGACAAAGTTGCATGTTCAAAGGAGAAAGACTTGCATAGCAAGCAAGCTTATTATTAGCAAATTATTTACCCTTGCTTTCTTAAAAATAGAACAGTCAACTTCAGTTTGACTGTATTGTAATCAAGGCTAATAATGCCTATTTGTAATTGCATGCTCTATTTTTATTCCTTTATCTATTATTAAATAAAGGATAAAAATAGGATGCATGGGAAGAGTACAAGCCTTAGGCTATTTTTAGGAAGAGGGTAGATTTTATTTTGCTATATATTGTGTGCCTTTGCAAAGCACAAGGAGAAATTTTGGATATAGGAGTACTGAAGCAATTTTTGCCGTTTTGCCTTCTGAGTGTGAAGTATTTTCTGCCTTCCCAATTATTTGTAGTCTTGTGTATATTTCTATTAGTCTTGTGAATGCAAATTCCCGATTAATCATCTTAGCCTGTTGCAAAATTCAGGTTAATCTCTCGCATGATATTAATGTGCATGCTTAACTTAGTAGTATTGTTGTGATAATCTCCTCAATACCTCAAGTGTTTTCCCTTAACATTTTGCAAAAGAAATTGTTGGTTCATGCATCAAGAATTCTTTCACACATTAATTGTGCATATACTCATTCAAATCCCTCATGAAAAATTTGGTGTATCACCTTAGATTTAATTACTTTACGGTCATCTTTTACCCTTAAACCCCATAAATCAATTTAGGATACATCAATAAGGAACCAGCCTTGATATCGGAGAATCACCTCAAAATAGGTATACCCACTGCACTGAGGTGTTTCCATTGTATCTATGAAAGAGAGAGATCAAATTCTACAAGTTTAGAAAACCCATGACCATCTCTCTACAGATGCACTTTTGAGAGATAACAACCCCATCTCAAGTTACATAACCAAGTTCAGAGTTCAAAGAATATGCAATTATAGGTTGCAAAAGATCAACCCAAAAGTGAACTTCTTTAGTTGAGGAAGAAGGAGAAAATAGAAAGGAAAGTGAAGGCAACTATCAAGTGTAACCACTCTTCTAGTTCTAAAGGATAAGTAAAGGAAAGTTTTACATTAGAACAAAGCTCCAGAATAGAGGAATTGCAAAATGATATCTCTTTAGTTACCAAAGAAAACATGAGATTACAGAACTACAAGAAGATAACATGCAAACTGGAACTCCTATCTATGAACAAAATGGTGAAAATGAAATATGTAAAGTCCAGTTTAGCTTAAGAGGATGAATCTGGAAATGATAAATTGCAGAAATAGAAAAACTAAAGATCCACATCTCCTCATTTCAGAACATTAGAAGTCAGTTTAAGCATTTAAAATAAGCAGAGATCAAAAATCTTGAACACAAGATTCAAACTCAGTGATTACATGGCCGAATAGAAGGAAGTACAGAGCTTAAAGGAAACTATGTGAAGTGGTTTTCAACCCAAGTTATCCAAGTTAAGATTTTGGAATTGAAATTTGAGATCATACAGGTATAGATGAAGGAAATCATTCAGTTCTTTCCACACATTATTAAAAATATTTGTTATAGGGGTTCCAAAATTTCAAAATGAGCACAAGGTTTGATCAAGAACTTACCGGTTGGAGTCGAAGTGAGAAAACCCACCAACGATGGTCAGATCAGGACTAAAACGAAGGACCCAGAATGAGTTTTTGGCTCAGAGACCAAGGTTGCCTCAAAAATCACATGGAAAATGAAAGAAAAGAAATGATCATCAGTGTTTTGAAGCCGAAATAGTAGTGATAAATCAATAGTGATACTCAGGAGGTCCAAACTTACCTTATCTCATCAAACAAGTGATACTAGTTGCACATTTCCAAGATTGAAGGAATTCAACGATGGCGGTGAAGAAAGAGGACAAATACATTTTGAAGAAATTTGATCTCTAAGATAAAGACAATCGGTGAAGAACCGACCGATTCTTGCTTAGAATGTTCAAAAAAGTGAAAGACAAAGATATATGCTTAACGGATTCACAAAGCCGTTTAACTGAGCTCAAACCCAAAAAATGTTGACCGCCTTGAGGAGATTTAGGAAGGTAGTTCACATAACTTCCAAGAAAGATTCTAACAGAGAGATCGCAATGAAGAAAGAAACTCGAGACCACATAAAATTTACTACAGAGGCGAGTAATGGCGAAATAACTCTGAGCTCAAAACAATTAAAATGGCAGCCTTTAAAACCCTATAGAAAGTTCAAGAACCGACAGAGAAGTGATCACGGAAATATGAAGGAATCGAGACCTACAGGATCCTCACAAAGCTCAAAAGGGACAGTAATGGTGTTCAAAAACATCACTAAGTTCTACCAACTCAGAAAAAACATCCACAGTCAAAAACCAAGCTCAAAGTTCACCAGAAAAACACAGCCATAACCACTATGCTCCACTTTGAAATCTCGGGACAAAGAAATCGAAGACTTTGAAGTACACGAAGCTCGAAGTTGAAGATAATGCTGGTAAATGCCCATAACTACTTTTCTCAGGTAACAAGTGAACAAAGAAGAAACCAAAAAGGTACAGATTCACTCAAACTCAGAGATGGCAGCCATAAAAGTGGTACAGAGACCCGAGCTCGAAACCAAGGCACAAATGACCACAGAAAGCTCAAACTCAAAATGACAGAATCCTCCAAAGAGCTCACACAAGAACTTAGAAAAAATGAATATATGAACACTTCAGAGCTCTCAGGCAAGAGCGACCAAGTTACAAACTCACAGAGACCAAACGGTGCAAAAATCAAGCTTCACAGATCAAAAATGACGGTCTATACAAAATTTTCCATGGCTTCGCCACTCTCTGTGAGCAAGCCAAAAAATGACCAAAATGATGGAGCTCGAGCATTTTAAACTCACCCACCTCAGCCAATTTAACCTAACTCATCAAGAGTTAGCAATCAACGATCAACATTCAACAAGTACAAAGATCAAAGGATGAGGATCGATCTCCACTTTCAATGTAAACCATAGTGATCAAACGCCATCAAAACATTCAATGCAGGGTTAAAAACCCTAACCCAAGTTTAGATCAATAACATCGGATCAGACAGGACAAAGATTGAGGGTCTTCATCAAGGACCAAACCCAACCAAGGTTAACAATGCATACACGTGTCAGAAACACAAAGAAACCCTAACTAAGGGCGTAGTGAAATCAACGGCCAAAAATCCATACATAGAACCACAAGGGCCCAACTTAAATGCAAAGTAAATTAATGGAGGACAGGGCCTAAGCCTTTAAACCAATTAAATGTGCACAATTCCAACTAAGCATCAGAAGGGTTAAGTCACCATGGAGAGGGGGCCAACCCCACGATTAAAGAAAAATTATCATTGCATCGATTTTCAAAAGTCTAAACCATAGACTATGTCCTCACGATCAAAGTTCAAACCAAATCATGCCAACAATGATCACCGAAAAGGTGGGATTTTAAACTATATGTAAAAGCCTACCAATATACCATGCATGTATTAATCAAAAGGTGGTGGAGACTATAGTGGCATGTGCAATGTAAAAATGGTCAACCCTTTTATGTTTGCTAAGTCCACAAAGGTGGCCAAACCATGGTGAAGTGCAAAGGTGGTCCCCACTGTTGGAGGAGCTAGAGATAATTTGCAGTATGTCACCCTTGTGACCATTAGAAGCCAAGAGATGTCAACATCAGAACATGTGCACATGGACAAGTGGTCCCCATGGTGGATGTTTATTTTTGCAAATATTGCAAGTATTGCAATTATTTTCACTCACAAACAGAGAGTTGATTTTTTGCATGCTTCACAAGAGGAAAGAACATACAAGAAGACAAATTCACATGCGCAAGGAAAGAGACTTGCTCAAAGAAGCAAGCTTATTATTAGCAAATTATTCACCTTTGTTTTCTTAAAAATAGGACAGTCAACTTCAGTTTGACTGTAATGTGATCAAAGGCTATTAATGCCTATTTGTAATTACATGTTCTATTTTATTCCTTTATCTATTATTAAATAAAGGATAAAAATAGGATGCATGGCGATCTAGTACAAGCCTTAATCTATTTTTAGGAAGGGTGGGAAAATTATTTTGCTATATATTGTGTGCCTTTGCAAAGAACAAGAGAGGAGGACTTTTTGGATATAGGAGTATTGAAGTAATTTTTCCATTTTTGCCTTCCGAGTGTGGAATATTTTATGCCTTTCCAATAATTTTGTAGTCTAGTGTATGTTCCCATTAATCTTGTGAATACAAATTCCCTGATTATTCACCTTACCCTATTGCAAAATTCAGTAATTTTGGCATGATATTAATGTGTATGCTTAGCTTAGTAGTATTGTTGTGATACTTTCCCTCAATACCTTTAAGTGTTTTTCCTTAACATTCTCGAGAAAAATGTTGGTCATTGCATCCAAAATCCTTTCACATATCAATTGTCCACAAACTCAGTCAAAGCCCTCATAAAAATTTGGTGTATCACCTTAGTTTTAATTATTTTATAGTCATCATTTACCCTTAAACCCCATAAATCAGTTTAGGATACATCAACAAGGAACCGGCCTTGATAATGGAGACTCGCCTCAAAATAGGTATACCCACAAACCTGAGGTGTTTCTATTGTATCTACGAAAGAGAGAGATCATATTCTACAAGCTTAGAAAACCTACATCCATCTCTCTACAGGGGTGCACTTTTAAGAGATAACAATCTCTATTCCCTTGTAATTTTTAAAGGTTCCTACTTTTAGATCCTTCATTACAACTAAGGCACCCTTAGAAACTTTTAAATATTCACATTGATCTATGGACTTATAACCACTAGAATCTAATTCACTCAAGGAAATCAAATATATATTTAGTTATCCTACATGTATTACTTCAGTTAAATTCCTTACTATACCATAAAACATTTTTATCTTGATGCTACCAATACCTTCATTTTGACAAGAAACATTATTTCCCAAAAGAAAAGAACTACCGTCAAGGGTTTGGTAAGATTAAAAGCAACCTCATGGCCCGAAAATTTTTTTGTGTAGCACCAAAATCCAAAATCCATTCATGATGATAAGAGGAAGCTGTTGATGTGAAATTACAACACCCTTCGAATGGCCTTATATTGAGTGGGGCATCCGGTTGAATCTGCATAACATTGGACCATCTCTCAAGCCGTGGGACTTGCGGGCTTGAGATGGTCCTCCGTAGAAATATGACTTATTCTTCTTAATCCTAATGTTAAACTACTTCTAAGGAAGGAAATGTGACTATCTACTCCTAATCTAACAATGCCAAGGAGACAGGAGAGAGAGAGAGCATGAAAATAAAGAAATCCTACACTACAGAGGTGATAGCACCAAGAAAAGGGGGTTGTTGATCACAATCTCAACTGCCTAAAGTGGAGAGAGGTGAGAAATGGAGAGGATGGACAAGATGCATCACATACCAAAGATAAAGTTCACACAGAACACCACTTCAAACCCATTAAACACAGCTCCCAAAACTTGCAATAGACATCAAAGATATGCATAGTATACCCTGCAATGATGAGAGGCAAGAAGAGACAATAAAATAATCAAAGGATGGAAAAATGCATCACAAAACATATTTTATTGCTCCATGAGTTCACACAATACATCATTAGTGGGAAAGAGGAAAGAAAACACCATTACAAAGCAATGAGAGGAGGCTTAAGCTCCACATTCGACCCTAGGGAAGAAAGAGAGAGGGGGAAGGAGAGAAAAAATGACCAACCTCTAGAAAAATGCCCCTCCTTATAATATATAAGAAGAATGAAAGAGAAGGGGGAAGATAATTTTGAAATCCTCCCTCAACCACCCAAGAAACGCATTGAATTCACTTGAACAATGATGGGTTCTACTAAAAACCCATGTCTCCATGTGATGTTCCTTGTTGGGTAAGAAAGGAATCCCATACTTCATTATGGTGGTAGGTGAGAAGCCTGATAGCCTCAAAAATGGCAGACTGTATTTAAAATTCTTGGTGGGCTTCATGATTCATCTTTCATTGAATTTGCTTTCCACCAATATTTTCCAAAATGCTTTGGGTTTGGGGTCTATTCGTGTAAGATCCATGTGGAAGCTCCACGCATTCTTAAGATTTTTCTACCTTTTAGGGTCCTGGGAATGTGACGTGTCGACACTTGGCACCGTCCACGATCCTGTTGTTTTGTTCCCTATGTTTTGGCTAAGTCCCTTTGATTTAGGAGCAACTATGTTGGACCCTATACATGTGGAGATCCTACGCACGTTTGGGAAACTACCTTTGGATTTTACCTTTGAAGTTATGCCGATGAGGCAAGTGGAGGCTTCCGCTGACTCTTCCCATGCATACACTTTTCAACGGACGGTTCTGCCTTTTCAGGCTCTGACCACGTGGAGGGCTTGTGCTCGTTTGGGGTCTCCAGTTTTGTTGCACCTTTTGAAGGTGCGCTGAGCTAACACTTGGCACCTTCGTGGTTCTATTTCTTTGTTTTGAGTCAACTCGCTCCGGGATCAATTTTGAATTAACCGACCTCTTCATTTCTTTGGTTTGGAAGGTCATGTTTGATCAAACTTTTCCCGAGGGGAAAAATTGGATAACATAAACATTATAAAGCAGATAAAATTTCATCAGTCATACCTTCACTTGTTTCTACTTGATTTTCTTCCTTGGTGACATCTTCCTTCTTTTATGATTCTTTCCTCTTCCAGCAATCCTTCTTAAGATGCCCTGCTTTCCGTAGTTCCAACACCTTGCCTTACTATTCCCACCTTGTGAATTAGATCTAGATGTGCCTCTTGAGTTTTGACTTCTTTCTTTACATCCATCTGCCTCAAAGAAGCATGTATTTAGGTTAGAGGTCTCTCCACTAGATTTTCTTCTCATTTCCTCAGCCAACAATGCTCCCACAACATAATCATAGTCAAGATCATCAATGATCAAAACTAATAGAAGTTACTATATGATCCCAAGAATCCAATAAAGTACATAACAAGGTGATTGCCTTGTCTTCATCCTCCACTTTCACACCAATACTAGTCAACTGGCATAACAAAGTATTAAAAATATTTAAATGATCAACAATTTTCATACCTTATTTCATCCACAATGTATATAGCTACCTATTCGGGTAAATATGGTGTTTTATAGATTTCATCATGTAATTATTTTCTTATTTGGTGCATAAACTTGTCATTGTATTTTCTCCAACAATATTGAAGAGAACCTCATCTGCTAAACACAACCATATTAGACCGAGAGGTGTTATTTAAAGTTCTTCCCAATCATCATCATCCATCCATACAAGTTTCTTAGACTTTCTATCCAAGGCTTTGTCCAGCCCGTGTTTCACCAAGAGACATCACATGCTTTAAGTTGCCATGGCTAAAATTTGATATTTCCATTAAACTTCTCCACCTCAAAATTTTCACTCATTACTTTTTCCATTTGACATAATAGCAACACGAAATACAAAATAGTTTCTACAAATCTATAAAACATCGCTCACGATACAACTCGTTATGAAACCATAGAACTTGCAATAATGAATATGCATAAATTTGAATAACATAACAACAATATACATAAATAGAGATAAAAATAAATATACAAAATACCAAACATGCAAGAGAAAAACACCATATTTATGTGGTAAAACCCCAGCTGAGTGCTTAGAGAAACATCCACGATGCAAGATATCAAGATTTAATCAACTCAAGATGAATAGATTACATGTGAACTTGTTACGAGACAATTTGGATATTAAAAAAATACACCTAATTGGTTAAGTACACTTAGGATTCCTCCTAAAAATATATGGTATTTTCTTTCATAAAAATAGAATTCGGTTGAATTTGTCTTTCTAGAAACAAGGGATTGACTCCTTAATTTTTTATTCTGGGATCCACTCCCTAACCCCCACCGTGGGGGCTCCATAACATGTGGTCACTACCTCTAGAACCCCTACGACATGAGTAGAGGGAAATCCCCCACACAACCTTTGGGAAGTGATCTACAAACCACGCTACCACCATGCTACAAAGGGATCCAAAATTTAACTTTGTTGTCACATATCTAACAACCCCTTCCTCTCGTTATTCATTCAAGTAAAATATCAAATAGAATTTTAGTTATTTATGATTTTTTTATATATGATTTAACCCTTTGAAATGGAGTGAAAAAGGTTCCAAATACATGGTTGTTGTAGTTCATGTAGAGCGGGACATTAAATCGGGATCTCGATAAAAATGATCCTTTTCTTATACTTCATAATCGTCATTGCTTTTGGGCATGGGGTCATTATTTATTATGGCCTCAAGGAAAATCCAAAATCATCATTTAATATAGATAGTGACTAGGTATTAAAGAAATTGATTTATATAATCAATCATAAGAGTGATGAAAATTTGTAAAATGAAAAGCTTTTCTTAGTTATGCATTTGGAAGGGTCATAAGATGTAATTAATTAATTTAATTTTGAATTAATAAAATATTATAATTATGTAAAATATGATAACACAAATTATAATGTATAACTCAATTTGATTCAACTTGAGGGTAGACAAATGTTAAGTTGGAAAGTGTAGACACAAAATCAGACACTTTTGGCAATTATCTAGTCATGATTGCATAGTACTATTCATATGATTCATAAGTAAGAAAATTAATAATTAAACGATGTATTTGGCCATATTTTCCTTCTTTCTATTTCCACTATTGGCCTCACACTCTTTCTATCTCAATGTGTCTTTTCACACTTCAGCATTTCTCATCTTGGACACCAACTCCAGGCCGGCCCATCCCCTCTGGGCGCCCCTTACCTCTTTGTAATTTTTCAACATCTTTTGGGTCCTTTCTAACCATTTAAGCATCTTATTGTTTTGATAGTTGGCCTTTTCGGGGTTAATTACGAAATTCAAGCAAGTGAATCATATAAATATAAATTTATGTGATTATAATAAAGGACCAAGCACTAAGAGTTAGATATCACCACCTAAGGTTGTATCCAAAGGCTGTTCAAGAGCATTCAAGCATCCATTCTAGCATCCATCCAAGGGAAAGGGAATGTATTCTTCTACATACACTTCATAAGAAGGGGATTTCATTCTATTCCATATACACATCTACTACATTTTCTTACATCTAGCTATTTTCTCGGTGTTAAGTGCGACATGCAGAGCCACCTAAGGCACGATTCTCGCATGCACGCACGCGCGCACACACACACACACAACTACATTTGGTATGAAATGTAGTGCAATAATCAGTTGTAAGATCACTTTTTTGATATCGAAGACATTCCTACCCCTCATTTACATTATTTTAATTTTGAGATTTGATGCATTCTTAAGGGTTTCGTAGGTCAATATTTTCTTGCAGGTTAGCAAAGAACATCGGAGATCATTGTGAGACATACTAGAAACCAAAGGTGAAGGAAATCAAACAACTTGCAACCTACCAAAGATGGTTTTTTAGCATTATGGAAGTCACATGTTCCTAAGTCTGGTTTGTGGCACCCACAGCTCCCCTACCCTTTCCAGCACCCTATTCTAGGAATTTCGTCACTCACACATTTTTCTGAGGCTCTGTGTGATACTTCTCCTTCTTTGTTTGCCTCGCTGGCACTTTCTTTGCACACCCATCTTTGGTTACAAACTAGAAAAGTCTTCTTTCGTCCTCTTTGTGCAACTAGGTTTTAATATTTACTATCTTAATTTGCTTGTTTCTATTTCTGTACTTAATTTATTATTCGTTTATTGCTATCTTGCATTAGATTTAGGCATCTATAAATTCTATATTTTCTTAATCGTAAAGTAGTTATATAAATACTTCGGGGTAATATGCATATATAAGGATGAAATGTTATTATAAAAATGGGGCTATGTATGTCTCTCTCCTCTCTTCCCATTTATGAATTGTAGAGAATGACTACTATGACTTGTTCATTGGTTTTCTGTCATTCCATAAATTCATGAATACAACATCCATGTGTTTTTTTGTAGTATTAATGTTTTTAATTATAAATGTTATATTTCTATTTATGATTAGTTGATGTCATTAATGTTTTTATTTTCCCTTGTTGTAATTGATGTTGTGATAAACCAGACTTTATGTTGAACATTGGTATATGTGGCCTTTTTGTGCCATACCTATACAGTTGAGGGATTGTGTAGACGTTGTGCTTCTTATTTTGAATTTATCATTATATTATGTATTTTATTTTAGGGAGATGGTTTTTGTTAGGAAATAAGGGATAAAATGTGTGGAATAATCCCTCATAGAATCACAATAGTAGAAACTAATATGTAGAAAATATTACAGATCTCAAATAAAAGTGTAGAATAAAAATAACACAACACAAAGAGACAATATTTAACGTGGTTCACCCAATTTGGGCTACGTCCACCAAGAATCACTTGCTCATATTTTATTACAAGCCACCACTCTCTCAATACAATACCTAGATCTGTTTGGAGCTATGCTAAAAAAAATCTATAGAATTCACACCTTAATTGAGATACATCTAAAGTGTTACATAATACCGCCGTATGTACAAAACCACATAAGTAGACAAATGCTTAAGCAGTTTTACAATACCATGGGTATCAAAACCATGGGCCAAAATTTTCCCATAAACCTATGAGTCAAAAATTCCTACCCATATGAGAAGAGCACATTTCCTGAAATATTAGGCACGTTTTCGAGGCCCAAAACTTTTCTCGGGGGCACGGCCTAGCCCGGCCCCAAACCCTAAGCAAGAAAACCGTGGAAAGTGTACAAGATTGTTAGTGTACATTATTCAACACTTTCTCACATGAAAATAGGCTCCATAACCTAACATTTTTTTACATTATGTTTATCTTTTCGGATATCACGTTAGTTCTCTCGAATCTATTACATTGTATATTTCTCACTTTCTTCATCGTCTTTCTCCTTTTCTACCTTCCCATTCCCCCCTTTTTGATTTTAGGTTAAAATCACTATAAATATAAATACCCCCATCATATGATAAAATTTTCCCTCTAAAATTCATAGGAACATCACCCTTTGGATAGGTGACCTTTTATAACTATTGCAAATTTTATAGCACTTCCATTGGGAAAACAATGATATATAAAATGACATAAAATTCTACCAACACTTATGAACTACTCGGAATATGGGATGATTATATATGGTGGTCATCTACAAATTATACACGTAGGGTCTTACCTACCTTTGCAATCTTCGATATACCATGGGTTTACTATATTTTTCCATGTGGCATGATCTAGTGGCTTCGGGATACACATTATTTCAAACTATGGAAGTGATTTTTTAATTATTTTTCATTGTAATCTCACTAGATCATGACACCTATCTCAATCTAGGATCTCCACCTTGACTATACTTGACTTATAAAATTTAATCCTCTTTAGTCATTATTTCAACACTTAAAATTGAGTATCAAAGTAATTTTTTTCATATGGAGCACTTTTACTTACTCCACTACAATGTGAAAATCTTTAGTTATATAAATACGCCACATGATTCTTCTCTAGTGGATGTGGTATTAGTTCCCAAAGAAAAAGGTTTAAAAACACTTGAATATATTAAATGTGGCTATGCCTACAACTCTAGCATAACATATTATGTCTACATTCCCACAAACTAATCATATATATTAAAAGTAGTTATGTTTCACAAGTAACTCTTGATATTGAATCGTAGAACCCAAATGATAAATGAGATTGGGTATTGAGTTCATTTATGAATCCCAAATCTTAAAGGTGACTTTCAAGGTTAGTGGGAAATCTTTTCACTCAACATGTATGTCGATATAAGCATATAGGCTATGAAGACAAACTCAAACTTGGGCTATTATCTACTTAACTATAAGGCGTTATCGTGTAACTATTTAATTTTATCCTAAGGTTTTAGTTTCCTATGCTAAAAAGAATCACACATGAAGAATAGTTATGCACAAATTTTATACTAGGGTTGATTGTTTCGTTTAGATTTCTTTATTACATTTTCAAGGTAAGGAACACAACACACTAATTAATTAATCATCAATTTCACACTGAAATTGCACTATAAGATATTAAATTCAATTTCATTTAACATATATATTCAACCCCTTTTTTTTGTTTCCATACAAATATCTGAATCAAAATGACACCTATGGTTAAATGCACATTTCCCAAAGCACCCCTAAAACTAACATCTCATACATACTACCAAACTTCAATAATAAGTCTTTCAATACATTACAAAAAGTTGGTTCAACCTCTACAATTACATTATTTTAAATATAAATTACAATAATACACAACGAATCACATCCACGTTATTTAGCCATCTTACTTGCATCATGCGAAACCATGTGAGCATTAAATCAACAATAAATCGTTGGCTTGGCATCCACCTAGATCTAGCATAATTAACATTTTTAGTTTCCCATTTACATAATAATAATTTGCATTCTAAGGGAGAGGTTAGAGATGCATATTCATTCTATTTCATTTCACTTCATTTCTTAACCAAGGAGAGAGAAAGAGATAGGGAAGAGAGAGAAACACTATTTTACCAAAAGTCCAATTTCATACAAGTCACAAAATAGAGTTCCAAATAGTTATTTACAAGTGTTAATAAGTTTCCATGATGGTTTGCTAACTTGACTAGGTTCCTACAATTTCCTTTACATTTTCTTTCTAGTTGTAAGAACGCCCAATTTTGGCTCAAGGCTAAGAAACCACGTTCAAAAACTGTCTTCCAATGAGCTATTACATAATAGGTGAATTTATGCATGACCTCCTATGTACCAAGAGTTCATAGGAACCGCAGTAATTCGAAACTCACAAATGGTTTACAAGCTGGTGGCTAGTTTTTGGGGCCACGAGTCATAATTGGGCTAATTACAACAAGTAACAAATTTTAGCTCGAAGGCTAAGAAAACATCACCCAAAACTAACCTTCAATAGATGAATGTGTAACAGAAAATTTCCTACATGCTCTGCTATATATAAAGAATTCATCAAATTTGACGGAACTGAGAATCTGGAAAACAAGTTGCAAACAACGATGAAATTTGGAACCACCAGTCGTATTTGATCCAGTTTGAACTAGTCAAACAACGACCCGAGGCCTACAATATGCCTTTCACAAACTATCAAGAAGAGTGTTTTTCCCCAAACTGATGGTTTTAGGAAACTTTCTAGTAGATATACTAGAATTTTATAAAAGCGGACAAGCATTTTTCCACTCATGGTCCAAACGGCGAAATGATACTTAAACACAACTTTTCATTTTTAATCACTTCCTAATGGTGCAAAACAGAGTAACAAGGATCCTAGAGGAGTGGAGAAGAGAGCGTAAATGGTCAAACGAGGTCAAGATAATGCTTGATGTGACTCTCTACATAACAAGGAATATATAGAACGCTTGACATCTCTTTTATGAGGCTCAAAGTGTTATTTTGCAAGTCTTTGGAAATTGTATTTTTCTAACTTGCAAGGTAGAGACAAAAACGATTTGCTTTAGTTGATGAGTCGAACTAGATCTCGCCAAAACCAAAGGACACGAGCACCAAATTTTTATACCCTAGATAACAACCGTAAATTTTTGGTATCAACACGGATGTCGATCAAATTGCAAGTCACTAATGTAAATTATACGGATGAGTTTTATTGGTTCGAGATAGCAGCCTGATTTTAATATCCAATTGTATTATATCTAATGGTTTAATATTTTTATTTTATTGCAAATGAATAACCAAATTATAAAAAATTATACAAGATTAAGGTAAGAGAGACCATGCCGGAGGGACGCATCTAGTCAAAAATTGAGTAATTTGGTTTTGTATCTGGAATAGGCATTTCATCAAATAGTTTCGCTACCTTGTCAACTAGTCCCTTGTTTGCAAGATTTGTAATCATCACATTCCAAGACACCACATCTCGCCAAGGAATTTTCTTAGCTAGTTTCAGAGCCTCGTTAACAAACCCATTCACACAAATTCGACAATCATAAAATCCCATGAGGTCACATCTCTATGAGGCATTATTTTTAAAGAATCCTCAAGCTTCATCAACAAATATGTGTTATGTATATCCAGAAATCATATTATTCCATGAGATCACATTTTGGGTTGCACATTTTGTCAAACACATTCTTTGCATTCTTTAAACTTCCCCATTTTCCATACGTGTCCAAAAGGACATTTGACACGAAAATATTATATTGGTATTCAATTCTTATTACCTATTCATGGATCTTCATCCCTAGTTTCAGACATTGCATTCCACTGCAACTAGGAAGAATGTTGACGAAGGAAAATTGATTACGTTGGATGATTGTTTTCTGCATTTGGTCAAATAGTTCACCTGCCTTGTTTCAAGATCCACACATTGGTTGAGAGGATGCTGGTTGTGGTTGTGGAATTTGGCTTTACACTTGCAATTGTATTTACTTGGAAGTTTCTAATCCTTTTCAACAAAACCCATTTTGTACATATCCTACTATCATTGCAGTCCATGAGGCCACATTTCAGGCATTTAGTTGAACAGTTCACATGCCAAGCACATGCTTCCACATTTTGCATACATACCTACTAGAGCACTTGCAACTACAACATCTGACAAAATCATGTCCCTTCTTCATTATGCTTTGGTTTCCTACAATCATTGCAGTTCATGCCACATTTCTTTCAGGCATTTAGTCAAAACAGTTCATATGCCAAGTGCATGCTTCCATATTTTGCATACATATCTACCAGAGCGCTTGCAACTACAACACTTGACAAAATTTCTCTATCTTTATGTCTTGTTGGACGTCCATACCATGTTCTAGCGCTCACATTTTGGAACAGGATGGGAGTGCATAGGCAATGTAAATTGATCCGATTGGAGACCTGTTCGTTGCATAAGTGAAATACTGTGACCATCCCGTGAGGAAACGCATGTCTTTTGTATACTACCGTCACTGCAACTATCCAAATATTGATAAATCTGCAACGTTGAAATGGGTCTCATCCTATGGATCTGAATTAAGTGTTGTATTATTATGTAAGGGGCGATGACAGGTCTACTCGCCTTTACTGGATGCTCGTACCCTGCTCCACGGATGGCCTGTCACACCCCAATAAATTTATTTTCACTGCCTTTACCCACTCCTACCATACTCCTCCCCTCCACGTATCTATATCACCTATTCCTATCAAATTTCTTCCACCCCATTCTACGCCATTCCCTTTTATTTTATCTTTATTTTTAAAAATTGTATTTCATTTTCTAATATTTTATTTATTTGTTTGTTTTATTACAAGAAAGCAAAAGGGGCATTACAGTTGTTTAAAAGATCACATGAATGTGACCATTCAAAATCTCATAGAAAATTGTCCCACCCTACAATTATAGAATATATGGACTATGAATTATATTTTTCTTCAAAATTCAATAGAATGAATAGAAGTCAAGAAAAACACCTAAAAAGGAATAATGGTGAATAAGGCCCCTGATTAGTTGTGGGAATCTTGACAATATTCTCTTTTTCCATGTTACTTTAAATTTTGAGTTAGTTTATGATTATTTATGTTCCTTTAAGATCTCATTTTTGTATCCTTTATGTTGGTCTTTAGTTTTGTATTAAGGAGAGGGACCCTATCAAAATTCCTAATTTTATACATTTATCAAATAAATGTATGCATATAAAATACAAGATAAAAACAATGCAAATTTGTTTAACATTTAAATTCACAAATTTTTACACATCTCAATTCATAAAAATTTAATAACTAGTAATATTCTATATTACACAATGTTAGAATTATTTAAATTAATTACGCTAAAGACATAACCCCTATGGGAAAAGGCTTTTATGGACATTCATGGGAGTGTGTCAAATTTGACGACTTAAATGACGGTTTTGCTATTTTTAACAATTTTATTTTTTTAGCGCTTTTTTTTTTGCAAATTTGATTTTTTTAACAATTTAATTTTTTTAGTGGTTATTTTTGCATATTTGTTATTTTTAATAATTTTGCTTTTCTAATTTTACATGTTGCGGTAAGTTTGCTCTCTTTGAAGTTTTGTGATCTTGTTTGCAAGGGATTTGTAGAATCAAAGGAATTCTTTACACATGCTTCAGATCTACGAAAAGACAAGTCTTTATCCCTCTACAATCAAGGGTTGCACACACAAAAAGGCTGCATGGTAACTTATTTCTAATCTTTAAGTATTTTTGGATACAATATTACATATGAGTCTAGATGCTTCTACATCGCAATGTCCAGGCTTCGTTATTTTTGTTTATAGCGGTATTGGGTTACACTTTATCCTCTGTTTTCCTTATTTTATCAAACATGGGTAGTCTTCAAATGTACCCACAAACTTGCCGCATGTAGACTAGGGTTACGAGCTAATTTTTCAATTGGGATTTTCTCGAGTAGAAATAGAGATGAGAGTAGTGTGACGTAGCTTTGGAATTGAAATTTTAGCCTTTATGATTAAGAAAATTTTGACTGTATGTAGTCACTGGTATAATATAAGTAAAATTGTGTGTCAATACAATTTTTTGCTCTTCAAAATCACAAGCTTTGAAAAACTAATGGTCTTCAACACGGCAACATTTAAAATACTGACTAAAAATAGTAAGAGTGTCTACACATGACTTAAATACAGGGTACTGAGCAGAGTTTCTATTGAGATCATAACACTGTTAAATACAGAGTAGGGCATATAAAATCATAAAGAAGAATTGCTGCTAAAATAAAATTTAATTGTCACCTCACATGCCTCTCCCACTTCTTTGATATGGTGATAGTTTACCTTGATATTCTCTATTTTTTAATGGAACTTGGGTTTCTTTGCCAAATCAATAGTACTCTGATTATCACACCATAAGGCATGGGCCTCTGTTTGAAATCAATATCCACCCATTGTAACCAAACCATTTCTTTGTAAGCTTGTGTCGCAACGACAATGTATTTTGCCCATGTACTAGATTGGGCAGTTGTGTCTTGCCTCTTCCACTTCCAACTCCCCCCAAACAGGCAGAAAATATAAGCACTTTTGGACCTTCCCTTGTCCACATCCTCACCAAAATCGTGAGTCAAAAATCTATGCACTTGTACCTTGTTACTTGCAACTCCATGATAGAAAATTTTATAACCGTTGGTAGATTAGTTGGTATTTGATCTACGTTTCAATTAAGGCTTTTATTTTTGCACCTCTTTTTAAATATTTTTGGATGATCGTTGGATGTAGAATGATGTTGACTGATGGTGATCTGTAAACTTCTACTTTGGAACTCTAAAAATCACACAATTATGTTGTTCTACTTTCAACTTTGGAAAATGACATATTTGCTTAAATATTAGAGCTTCGTGACTGATTATCTAGTGCTATAGAAAGGAAATTGCAGAGAAGGAAATAATTCAAACTTTAACACCAACAATTTTACCTGGAAATCTCCAAGGAGGAAAACCAATCGGGAAGGGAAACCGCTCTTTCTTCCCACTTTTATCAAGTTAACATAGACAATTACATATTACAATAACTATGAAAATAAGCAACAATGTAAACCTTCTCTCCAATTACTTGCTTGCTCTGCTTTCTACACCTTGCTCCTATAATTCCAATTCCAAAGATCAAGATCTTGTTCATTGCTCTCATTAAATTATGATTCACCTTCGAATCCCCATTCTCTTGCTCCTTCCATGTATTTATAGGCCTTCCCATGTCCTCCCGTGCACTGGAGGATGTGAAGGGGCATGGAAGGGAAGAGACGTGACTGGGCACTTCAAATCCGCGTCCATTTGTGTTCCTTTCTTTGTTTCTATCTGAAAGTTACAAGACCGCTACCCTATGTAGACCGGCGGCACACAGATCGCGCCTACGCAGAGCAGCGGTTCTGAAACCGCCACTCTACACAGAGCGGCGGTTCCTTCCAGAACCTCCGTTTACCTCATTTTATTTATTTTTCCTTCTTCTTCTTCTTGGTGCTGATGAAACTGATGAAGTGGTGTGTTTTTCTAGATCCCTATGGATCATACCTCCCATACTTGAGAGGCTTTTGGTCCCACAAAAGCTTAGTGGTGGAGTGGTAGAGGAATCAACTTCCTCTTGTGCTCATTCGAGTACCACTGGGTCTGCCTTGGTGTCTTCTCTCGTCCAACCTGCCAAGACTCTGTGGATCTCTGGTTTCAGTGCTACATCCTCCTCTGAGATGCCTCGAGTACAATCCTCTTTAGAAGGTAACTTTTGTATCTTTCCTTCTTTGTCATGCATAGATGGCGTTAGTGGATGCGAGCTCTTGCAACTTACTATCGTGTGCATCTGCATGAAGTATGGCCCAAAGGTTTCTTCTCCAACCTGCTCAAGTATGGCGAAGGTCCCATACTATAGTGGTTTATTCCTTTCTTGTCTTTGCCTCTTGAGATGGATTGGCCAAATCCTCTCCAAGTATGTTGCTGCTATAGTCACCACCGTTCCTTGTATCTCCTCTTCTTCTTGCTGCCCCACGGTCAGGTCCAGTGAATCCGAGGTAGATATAGTGACTGCATAGCGGAAGTTTGTTTTTCTCCTTGAATGAGCAGTTCTTGTGGTGGCTTCTTCTGTAAAAACTAACAAGTGCTATCCAAATTCTCCATCCTTTGGTCAGAAATATCTGCTCTCACATCCATTTTGTTTTTCTTCCAATGAAAGCAACAAATCGATGATTTTCCTGAATAAGTCTTGGTGCTTGGTTAGCACTTACCATAGCCTTCTTTGATTTTCTCTGGTGTGCCCGGATGTTAAAACTAACTCCATCCTTGACCCATCGAACCGGTTCTCCCTCCTTGTGAACACAACATCCCTGATATACAAGTAAGGACTTCCGAAGACAACGTCAAATGCATCAAGTGGAATAATATCAACCTCTAATACATCTATATATTGGGTGTTTATCCCAAACCGAAACTTACACTTTCTTGTAACTTGTATTTCTACACCCTTCTTCACCCATCCCAGTGGGTATGGATGTGGATGCACGTAAGTCTCTAGACCAAGCTATTTTACAACCGCATCAGAAATCAAATTTGACTGAGAACTAGAATCTACTAAAGCGTTTACCTTAGTCTTCTTGATTTGGATTCTGATTTGAAATA
The DNA here is from genome assembly GCA_018340775.1 of Taxus wallichiana var. yunnanensis. Taxonomy (NCBI): domain Eukaryota; kingdom Viridiplantae; phylum Streptophyta; class Pinopsida; order Cupressales; family Taxaceae; genus Taxus; species Taxus wallichiana. Next base: position 101,585,597 of record CM031236.1, read on the forward strand.
GCTTACTCATCTCTTCTTCTTCTGCTGCCCCGTACATGTTAGTGGCCATGCATCCTAGCCTCTCGTCTACATCCGAATCATCCTCAATCTCCACCTCTCTTTTTGTCTTCACAGTGGCCATGGATTTCTTGGAATCCTTGGTTTGGTGCTTTGGGTGCAATTCAATGCAACTTCCAACATGTGGCATCAGTATGTCCATTTACATCACAATTCTTACAGAAATTCTTAGGATATTTACAAGTATGCAAAGTAGTAGCGGCATGTTTACCTTTCCATTTACCTCTGCTACTTGTCTTCCCTTGTTCTTTGTCCTGTTGTTTTGTTGACTGGTCTCCCTTTGGCTCTATTTCTCCTTGCTTCTTCTCATCATCAATGTAGTATGCTTGTACACAAGCTTCATTGAGATCCTTGGGCTTTGTGGAGATTACCTTCCTCCGAAGGTGAGTGTGAAGTCCTCCCAAATACTTGGTCAGAATGTCCTCATCCTCCAAGTCCATATTAAGCAACATGGCTTGTCTCTAAAATTCCGTAGTGTAGTCTTACATGCTTTGACCGCTGCCCTGTCTAAAGTACTACCACTTAATCATCATGTCAGTCTTATGGACAATAGGATAGAATTTAGCTCTAATAAACTCTTTAAAACCTTTCCAAGTACTAACAATAGGACGTTTCTTCTTCTCACAAGTGGCTAGATGGGTTTCCCACCAAACCAGAGCATGACCTTCCATTTTGAGATGTGCAAAGGTGACCCTTTGTGCCTCAATGACATTATGTACACTAAAGTAGAATTCCAACTATTTTAGCCATTTATCCAAAGTAATTTTGCATCTACTTGTCCTTCAAAATTCTTAATTTCCACTTTCGTTTCAACTTTAAAAGGTGTATGTGCAGATTTTACCTTCTCGCCTGCAATTGGTGTCTCTTCATGCTCTTCCCATTTTTCCTCTTCGTGGCTCTTTCCAATACCGAATTTTTCAGCTAGTGCTCGAACCACTGAGTCCATGGAATCTTTCTTATCTGAAGCCATCTTTTGCAGATCTGAAAGCTCTTCTTGTTTTCTATACAATCTATCCATCATGGTCTCTAGCATATCAACTCTACGGACCAAGTTCTCTTCCTCCATTTGAGCTTAAATTCTCTGTTTCCACTTCTTTATAGAAATATCTGGCTCTGCAAGGTAAAACTTCTTTGCCTTTGGACCTTGTCACTATCATAAAAAATCACGAAAATATTTGAATACCACAATCCTCGGATATATAATCAGCTTTGATACAAAAATGATCTGTAAACTTCTACTTTGGAACTCTACAAATCACACAATTATGTTGTTCTACTTTCAACTTTGGAAAATGACAGATTTGCTTAAATATTAGAGCTTTGTGACTGATTATCTAGTGCTATAGAAGGAAATTTCAGAGAAGGAAATATTCAAACTTTAACACCAACAATTTTATCCTGGAAACCTCCAAGGAGGAAAACTAGTCGTGGGAAGGGAAACTAATTTTTCTTCCCACTTTTATTAGTCTAACATAGACAATTACAGACATAATAAATATAAAAAGAAGCAACAATGTAAACCTTCTCTCCAATTACTTTCTTGCTCTGTTTCTACACCTTGCTCCTACAATTCCAATTCCAGCACTGAAGACCTTGCTCACTACTCTCATTAAATTATGATTCACCTTCGAATCCCCCATTCTCTTGCTCCTTCCATGTATTTATAGGCCTTCCCATGTCCTCCCATGCACTAGAGGATGTGAAGGGACATGGAAGGGAAGAGACATGATTTGGGTGCTTGAAATCTGCATCCATTCATGTTCCTTTATTTGTTTCTATCTCGAAAGTTACTGGGACCATCGCCCTATGTAGACCGGCGGTCACAGGACCGCTGCCCTGTAGGGTGGTGGTTCTGAAACCACCGCTCTGCACAGAGCGGCGGTTTTGTCTAGAACCTCTGTTTATCTCATTTTATTTATTTTTCCTCTTCTTCTTCTTAGTCTTGATGAAACTGATGAAGTGGTGTGTTTTTCTAGATCCCTATGGATCAGATGGTACCATCTCCTTGCTCAATATTTTTTTGGTAAAAATACATACTCCCCCTAACTAATCTGAACCATACACAATGACTCCACCTCACATCATTTCTCTTTATTTGAACATGACATAAGTGGTTCACTAATTATCAACATTACAAGCTTAGAGTTGACAAATAAGTGAGTTCTTAAAGTTGTGTATACATATATCTCTGTCATTACTATGAATCTGTGTTGTCAAGTATGTTGCCATGATTCAAAGGATGAGTCATGTTGAGGTGTATTCATATCTCAAATATGAGAAGAGTTTGGGTCTTCATCTATGTGGCAAGTGTTAAGAATGTGAAGAATTTAGGAAAATCATGATATGGTAAGGTGTGTCAAGCCTCATTAGACCAAACTAAAGGCAACTAAAGGTTCTATGTAAGTGTTGAATTTAGGTTGAGTCTATAATCATAAGTCAACATCCTCAATGTTTGAAGTCTAAGATTTTTGAGCTTTGAATCTTGGCGTGATGTCAAGAATCTTTTGCAAAAGAGTGTATTTGGTGTGTCCTTGTTAAAGTCCTATTTTGCCATATGTTGTCTCAGTGAGTCCTTATAAGGTATGCTTAATAAGATTTTGAACTCAAAAGGTTTGCTATGTGTGATTGATTCCATTAAATACCTTGTTAAGAGGTATCACTTTGATACCTAAGCCAAGTATGAGTAATGATGAAAGGACATGGAGTGTAATTGTTTAACAGAGGACCCTAGTCTTACTTGAAGCCTATCAAAATATGTAAGCTATAGAGTTTGGTGTGTAACAAAGTAGTGGCAGGTAAGACTCAGTTTCAGTTTCTTGGATTCTGTTCACATATGTTTTTTTTTGTTATGTGCAGATCAATACATGGTGGTCCGTGTTCCCCTAGTGGTAGCCGTGTGTGTGTGTTTTTGTTATAGTTCTGGGTGTGTTGTTGGTGTTTGTGTTATGAAACCCAATAGAGGAATTCTACCCTCCATGATGAACATATCATACATTCGATCCATTCAACCACCTGAGTTTTATGATGCACATGATTCAAATCTATGTTGAAACACTGAGAGAATGCTAACACATTTATCCTGACACACTTCCCATATTTTTGGGTTGATGCAAGATTGCTGGTGGAACCAGATGTTCTTGAATCACATTGACCACACATTAAAATTTGGCATCTCATTTTTAATTATGCTGCTCATGCCATTAGCCATGACATTCAGTGTGGCACCTTAAGGTTCATTTTCTGTAGATTGCACTTTGTCATTGGTTATCCTGATACAAAGTTGTGGGTTAGCCTTGAACTAATGGGAATAAAAATTAGATGGAAAAATTATTATACGTTACACCTACGCTTCAAAGTGGTTTGTTACATATCCTTAACTGTTATATGCTTTATTAATTTGTCATGGGTTCATCTATTGCATTAGTAACATTTAGTGTTATTTCCAAAATTTTAACAATTGGGCACACCTTTTTGTTTTTGGATCGATCTTTTCTAATTTTCTATGCTCCCATGCTTGTAAGAATAATTTTTTTAGTCTGTCATCGGGATGTACCCTCTAATACCAATTTAGGTTGAAATGTTCTAGATCACATAGAATGAGGAAGGCTTAAAGTCTTATTTCTTCTAGAGATTTGTCTCGATTACTTATCCTTTTGTCTTGTAATAACTACATTATTACTACTCAAAATATCATATGCCTTCAGTGATCCATCTTATAACGCTTACTGTACCTAGATGTATTTGGAGTTGGTGTTATGAAGGATAAATTGGAGTTTGATGAAAAGAGCTTGTGTAGCTCCTAGAATGAGCCGACCATCCAGAATGATTAAAATGTCCTGGGGATTAACTATCCAAAAGTCCCAGGGACTTACTTTGCATAGAGTAACCATCAACATTGGAACCATTGAAAGGCGGGGTCTGACATTCACAACTTTCTCCAGAGTTCCCTCGCTTGCAAATTTGCGCATTTCACCTCCTTTTTCATTCGAAAGGTACTAAAAAATGGCGCACGTACCAACACTTGGAGCAAGAGAGGAGTCAAGACTACTATCCCTCAACCCTTCGTAAATACTACCCTCTACTTTGATAGCACCTCCACTACTACTTTACTCAACACTTACTATCTCTAAAGTGGCATTACCATTCAAGGGGTATCAAATGCATTCATGTTTATCGGAAATAAAATTGCCCACTAAATGCTACCATTCATAATATAAATACTACAAATGTATGGAGGTCTTCATGTATACATGTTTAGTTCAGATGTCGTGATATAAGATTTGCAACTTTTTATGTAAGAATTTGTAACAAATTTAAATGTACACATACAACCTTTCAATGTAATGTTTCATTTATATTCCTATAGTACCACTATTAATCACATGCCTTATCAAGTGTACGAAAGTCTTCATGTATTCATGTTTAGTTCAAATAAACTACTTAGCAAAATGCTACCACTCATGATATGAGATTTGTAAATGTATATGTATGAATTTGTAACAAGTTTGAAATGTAGAGATGGAACCTTTAAATGAAGTGATATCTACACTTACAAAAACAATCAAACCCCTTATCAACATCAACTACAAAAGTAATACCTATCCCTCTAAATCAAATAACATATACCGTTTGGCATTCACATTGCATTATACACATGTGATTGCTAGTTTATACTTCAATGAAACATATGGAATCTAATAAATAAAAGATATCACATTTATATCTATAATAAAACCATACAACCAGTCTTATTTTATGGTTAATCAAATGTTATTGTAAATTGTAAAATACAACCTAAACACAAAAAAACGTGCCATAGACTATCAAATTATAGGCCTACACTTATGGAGTTGTTAAATAATTAATTTTAACGGTTAATCATATTTTTAACTACTTCGATGAACTTGTATTTTATTTATTTGTTGATTATTGATTTTAACGTCAAGTCGTACTCCAAATCATATAAAAGGAGAGGAACTTAGATTCCACACCTCCCGTGCAGCCATATCCTCGCATAATCGACATTCGAGGTGCGCGTCATATCAGATCCTACGGTCATAATGGATTTTTTATTTCAGCGTCACCCTTGAGTGTGTGGAAATTTAATCCCGAGACATCAAACCAATGTATTTCATTGTCATCATTGGCATAACACGGGATTATGCCCAGCCTTGGCACTTTTCTTCCATCCAAAAGTTGATGGATCCATTTTTAGTAGCATTTCTATAGGATCAACAATAATCTGTGTATCTCTGGAATAGTGGAGTAAAACATCTACTAAGGGGTCGGAGGTTGGAATGTTAGCTACGGGAAGGGAAGTGGTTTTTGCGATGGTGGTTTCATCAGTTGAAGGCGTAGGCACGTTTGAGGTGGATGGTTGAGGTACATTTGAAGAGGATGGTTGGGTTGAATGTATGGGTGTCTTGATTGGTATAAGCACATCGTTGGGGCGGTATAACATATGGCAGGTTTTAAAGGGGGAGGGTCACCTTTTTACGGTGTAGGACTTCCCTCGTACTCAAATTTTATGCATCTATGTAATGTTGAGGAACGCATCCCATGGCTCGGATCCAAGGACGACCCAAAGAATATATTATATCGAACTCTCCTCCAAGACATAGAAGAGTTCGGGTAAAGTACGTGGTCCTACCCGAATGTTGAGGATCACGTGCCTAAGGTAGAAGTAATAGCGTCGTTGAATGACCGCAACATGATGGGGTTGGCACACATGCAACTAGAAGGGATATTCATTTGTTGGAAGGCTTTTGAAGAGATGATGTTTAGGCCAAGCACCCCATCAATCATAACACAACGCACTCCGAATGTCCGGATGTAAGCCGAGATGAAAAGAGCAGGTCGGGATCTTCAGGCAAAGTCAACAATTTCGTCTTCGGAGAAATCGATCGCAGCAGCACTTGTTGTACATGAGACAAAAGTGGTTGGGGTAGTGGGTTGTTTGGTGAGAGAAGCAATGTGATTGGGTGTTAGAATGGAGGCGACAGTGTGGTTTCATTAGGTAAAACCTCTATCCTCAAGGATCTCAACGAGCTTGTCGATGAGATTCAAGTCCGAATGAGATCAAATTATATGGTTAATCAAATGTTATTGTAAATTGTAAAATACAACCTAAACACAAAAAAACGTGCCATAGACTATCAAATTATAGGCCTACACTTATTGGAGTTGTTAAATAATTAATTTTAACGGTTAATCATATTTTTAACTACTTGATGAACTTGTATTTTATTTATTTGTTGATTATTGATTTTAACGTCGAAGTCGTACTCCAAATCATATAAAAGGAGAGGAACTTAGATTCCACACCTCCCGTGCAGCCATATCCTCGCATAATCAGACATTCGAGGTGCGTCATATCAGATCCTACGGTCATAATGGATTTTTTATTTCAGCGTCACCCTTGAGTGTGTGGAAATTTAATCCCGAGACATCAAACCAATGTATTTCATTGTCATCATTGGCATAACACGGATTATGCCCAGCCTTGCACTTTTCTTCCATCCAAACAGTGATGGATCCATTTTTAGTAGCATTTCTATAGGATCGACAATAATCTGTGTATCTTAACAGTGTAGTTTCTTGTTACAGTGAGGTCATGGATGAACATCGATCAAAGCATTGAATGAATGAGGACGTCCAACTGTGAACTTCAAGAAATTGAGAAACATAGGAGGAAATGTGTAGCCATGAGCAAGAGTTCTCCCATGGAGGGATCGATCTTGGGGTGTGTCATCATTCCTACCATGATTTTGATGTTGAAATTGGACCTACTGTCTGTGCTTATAATAATCCAGAATGGCTACTAGTGAAAGTGGTCCACGATGTTTTTGAAAAAATTGCTTAAAATGATGCTTTGCTTGGATGGGTCATTTTACCTAAAATAATATCCTATTTTTTGTGTAAATGTAATGGTAATTCAACATGTTGGTGCTCAAAATGGTCTCGCCCCATCTGTGCCTTTGAAAAATTATTCATTCACGGCCTCTGTCATTTTCTCCTTCCCCGTATGGTGCTTGGTCAGTCTTATTGCCATTTTTAGTCTGCTCCTGGGTTGAGGATCATGTGTGGGTCTATATTTGTCTCATGGTTCCTTTGTTCCTCTGAAAAATCTCTGTATTTTGGGTCTCCCGTGCTCTGTTCCTTCAAAACTCACGTTTTCCCGTTTCCTCCATTTTCCACAGTCTAGATTTTTGTCCCTGCCATTTTTGCCTTAAATACTCAAAGAGAAATGAGTTGATGTGTCCCTAAGGATCGTGTTTGAGCCTTACAATAGTCTAAATTCTCTTGTCCTTGAAGAAAACCTCATTTTCTGGCTCGAATGGATGTTTCTATGTGTTTTACGGTTTGACGGGCATTTCTCCGGTCAAATTTACATCATTCAGTCGACAGGAAATGTGGAACCTCTTGGTTGGATGCGAGATCAGCTTAATACTTCGGAAATTCCATGAAAAGCCTCATTTTTAAAATATGTCCACGTGGAGGAACGACGCTCGTTTGAGAATCAACTTTTGGTTTGGCTTTGAAGTAGCGCCGAGAGGACACATGGAGGGTTGACAGAAAGAGACATTCGACTGGGTTTCCGATACTTAGAAAAATTTGAAAAGGTTTTCGGGAAGTCCAGGACACGTCGAGGAATGACGATCATTTGAAGATCTGCTTTTGGGCCTTGCCTTGGAGTAGCACCGGGAGGACACATGGAGGCTTCCGCTGCTTGGCCCAAACTTAGACAAATTTTTATGCAGTTGGAGTAGTTTGGCGAACGGGACACGTGGCGAGCTTGCACTCATTCAAGGTCTCCGCATTGGGCACCATCTTGAAGTTGCACCATGGAAACACGTGGAGGAACCATGCATGTTCGGGGTCGGCCCTTGAGTTTCAATTTGAAGGAGTGCCAGGCTGACACGTGGACGCTTCCGCTTGCTTTGCATTTTATTTAGAATTTTCAATGGAAAAAGGATACTACCTCGAAGCATGACACGTGGCGCCTTCTGCTAAGTTTCAAACATTCGAGCAGCACTCGCCGAAGTAGAACACGTGGCGAGCCCGCGCTTGTTTAAAGTATCAAAATTTTGGGACCATCTCAAGGAGCATTGTGGTGACATGTGGCAATTTGAAAAGTCATAAGGGGTGGGGAAGTGGACCATCGGAGGAAATTCAAACTTTTCACCTCTTTTCTTCATAAAGGTTAAAATAGTGAAAATGGCCCATGAGCCCGATGGGAAATAGTCAATGTTTATCCCCGGTCAACGGCGGAGGTGCGGGCTTTCGGAGGAAAAGTGAAAAAATTTCCCTTTGAGGGAAAAGGAGTTAAAGGCATAAAAGGACCCAGGGTTCGCAAGGACCCACATTAGGGACTTGAAGCGGAAGGGCAGAGCTGCGGGGAAAACTTGGAAAATTTTCCTTTTTCCAAAAGAGAGTCAAATGGCATAATTTCTCCGTGTTTCCTCTGGGACCCACCTCAGGACACTTGTCAGGCCCATTTTCAGAAACAGAGGTGCGAAGTAAAATGGGAATTTTTTCATTTTTAAAAAAATGTCGAAAAGGTCAAGGGAATCCTCGAGCCTATTTTTGCATCTTCCACGTGGGACGGTCCACATTCAAAATCAAAGATCAACGGTCACGAGCTGCCTAAATATGATTTTCCCCATTTTCTCTCAGAAACACTGGATGTGTGAATCTTCATGATTTCTTATTATTTTCTACATGCCAAATAGACAAATGAGTTAATTTTGATATATAGAGTTTGGTGGCGAGAGATATGGAGATGTCTATCGCCATTAAAGCGATCTAACTCTCAAGCAAGATCTCGATTTTTTATTTTTCTTCTCCCGAGCACTCAAGGGACCAGATTTGATTTATATTTGGCGTAAGAGGTTGGTGAATGGATGGAGGCATGTTTTGATTGAGAAAAGAGTTGAATGTGGGAAGAAATCAAAGATATTTTCCCTCGAGCACCTAGAGACTTCGCAAATCTGATTTCGCGAATCACGAAAGAATCGTGGCGAAGCACCTTTGGTGCATTTAAAGTTTTTGTCTTTTAGGAGGAAGGGGCTATGTTGGAAATGTTATAAATGGCATGAATTTTTCCTACAAATGGTTGGGAAGTGGTGAGTTTTTGGAAAGATCAGGACTGATTCTCTCCAAACAGACAAACCTCGACAGAGCCCATCCATTTTGAGAAGCCGTCAGAGATGCCTGTATATATCTCCTTGCTTCAAATTTGATCGTGTCAAGGTCGTTGCAAGTGTAAAACCATTGACAAGCTTTGAGATTGTTCTGGAAACTTTCCCTTGTTGATAAATTTGATCAAACTTTGAGTTATCCTATGTCAATCTTGAGTAAAGTGTATTTATTTCATTTCTGAATGCATACGAGTGGTTTTTCTTGTTTCTATTGCAATCTTGTACCAATATAAATTCCAATCACATAGGTCTCAGTCCTTGTGATAGTTTAGTGGCATCTGTAATTTCATTTCTTAGAAGAGCCTTCATCTAGGAGTGGGATAAATAGTTTAAAATCAATTTTCTTTCACTTTGTTGATAGAGATTCTCTGTAAGCATCTGGGTGTACCTCAAGCATGACTTGGTTTAAATCTTGGTGCTTTATTGGGTCCTCTGACTCGAGCCTTCCTGACATAATCCCACAGGTTGTGTGAAAGAGTGCTGATCCGAGCCTCCATCAAGCACATATTCTAGTTGATGAAACAATTTAACTTTTTATGGAATTTTGTTGATTGAATCTTTTCATTTTTCATAAACTCTCAAGGTTCTCGTGAGTCAAGTCCATCTTGTCTCCTCCCGCCAAAATCTATTTAAAACAACCAATCTTACCCATACTACCCTGTTTTTGCTTTGTATACACACACAAGACCAAAATCCTTTTATTAAAGTATGCGAAAATGATCAGTGGTCTCAAATTTCTTTAGTAACATTTTCCTTGTTGTCAAGATATCTCCATGATCTGGAAGTGACAACTCATGAGAGTCAGATTTGGTGTGTTGATCATATTTTCCCCAAGGCCTTCTCTATAAAATTTATGCAAAAGAAAGGTACATGTATCTCCTTTCAAATGACAGAGGTTACACAATAGGTTCTCTTACCTTGGTTGAAAGGCACAACCTAAAATAGTTAGGATAAGATCATATCCTTTTGAGGTGCTATCCATCTCTCCACAAATCCAAGTAACAAAGGGACAACTAGATTTCTCCCCAGCTACAAAATGACATACATTTATGATCTATCTGCCTCTAAGCTCCCTGTTGAATCTATGTTGTTGCTTGGTTTGAAAAGGAGAACAAATTTGGGTACCAACACTTGTGGCACCATTATCGGGGAAGTTTCAGTTCAAAATCAAGACCCTAGTAAAGTACTCCTTGTATGTTCCAATTGTTGTGTGCAGTCCTTTGGTCTTCACACCAAGTGCACTAGCTTTCATTTGATACATCTAGGTGAAGAAAGGTCGGAATCTTTCCATTTCCACTCTCTTGCATTGACTGACACTTGACAAATCATATTTATTGAATTTGCACAACTAAGGTGGAAATCCTTAGTGGTGACTCCCAGTTGATTTGATTTTGATAAGGACCAGTGTCTTAAAACCATTGTCAAGTAAGGTTTGTTACTAATATTTGCAAAGTTGGAAGGAAGAAGATCTTTCTTTGCTAGGGATCCTGCTAGGACATTGTTTCTGAGTTAGGAAAAGCAAAGTCAGAAGGAAGAAAATATTGAAGAGTTGTGGGAGAACAGCAGACAGGAAGAGAGATCTCCATCGATGAAAGTGAATGGCCTATCATTGAAGATTTCCATTCAAGTGAATTTGAATCAGGTAGCCTCTTTGTGGAATTGAATTCTCCAGCTGGAGAAGGGCCTTCATTTGATTTTGAAAGGTTTGCTTCACATTCTACACCTGTCTTTTCTGAATTAGATAGGGATTTCCAAGAAGTAAGGCCTTTGGGGGATCTCCATTTTGAAAACCACACTCCTGTGTTCCAAGGACCCTCTGCCCCTCATCAATTTGTCACCCCTCTAGGATCACCTACTCGAATCAATATGGCTCAACCCAGACCCCCTTTTGTTGTAAACACTTTTGGACCTATAAATTTTGTGGGGATGGTTGGTTACCCAAATGTAGTGCCTCAAGATGTAAGGAACATAATGCCAAAGTTCCAGGGAAATAATGCTATTACTGGTGACCAACATCTAAATCTCTTCCTCAATATGATGGAAGATTTTGAGATTGAGCATGAAGATGTATACATCAAATTGTTTGTTCACACTCTAGAGGAGGATGTTAGGGATTGGTACAAAGAATTTCCAGATAACTCTATTGACTCTTGGGCTGAGATGAGAAATGCATTCAGATTACAATATGGTGATAGGACTAACCCTAGGTTTCTTCTATTAGAATTTGAAAACATCAAGAAGAATCCCAATGAGTCAGTACATGATTTCAACACAAGGTTCAATAAGACCTTGAGGAGATTGCCTATCGTGATAAGGTCATGTGTGTGATGAGTCATGTTTGATCAAATATACCGATGCATTTGATAAAAAGTTGTTTACTACTTGAGGGACAAGAACCCTACCAACTTGAGGCAAGCATTCACTATGGCCCTACAAATAGAGAATAATATCAAGGAAATAGGAAAACCTCCTAAGAGGAAAGGTGTGAAGTCAGCTAGCCTGTAAAAAACCTCGACAAGCAAGGCTGCTGATTTGGAAGAAGTGGTGAAAACATTGGTAGGGGCTGTTAAGTAGATCTCCTATAAGCTAGCCCAAGCTGAGAAAGGAGTTGGGAAGAGTTCACAAGGACAACACAAGCAACAGGGCCAAGAAAGGTTCACAAATCACCAAATATCTGATGACAGAGGCAAGGGAGCTATTGGATTTGGGAATAGGCAGCCTCAAGGCAGAGAAAGTAGAATGGTACCTGATCCTTTGGCTGCTAGAGTTGCTATGGTGGAAGAGACAGAAGTCATCGATTTGTTTCATAGATGTTTCATGCCCCATGCTCCATGTGAAGAAGATCGAAAGAAGAAGAGGAAGTTGATGATAATGATGATGATGTTTGCATGATGGGATGCTCCACTAGCTCACAACAAAGGGCAACCTCAACTGAGGTGATAAGTGCCAGAACTGCTGCCACTTTTTGGGACTGCATTCATAGAGTACATATTCTCCCTCCCTCTCATACTTTAGAAGTATATAATGTAAAATATTTTGAATTTCCCAATAATGACTTTGAATATTTAAGGGCTTTAATGATAAAAAAGTATGATGGAGGAATCCCATCTGAGGAGGACAGGCAATTATTAATGAATGTTGTTGTGGCTCAAGAGAAGGAATATAACACAAGAAGTAAGGTTGTCAAAGGGGTAGGGCCTCAAGCCAAGCCAAAATCTCCCTTACTTTCTAACATTCCTAAAGAGGCTCCTAGGAAAGATCCATCTACCAAAATCCCTGCAGTTCCAAGCAAAAATCATACCCCTCCTTATGCTCAAGCTATCAAGAATCCTGTGCCACCCAATGAATGTATTAGCTTTCCTTCCAATATTTCCTTGCCCAAGAATGCCCATATGACATTGCCCAAGTTTTAATTCAAATCAAAGTCTCTGTCCTAATTGTTGAGTTGCTTAGGATTCCTGAGCACAAAAAGAGAACATTTGAATACTTGGGATTGAATGAAGAGAGGAATGCTTTGGGAAGAAATGTGAACATTGTGGAGAATCCTCCGATTGTTGAAGAATCTGAGACACCATCAGCATCGAAGGGCTAGCTGAACCACCTGAGGTTTATTTAGGGACATCTTTGGTAGAATCTCAGCTGAATGTGGATCCATTCTTCACTACTTTGATCATCAAGGATAGGTTGCTCCATAATTGCATGTTTGACTCAGGGCATCATGCAATGTCATGCCTTTGGAGGTCATGAATGAGATGAATATTAAGGTAACAACAACATATGGGAAGTGCACTACCATGGACTCCAGAGAGGTGCCAATAGTGGGATGTGTGAAGGGTTTGGTGGTGTAGCTTGCAGCCTACCCAGGTAAAAATTTAAAGCTTGATGTTGTCATAGTTGATTGCCTAGCCAAGTGGGGTATGTTATTGTCAAGAAAATGGGCTGCAAGTGTTGGTGGTAGTGTCCAAATGGACATGTCTTATGCCACCATCCCAGTTGAGGGCAGCCTTGTCAGGTTATATGGGGAAAATAAAATGTTGCACCTTATTGAGGATCCCAACAATGCATCCTATGAAGTATTGTATACAAATGTTGATGCTGACAATTTTGTGGGATTTGTTGAGGGAAAAGAGCACAAGATTGAGGAGTCTAAGTGTCTTGAGCAGGAAGGCTCTCCTTGGACTTTATTGTTTGATGGAGCTTGCTCCAAATTTGGAAATGGTGCCGGTGCTGTCCTAATTTCTCCAAGCCAGGAAAGGTTTGTTTTTTCCTTTAAGCTTAACTTTGAGTGTACTAACAACATTGTTGAGTATGAGGCATTATTGTTAGGTTTAATAATTTCTTGGAAGTATGGCGTCAGGGAAATCATTGTCAAAGGAGACTCATAGTTAGTTTTCAAGCAAGTAAGAAAATTGTATGCCACAAAGAATTAGTGACTGAAATAGTACGAGCATGTAGTTTGGGACTTTTTTGAGATGTTTGAATCCTTCAACATTGTGCATCATGAAAGGAGGTTCAATGAATTTGAAGACAAGATTGAAGTGTTGGGGTCTCGGTTTGACAGTTTTGCAACATCCCCTTATTGTGAATATGAGTTGGAGGTAGTGACAAGACCCTCTGTCCCTGACAATATAAAACATTGGCAGGTTTTTGATGATGAGGCTCATGTTAGAAGGTTCCTGCAAAATGATGGAGAGTTTGTTGATCAAGACATTGATTAGGAGCCAATGGTCCGTGTTATGTTTGTGGAGCCTTTTTCATGTTAGAGTGTGGTACACCTTCTATGTGTTACATTCAAGTATTTTTATGGCAGTCTCGCCACGGTGAGCGGGTCAAGGGGTTCGGGGTGAAGCCCCCATTCAAATTTTCAAGGGTGGTTTATTAACCCATGGGTAATGGGTAACCGTTATGGGCTGTTTTTGGTCCCATGGTTTTTCGGTACCCATTTTTTAATACCCACGGTTTTTGCCCATGGTTTTGATACCCACGATTTTGTATCAAATCGCTTAAGTAGTTGTCTATTTATATGGTCTTATGCATATGATAGATAGACAAGCAAATGTATTGTAGATGTGTTTTGAATTTGGGTGTGAATTCAGAGATTTTGTTGAGCATAGCTCCAAACAGATCTAGGTATTATATTGAGAGAGTGGAGGCTTGTAATAAAATCGAGTAAGTGATTCTTGGTGGACGTAGCCCAAATTGGGTGAACTACATTAAATCTTGTCTCTCTCGTGTTGTGTTATTTATTTTTCACTTTTATTTGAGATCTCGTAATAATTTCGTATATTAGTTTCTACTGTTGCGATTCTGTAAGGGATTATTCCGCATATTTTATCTCTTATTTCCTAACAATTGGTATCAGAGCCTAGTTTGGTTTGCTGAAGTGTTGAATCACAGGGAAAGTTTTTAGCTTGAGTGGGAGCTATGGTAGATGATGGAAGATCTAGGGTTGATAAATTGAATGGATAGAATTTAAGTCTTTGAAAGATGCGAGATGGAATATTATCTTTATATGAAGGATCTTTATACTCCACTGTCTGAGAAGGTGAACAAACCCTCGAGTATGACAGATGCGGAATGGGATTTGTTGGATCGGAAGGCACTTGGAATGATCCGGCTGTGTCTTGCATCTTCGGTATTATTTAATGTTTCAAAGGAAAAGACTACAAAAGAACTGATGGATGCATTAGGGAAGTTGTATGAAAAACCCTTTGCCTCTAATAAGATATTTTTAATGAAAAAGTTGTTTAATATGAAGATGTCTGAGAATGGTTCAGTAGCAGATCATTTAAATGATTTCAATACGGTTGTGAATATGCTAGCTTTGGTTACAATAGAATTTGATGAAGAAGTTAGGGCTTTATTAATTCTGTGCTCTTTACCTAAAAGTTGGAATAGCCTGGTAATGGCGGTAAGAAACTCGGTTCCAACTAACTTGAAGTTAAAGTTTGAGGATGTTGTAGGGGTGACTCTAAGTGAGGAAATGTGAAGAAAAAGCTCGTGAATCTTCGCCGGGAATGCTTTGACATTGGAAACTAGAGGGAGACAGAAGAATAGAGGAAACCGTGGAAAATCAAAGGATCGGGAAAGGTCAAAATCCAAAAGCAAGATAGTATGCTAGCACTGTGGAAAGTCTGGGCATGCAAAGAAGGACTGTTGGGAGCTTCGGGATAAGAAGAAACAACAGGAAGAAAACAAGGAGGCAAATGTGGCATCGGGTAATGTATGCTAGGATGCTTTGATCATTTCTTTGCAAAATATTAATGAATCTTGGGTTTTAGATTTAGGGGCTTCTTTTCATGCTACTCCACATAGGCATTATTTTGTTGATTATGTTCAAGGGGATTTTGGGCATGTTTTTCTTGGTGATGATGATCCTTGCAATATAGTTAGAAAAGGTTCTGTTCAGGTTAAGATGCAGAATGGGAATACATGGCTATTGAAGGATGTCAGACATGTGCCTACATTAAGGAGAAATTTGATATCGGGGCAATTGGGAAGTGATGGTTGTACTGTGATATTTAAAGTTGACTCTTGGAAGGTCACCAAGGGTGCTTTTGTGGTGGCAATAGGTAAGAAGGTTGGAACCTTGTATTTAACCACTGATAGTACTAATGATTGTAATCTTGTGGCTTCAGATGTAGATACAACATTATGGCACTATAGGCTTGGTCATATGAGCCATAAGGGCATGGACATCATAAAGAAGAATTTTCCTGGATATACATAAACATGTTTGGATTTTTGTGAGAACTACATATATGGGAAACAAAAGCGAGTAAGGTTTCTCAAGGTTAGACCTACGAAGAAAGAGAGTAAGTTAGAGCTGGTACATTCTGATGTGTGGGGGTCAGCTTAGGTATCATCTCTTGGGGGTTCAAGTTATTATGTTACTTTTATTGATGATGCAACAAGGAAAGTTTGGGTTTATTGTATTAGAAACAAATCTGATGTATTTGACACTTTTGTTAAATGGAAAGCCTTGGTAGAGAATGAAACAGGTCTTAAGCTAAAATGTCTTAGGTCAGATAATGGAGGGGAGTATTGCAGCAATGAATTTAATGATTATTGTTCTAAGAATGGAATCCGCAGCAAAAGACGGTTCCAGAACTCCACAATGAATGGGGTATCGTAAAAATGAACAGTAACAATAATGGAATGTGCTAGGAGCATGAGGATACATGCAGGATCGCCTCTTTATTTTTGGGCGAAGCGTGTGAGCACAAATGGCTATGTACTTGATAAACAGAGGACCCTCAAGTACCTTGGATGGAGGCATACTTGAGGAGGCAGTACAAGTAAGAAATTCGATTACTCATTTCTTAGAGTCTTTGGATGTGAGGTGTTTTTTCATATTGACAAGGATGATAGGACCAAGCTAGAGGTTAAATTAGAAAAATGCACTTTTATTGGTTACGGTGGTGATGACTTTGGATTTAAATGTTGGAGTATTAAAGGCAAGAAAATCATTCGGTCTAGGGATGTGGTCTTTAATGAGAAAGTCATGTATAAGCAACAATTGCAGGAAAACAGGGAAGAATCCAAGAAAGAATATGCAGTGGTAGAGGATCTTCTAGATGGGAAAGTGACCCATGAATCTGTTCAGGAACCTACTTAATAGGAACCCCAAACTCCTAAAGTGAGGAGGTCTTCTAGGGTAAGAAAAGAACCTGAACATTTTTCTCCTTCTCTTTATTATTTATTACTCACTGATAGTGGAGAGACAGAGAGCTTTGATGAAGCAATGTAGGTAGATGTCAGTAAGAAGTGGGAGAAAGCCATGGATGAGGAGCATAAGTCTCTCATGGAGAACCAGACTTGGGATTTGGTGAAGCTACTGGAAGGAAAAAGAGCATTGCAGAACAAGTGGGTGTATAGAGTTAAAGATGAAGGAGGAAAGAAAAGATATAAGGCCCGGTTGGTGGTCAAGGGGTTTGCACATAAACAAGGTATAGATTTTTATGAGATTTTTTCTCCTGTAGTAAAAATGACTTCTATCGTAACTATTCTCGGAATGGTGGCAAAGTATAAGACTTGCACTTAGAAACAGCTTAGATGTAAAGACTACATTTCTCCATGGTGATTTGGAGGAGGAACTATATATGCAGCAAATGAGAAGGATATGAAGTCAAAGGTAAAGAGGATATGGTGTGAAAACTAAAGAAGAGATTGTATGGCCTGAAACAAGATCCACATCAATGGTATAAGAAGTTTTATAGCTTCATGATGGAGCAAGGTTATATTAGATGTCATTCTGACCATTGCGTGTATACAAAGAAATTTGAGGATGGAAGTTATATTATCCTGTGTTTGTATGTTGATGACATGTTGGTTGCAGGTAAAAACATGCAGGAAATAAAAGTACTCAAGAAACAACTAAGTGAATCCTTTGATATGAAGGATTTGGGGGCAGCCAGACAAATCCTTAGTATGAGGATAACTCGGGATAGGAAGGAACGAAATTTGACTTTATCTCAGGAAGAGTACATTAAGAAGGTATTGGATAGGTTTAACATGTAGGATGCTAAACCGGTTGGGACTCCTTTGGCAGGCCATTTTAAGTTATCAAAGGAGCAGTGTCCCAAGACAGAGTAGGAAAGAAACCAGATGTTCAAGGTACCTTACTCATCAGCGGTTGGCAGTTTGATGTATGCTATGGTGTGCACTAGGCCTGATATTTACCATGCAGTGGGAGCTGTGAGTAGATTTATGAGTGATCCAGGTAAAGAGCATTGGCAAGCAGTAAAGTGGATCCTTCGGTATTTGAGAGGGACCATGGGGACAGTTTTGTGCTACAGTGGATTAGACACCACTTTACATGGTTATGTAGATTCAGACATGGTTGGAGATGTTGATAGCAGGAGGAGCACAACAGGTTATATTTACACTATAGGTGGGACAACAGTGAGCTGGATTTCACGACTACAGAAGCTAGTGGCTTTATCAACCACGGAGGCTGAGTATGTTGTTGCCACAGAGGCAAGCAAAGAGATGATTTGGTTATAACAATTACTTGAGGAGTTTGGGCATAAGAAAAAGGAATGTAAGCTGCATAGTGATAGTCAGAGTGCTATACACCTAGCTAAGAACTCTACTTTCCACTCGTGACGAAGCATATACATTGAGATATCACTTCATCAGGACAGCTTTGGAAGAAGATAAGTTGAAGTTGGAGAAGATTCATACCAGTCAGAATCCTGAAGACATGATGACCAAGGTGGTCACAAGGGATAAACTAAAGCTATGTTCAGCATTTTTGGCCTTCGTGGATGACGGTGAAGGGTTGAGAAGCTTGCTCAGTGTAAATCGGTCCAAGTGGGAGATTGTTATGTTTGAGAGCCTTTTTCATGTTAGAGTGTGGTACACCTTCTATGTGTTACATTCAAGTATTTTTATAGCGATCCCGCTCACCGGTGAGCGGGTCAAGGGGGTTCTGGGGCAAAGCCCTTGAAGAAAATTTTCATGGGTGGTTTATTAACCCATGGGTAATGGGTAACCGTTATGGGCTGTTTTTGGTCCCATGGTTTTTCGGTACCCATTGTTTTGATGCCCACAGTTTTGTATCAAACTGTTTAAGTAGTTGTCTATTTATATGGTCTTATGCATATGATAGATAGATAAGCAAATGTATTGTAGATGTGTTTTGAATTTGGGTGTGAATTTCAGAGATTTTTTGTTGAGCATAGCTCTAAACAAATATGGGTATTGTATTGAGAGAGTGGAGGCTTGTAATAAAATCGAGCAAGTGATTCTTGGTGGACGTAGCCCAAATTGGGTGAACCACGTTAAATTTTTTTCTCTCGTGTGTTGTGTTATTTATTCTACACTTTTATTTGAGATCTGTAATATTTTCTCGCATATTAGTTTCTCTCTGTTGCGATTCGTAAGGGATTATTCCGCATATTTTATCTCTTATTTCCTAACAAATATACAACAAAGGGGGAGGAAACCTTATTTGGCAAAGGCATCATCCAGCTTAAAGACCAACACCATTCCTAGAGGGTTGGTTTCTCTTGAATCAAATTTTGATAATGTTGATTGCATTATTAATAGGCATATGGCAGCCTCGAGGGATGTTGAGGAGCATGACCTTGGCACAAAGGAGAAACCAAGGAAGATTTGGTTGGGTAGTAGTCTCAGCAAAGATGAAAATTAGTCATACATCCAATTGTTAAAGAAATACCAAGATTGCATGGCTTGGACCTATTTTGAGCTCAAAGCATACAAAGAAGACTGTTCTAGCATGAGATTCCATTGGAGGCCTACAAGTCTGCAAAACCCTTCAGGTAGAAGCAGAGGCCAATTAATCCTTTGTTATCTCTCAAAATGCAAGAGGAGCTAAAGAAGCTAAGGGATGGAGGAATTATCTAGCCCACAAGGTATTCTTCTTGGGTTTCCAACCTAGTGCCAGTAAGAAAGAAGAATGGTGACATCAGGTTGTGTGTGGACTTCAGGAATCTAAACAAGGCCTCAGTGAAGGACAACTATCCTTTACCTAACATGGAGCACATGCTTCAGTTTAATGACTAGTTCTGAGTTGATTTCTACTTTAGATGGCTTCTCTAGTTATAACCAAGTCTTGGTAAAAGAATCAGAAAGGATCAAGACAGCCTTCACTACTCCATGGGGAACATATGTATATGTTAGGATGCCCTTCGGTTTGATGAATGTTGGAGCCAATTTTCAGAGAGCAATGGATGTTGCTTTTGCTGGTTACATCAATTACTTTATTGTTGTTTACCAAGATGATGTAACAATGTTTTCAATAAGGAGAAGTGACCATTTGTTGCACTTAGAGAATATGTTGATCAGATGTAGGGAATATGGCATCTCACTCAATCCAAAGAAATGCCATTTTGGAGTGCAGAAGGAAAAATTTCTCCACATTGTGTCACAGAAGGAGTGATGATTGATCCAGAAAGAGTGGAGGCCATCAGCAAAGTTCCAATTCCAAGAACCAAAAATGAATTCAATCCTTCTTTGGGCAGATAAAATTCATTGGAAGGTTTATATCAAACTTTGTTGAGTTGACTATTCCAATCACTTCTATGTTAAAGAAGGATCAGATCATCAAATGGGAAGAGGTTGCCATCCAAGCTTTCAATGGAATCAAAGAGGCATTGAAGCATGCCCCTGTTTTAGCAGCCCCAAATTACAAGAAACCTTTCCAATTGTTCTCTTTCGCTTCAGAAAACACTATTTCTTTTGTCCTGCTATAGAAGGATGATGAAGGGGCTGAGAGACCCATTGCCTTCTTCAGTAAGGCTTTGCAAGGAGCAGAACTGAAATACACCATCATGGAAAAGCAAGCATTTTCCTTGGTCAAAGCAACAAAGGTTTTCAGGCCTTATATTTTAAGTTCAAAAGTTGTTGCTTATGCTCCCCATACCATGCTAAAAGACATCCTGTCAGACATGGAAGTCTCAAGTAAAATATGTAGATGGGTGAATAAATTGCAAGCGTATGATATGGACATCCAAACCACAAATTTGGTGAGAGGTTTGGGGTTAGCTAAGCTCATGGCTGAGAGAAAATTGTAGAAAATTGAGGTAAATGAGATTGAGGAAGAAAGGGCAGCTGTTTTTGAAAGATTGATGAGTTTTGAGTGGTACAAGGATGTGATGTTCTATCTTAGACACTTAAACTACCCTGAGCATTTGAATAAGAACTAGAGAAGTGCTTTTAAGTTGGATTCCTAGAAATATGCCATTACTAATTTTGGGTTGGCATGGAAGAATCCAGGGGGAATACTCTTAAGATGCATCACTGAAGATGAAGCCCCCAAAATAATTTCTAATCTCCATGGAAGAGTTTGTGGGGGACATTTTGTTGTAAGAGTCACAACACATAAGATCCTAAGGGTTGGTTATTGGTGGCCAACTCTTTTCAAGGATGCAACCATGTTAAGAAGATGTGAGAGTTTCAGCGTTTCTCTGGAAGGCTAAAGGCTTCAAGCTCCCTACCTTTGCAATTTGTATCAATTGAAGCCCCATTTAAGCAATGGGGAATGTAATTCATTGGTGAGATTTCAGACCCTTCAAGTGTTGGCCATAAGTGGATTCTTGTAGCCACTTATTACTTTACCAAGTGGGTGGAAGCAATCCCCACCAAGAAGGCTACACACCAAGTTGTCATGGATTTTGTGCTAAACAATATTATTTGCGAGTGTTTGGAGTACCAAACCAAAATCATAGCCGATAATGCCTTGAGTTTCATGGCTAGACCTCCGGTGGTATTGTGTAAAGGATATGGGATCAATTTGACATATGACTCTAATTATAATCCCCAAGGAAATTGACAAGATGAGTCCAAAGAATAAGAATTTGTTAATGTTTATCAAAAGAACCTTGGAGTGGAACAAGATAAAATGGGGTGAATAGCTAAAGTTTGCTATCTAGGTCATTAGGATCATCACAAAAGAGCCACTGGAAAGAGTCCATTTGAGTTGGTATATGGGACTCATGCCCCGCTGCCCTATATATGCAATTATCTTCATATTAGTTCATTCAAAAACTGGAAGATCAATAAGTGAGTCCTCATGATGCCCGCATCAACCTGATTGTTGAGCTTGATGAAGAGAGGAGGGCATCCGACCAGAGGCATATAAAGTTTAGAGAAAAGTTGAAGAAATTGTTTGAAAAGAAGGTCACTCCTAGAGCCTTCAATATTGGATATCTTGTGCTATTATGGGATAGTAGGCATGAGGATAAGGGCAAGCATGGAAATTTTGATTCATTGTGGATGGGACCTTACTCCATTGACATCAGAATTGGTGAACACACCTTCTTCTTGAAGGATCTAGATGGTGAATTTCTTGAACTGCCTATTAATGGCAGGCATCTGAAACATTTCTTGGATTGATTCCTCTGAATCAAGGTAAAAACCTCTTGTACAATGTATAGTTTGTTGTTTGCGTCCTATTTTTATGTTTTTGCTCGTCCTGGTTTGTGGTGACCTGTTTTTGCTAGCTTCTTTGTTTGTTTTTGGAGATGGCTCTGTTGCTCTGCCCTACAAAGATCACTCCGCTACCCAATGAATATTTTGGCACTTGCTCTACTATTGTTCTTGTGGCACTCGCAGGGAGTACCCATCCTCAATACGGAGCCAATGTTGGTTCTCAAAATGGTCTCGTCCCATCTGCACCTTTGAAAAATTATTCATTCACGACCTTTGTCATTTTCTCCTTCCCCGTATGGTGCTTGGTCGGTCTTATTGCCATTTTTAGTCTGCTCCTAGGTCAAGGATCATGTGTGGGTCTGTATTTGTCTCATGGTTCCTTTGTTCCTCGAAAAATCTTTGTATTTTGGGTCTCCCGTGCTCTATTCCTTCAAAACTCATGTTTTCTGTTTCCTCCATTTTCCATAGTCAAGATCTACTGTCCCTATCATTTTTGCCTTAAATACTCAAAGAGAAATGAGTTGATGTGTCCCTAAGGATCATGTTTGAGCTTTGCAGAATGTCTAAATTATTTGTCCTTGAAGAAAACCTCATTTTCTGGCTCGAATGGATGTTTCTTTGTGTTTTACGGTTTGATGACGTTTCTCCCGGTCAAATTTGCATCATTCAGTTGACAGGGAAATGTGGCACCTCTTGGTTGGATGCGGATCAACTTAATACTTTAGAAATTCCATGAAAAGCCTCATTTTTAAAATGTTTCCACATGGAGGAACGATGCTCATTTGAGAATCAACTTTTGGTTTGGCTTTGAAGTAGCACCGAGAGGACACATGGAGGGTTGGCAAGAAAGAGACACGTGGAGGTTTCCACTGGGTTTCCCATACTTAGAAAAATTTCAAAAGGTTTTTGAGAATTCCAAGACACGTGGAGGAATGACGCTCATTTGAAGATCTACTTTTAGGCCTTGCCTTGGAGTAGCGCCGAGAGGACACGTGGAGGCTTCCACTGCTTGGCCTAGACTTAGACAATTTTTATGCAATTGGAGCAGTTTGGCGGAACGAGACACATGGTGAGCTTGCGCTCATTCAGGGTCTCTACTTTGGGCACCATCTTGAAGTTGCGCCATGGAAACACGTGGAGGAACTGCGCATGTTTGGGGTCGGCCCTTGAGTTTCAATTTAAAGGAGTGCCAGGATGACACGTGGAGGCCTCCGCTTGCTTTGCATTTTACTTATACTTTTCAACAGCAAAAGGAGACTACCTCGAGCATGACATGTGGCACCTTCCACTGAGCTTCAAACATTCGATGCACTCGACGGAGCAGGACACGTGGTGAGCCCGTGCTCGTTCAAAGTATCAAAATTTTGGGACCATCTCAAGGAGCATCATGGTGACATGTGGCAATTTGAAAAGTCATAAGGGGCGGGAAGTGGACCATCGGAGGCAATTCAAACTTTTCACCTCTTTTCTTCATAAAGGTTAAAATAGTGAAAATGGCTCGCGAACCCGATGGGAAATAGTTAATGTTTTTCCTCGGTCAACGGCAGAGGTGCGGGCTTTTGAGGAGAAGTGAAAAACTCCCTTTAAGGGAAAAGGAGTTAAAGGCATAAAAGGACCCTGGGGTTCCGCAAGGACCCACATTAGGGACTTGAAGCGGAAGGGTAGAGTGGGGAAAACTTGGAAAATTTTCCTTTTTCCAAAAGAGAGTCAAATGGTAGAATTTCTCCGCGTTTCCTTTGGGACCCACCTCAGGACACGTGTCGGGCCCATTTTCAGAAGTGGAGGTGCGGAGAAAAATGGGAAATTTTTCCATTTTTTCAAAAAGGTCAGAAAAGGTCAAAGGAATCCCCAAGCCTATTTTTGCATCTTCCACGTGGACGGCCCACATTTAAAATCAAAGATCAACGGCTGTTGAGCATCTAAATCTTATTTTCCCCCCATTTTCTCTGTAAAATGCCTGGATGTGTGAATCTTCATGATTTCTTATTATTTTCTACATGCCAAACAGAGGAATGAGTTAATTTTGATATCTAGAGTTTGGTGGGAGAGATCTGGAGACGTCCATCGCCATTAAAGCGATCTGACTCTTAAGCCTGATCTGGTTTTCTATTTTTCTTCTCCTAAGCGCTCAAGGGACCAGAATTGATTGATATGGGGCGGAAGTGGTTGGTGAATAGATGGAGGCATGTTTTTCCCAAGAAAAGAATTGAATGTGGGAAGAAATCGAAGAGATTTTCCCTCAAGCACCTAGAGACTTCCGCGGATCTGATTATGCGAATCACAAAAGAATCATGGCGAGCATTGCTACATTTAATTTTTTTATCTTTTGGGAGAAAGGGGCTCTGTTGGAAATGTTATAAATGGCACGAATTTTTCATGTAAATGGTTGGGAAGTGGGGAGTTTTTGGAAAGATCAGGACTAATTCTCTCCAACAGAAAAATCTTGACAGATCCCATCCATTTTGAGAAGCCGTCTAGAGAAGCATGTATATCTCTCTTTGCATCAAATTTTATCATGTCAAGGTGGTTACAAGTGTACAACCATTGACAAGATTTGAGATTGTTCTGGAAACTTTCCCTTGCTGATAAATTTGATCAAACTTTGAGTTATCCTATGTCAATCTTGAGTAAAGTGTATTTATTTCATTTCTGAATGCATACGGGTAGTTTTTTCTTGTTTCTATTGCAATCTTGTACCAAAATATAGTCTAATCACACAGGTCTCATTCCTTGTGATAGTTTAGTGGCATCTGCAATTTCATTTCTCAGAAGAGCCTTCATCTGGGAGTGGGATAAATGGTTTAAAATCACTTTTCTTTCATTTTGTTCATAGATATTCTCTGTAAGCCTTTGAGTGTACCTGGGTGTACCTCTCGTGCATGACTTGGTTTAAATCTTGGTGCTTTATTGGGTCCTCTCGACTCAAGCCTTCCCGATAGAATCCCCACAGTGTGTGCAAGAGTGTTGATCTGGGCCTCCATTGAAGCACATATTCTAGTTGAGGAAACAATTTAACTTTTTGTGGCATTTTGTTGATTGAATCTTTCCATTTTGCATAAAATCTCAAGGATCTGGTGATTCAAGTCCATCCTGTCTCCCTCCCACCAAAAATCTATTTAAAACAACCAATCCTACCCATACTACCCCTATTTTTTCTTTGTATACCCACACAAGACCAAAATCCTTTTACTAAAGTATGCATAATGATCAGGGTCTCAAATGTCTTTAGTAACCTTTTCCTTGTTGTGAAGATATCTCCATGATCTAGAAGTGACAACTCGTGAGAGTTAGATCTGGTGTGTTGATCATATTTTCCCCAAGGCCTTCTCTATAAAATTTATGCAAAAGAAAGGTACTTGTATCTCCTTTCAAATGACAGAGGTTACACAATAGGTTCTCTTACCTTGGTTGAAAGGCACAACCTAAAATAGTTAGGATAAGATCATATCCTTTTGAGGTGCTATCCATCTCTCCACAAATCCAAGTAATAAAGGGACAACTAGATTTCTCCCAGCTACAAAACAACATATATTTATGATCTATCTGCCTCTAAGCTCCCTGTTGAATCTGTGTTGCTGCTTGGTTTGAAAAGGAGAAAAAAATTGGGTACCAACACAACATTTTCAGTTGTTGGATGCAACAATTTCATGGTTCTAATCAATTATATGTTAATATTTATATAGTCTTAGTAATTAAAACTTTGGCATTAAAAGAAAATTGAATATTTTTGAAATTGGTATTGTAGAATATTATAATTATTCCAAATCATATAAAGGGATGGGAACCTATGAATCGACACCGCCCTACATTTGTATCATTGTATAATCATATGATCAAGGTGCTTAAATGATCACGATCCGATGGTCATAACGAACGACTTGTGCTTCAATTGTATAAGGGGGCGACCATCCACGTGATCTCCACAGTCCTTGTCACAATAGGAGGAAAAATATGCATACATGACACCACTGTCTGTATCGATGGTCCTAGATTGCTCCAGCAACATGACATGGTTGTTAAGCACGAGGATTCAAGAATATCTCGCTACATTGTTCCTCATGAACTTCGCTACACCGTTGATTGTTGGGAAGCTGTTTCATAAGGTTTTCATTGATGTAAAGTTTTACATTGATGTCAAAGTGTCCCCAAGGTGTCCAGGTGGTTCCATGAAGTGTCAAGTCATGTCAAATCATGAAGTCATGGTGTGCAAGCATAAGCTAGGTGCATGGTCAAGCAAGTAAGGTGTGTGTGAGTCATCCCAAGGTGGTATGTAGACATATGAAAGACAAAAATAGTCAATCATATGTTTACAAGGTGATAACAAGTATCCATGGTCAACTCATGAAGTTTCAGGTAGCTTTAGGCCTAATCCTAGTCCTAAATCAAGAAGGCAAGCATGGAAACATCGACATAGATAAACGAAATGTAGGAAGATGATGAATGAAGAAGTATGAGCTAGAATGGCATGTGTGGAATGAGTATTAGGTCTATACTCAGTCTTATTTGACATGAAGGTAGCCATTTAGAGGAATTTTATTGAAGATAAGGCCAATAGGCAAGTGAGATAGTTGAGTCAAGATGTGATAATGCAAACCAAGAATTTAAGGAACATAATATGATGTTATTGTTATCCAAAATTCACCCCTCAAGGTAAATTTGATAACATGCATCAAATTCTCAAGTCCCAGGCAAATAGATTGAGTCAGGGCAAAAATTTCATGTTTCTAGGGTCCCCTCATATTTTTCTAACTCCCCTGTCTAAGTAGAAGAGAGCAAGTTCTGAGGAAAGGTAAAAAAAATTGCAAAAAATAGGCTCGGGCCAGAAAAAATCATGAAAAATGGCTAAGTCCTAGTCCTCGCAACAGTCGGGACAGTTGGGACAAAAGGGCGTGAACCGGCCGAAAGGCCGCAGGTGGTCTGCGCAGCATTTGGGACATTTGGAACAAAGGGACGCGCAGATGCGGAAATCCGAACTGGCCGAAAAATGGAAAAATTTGACTAACTGTTGAAACAGGCAGTCTGGGACATCTGGACAGTTAGTACGCGGAGGATGCAAGTCGGCCGAAAAGACTTAAGGCAGCCGGAACAGTTGGGCCGAAGGTACGCGAAGTACGCGAACCAGCCGGATCGGCCGAAATGAGAACTTTCATACCGGGACATGCGGGACAAGAGTACGCGAACTGGCTGGTTCGGCCGAAATGGGAAATTTCAGCACTGTGCCAAGTGGGACAAAGGGACGCGCGGGACGCGGATAGCCGAAGGAGCCGAAAGCCAATCAGATCACGCCACGTGTCACCGGCAGAAAAGGGACATGGAAGCCCATTTCGGGTGGTTCGGAAGAATTTTTCTGCGCAGCACTGGGACATTTGGGACAAAGGGACGCGTGGGACGCGAAAAGCCGAAGCGGCCGAAGGCAGAGAAGAAAAGTCAACGTTTGGCCCGTGAAACTTCAAACGGCCATAACTTTTGACTCCGAGCTCCGATTTTCACAAAATTGGACTTTCTGGAACGAGCACGACATCCTCTACACCAAAAAAACATATTCGGCTCTAGTCAGTCAATGCTCATTCCCGTCAAATGACAGAAAACGCCTGCCAGACCCAAAATAGCTGCCCGCACTCAGAAGGCCATAACTTTTGTATTTCTCAACGAAATCGCACAAAATTGGTACTGTTGGAATCGTGGTTCCGAGTCCATGTACAGAAATCAATAAATTCCAGATTTGATCAGAAATTGATTGATATTTTTAAGAAAACGTGTCCGGGTTCGTAAAGTGTTTTATTTGGTAGCTGGGAGTGCAATTAAGAGGCATGGTCATCATTCTTTCTCTGCTGCAGCACATGGGACAGTATGGGGAGCCTTTTGCAAGTAATTTATAACCATTTCACTCAATTTAATGCCTCTTACAGGTGGTTGAAGGACAGATTTCGGGATTTCCATTTTCCCTTCTCTTTTCCTTCTCATTTTTCTATAAATTGGAGTGTTGGGCTCATTGTAAAAGGGAGAGTTTTTGAGTAGCAAAGCTCGCCAAAATTGCTTTGTGAAGCTAAAGTGTGTTGAAGGCCCCTGTAGTGGACTCCTTGCATGGTGATCCAGCCCTTATCTTGTAATGATTGGACTGCGTGCATATCATGAAGCAATAAAATACCAGTTTGTGGATGTATCTTCCCCTGTTGTGTTTTCTTGCATTCTTCTTGCCCCTTTGATATTTCTATAAGAATATTGTGTCTATTTATTATGTTCTTGCAGGGATTCATTATCATTGTGTATGCTTGGAATATTGTTGTGAATGCATTTTGCTAGATTATGGTGAACTGTCATCACCTCTTCTAGTGTGCACTTTCCCTCTGTATTTCACACATTTGGAGACTACTCTCACACCCTCCTTTTCTGGTGTATCACCACTTTAGTGTAGGCTTTCATTTTATGCATTCTCTCTCCCTGGTCCCTTGGAAATTTAGATTAGAACAGTTAGCTTATCCTGCATTAGAGTAGATTGTGGCAGGTAGTTTAGGAGCAAGAACCAGCTTTCTCTGGAGGTCTATCTCAAGTAGCAAGTCCCACAACTTGGAGATAGTACCCATGTTATCCAATCACACCATGAGTTCAAGTATATGCACTTGTACAAACATAAGGGTGCTGTGATTCGGTGATAATAGTTATATGAGGTGTACATGGATTCAAAAAGTTCTAAGGAGGTAAATTAAGCAATTACCCAAGTTGGCATAGTACATCCTTTAGGACTATAGAACAAAAGATGCATAAATGAGATGGGGTAGAGGTTTTTAGAGAAAAATATGACAAATTGGTCAATTTATACATGTATGTGTGTTAAGAAGGTGTGGTCAAAATTTTAGGACCTAAGGAGGTGTTTTGTAAAATTTATGCATGTTTTACCAAACTAGGTTTTTGGAAAATGCAAATTAAGCACTCTAACTTCTTAGCTATCAAGAAAAATTGACAAGCCTTCTTCAGATAAATCATAGAAAAAAATTGTAGGTAATTTGGATAAAAACATGATTTAAAAGGTCTGAGGTCAATTGGTTAATTATTTAAAAGTTCTAACCATTTTTCTAAGTTGGTTTGAAGGCCTCCATGACTCCCTTTTGAACAATAGGAGAAGTATGCAATGTTTGGACAAAAATTCATTAAAAAGCTATTTTCATGTTCTAT
The DNA here is from genome assembly GCA_018340775.1 of Taxus wallichiana var. yunnanensis. NCBI lineage: Eukaryota > Viridiplantae > Streptophyta > Pinopsida > Cupressales > Taxaceae > Taxus > Taxus wallichiana. The sequence continues at coordinate 101,614,924 of CM031236.1, forward strand.
ACATGTAAAGGAATCCATAAGGCTTCATAAAAATTAATTTTGCAGTACAAGCAAGATTATACAGAATAGAATATTGCAATCTTTGATAAAAATTGCAGATATAAGTATCTGGTGGGTGTTCCATAAATAAAACCTCAATGGTCTAGATAATTTATGATATCCTTCAAGTGGTCATGTAGTGATAAAAGTGTATGAAGAGAACCTAAGTTGAAGATGCATTTTCCTTTACTATTGCTTAAGAACTGTGCATTCTAGGACCAATCATGGTGTTTTGAGGAAGTATTCATGTGTAAACCTAATATTGGAGCATAACAAGGTTATGAACATCTGATACAGGTCCAAAATTACCTAATGGAGTTAAATGTATGCTTCTAGTAAATAAGTTGAGATCTAAGCCTTTTTTTTCAGTGTCACAAAGTGGCATGCTTAAGAAGGTTGGTAACTTGAGATGAATTGACACTTCTATCCTGATAAATCATGCATTCAAGTGATTGAAAATGCTTTGCAAGCTTCTAGTAAGGTCATCATTTAATCATAGTTGTATAAGAATAAATGGAAAGGTGTTTTGAGTCTTCAAATCTCATGTTAGAGTTTGGTGTGATAAAACTCTCATTTTTCATAGTTTTGAGAAATATAAGATTATTGGATCCTACAAACATGCTCCTTGACAAGATAATGGATATAAAGAAGCTAAAAATGTCTTGAAAGTTATCAATACAGTCATAGGTGATTGAAAACATCCATTTTTCCTTCAAATTCTTCATATTTGCGGCAAATGATCGAGAATATAATAAAGGTATTAAATAAAGGTATTATCTTAAAGTCTAAATAATGAAGATGTTTTGTAATAGAATGATCTAATATTGAGAACTTTGAATGGTAGTATGCATCTAAATATTCATCTTCAAGTGATAAACGAAGTTGAATACATGATTTCCATGATTTGTAAGCTTGTTCTTGGTAAGATATTAAGTTCCTACACGAGTGAGACAAATGAATCCATGAAAGGTGAGTAACACTGACCAAGGGATTCATACCTCCTATGTCTATCTGATCCTCAAAATTTAAATGATTATTAAGAGCCTCCTACAGCCCTTTTATTTTGTGACCAAGGGATTCATACCTCCTATGGCTATCTGATCCTCAAGTTTTGAATGATTAGTGAGAGCCTCATACATTCCTTTTATTTTGATCACAAGTATAATCTAAGCTCTTACGTTTGTTTTTTCTGCATGAACAAAACTGTGATGATCCAGTTGGATCATGACTTGTTTATATGACTCAAATGAAGAATATGAAGTGAATGGTGAAGCTAGAAGACTAAATGAAAGTTAAAGAGGAAACCTAAAGTGTGAAGTAACGCATAGTCAAGTTGTAACTCCTTGTTCAAGTCCTGAATATGCTAGAAGACAATGATTCACTCACCACAATAGAAGAAAAAATGAATGTAATTGTTAAATATGACATCCACTTGAACTCGACTAATAATCTCTTATCGTAAAATTGATTGTCATATGGTTGGATCAGTTTAGTTTTCTTTTATATGCACATGAAGATTTTTGCAAGGATAACATAGGGAATATGAAATTGATCCAACAGAGGCATCATTTTGCTCATTTTTTGAGTATATGACTTATCTCTTGGCCTTCTTAATCTAAGTTAAGAGGTGAAGCCATTATATAGAAAGAATGTGAACTATACGATTCAAAAATGAGAATTATTCTCATGTACAAATAGGCTAGATGTTGCTTGAATCTTCTTTTGATGCACAAATAAGAGGTATTAGATGATGTTGAGTTGAGGGGTAATTATTAAGAAAGCATGGTGTGAATGTATCAAACGATGTCAATTTTAAGAGAGGAGAAGAAAAATAAGGTGAGATGAAAAAATGATCACATCATGTTGATGAAAGCAACAAAGTGGTGAAGGTGATATATTTTTTTATTCATATTATGTTTTTAGTAGGTTTGATTTCAATATATGGTCTAATGTGTTGATTGCCTGGGCCAAAAGACATTTAACTTCCATGTCACTTCTTTTTTATGTTTCTATTTTGGGTACAGGCGATGGTCAAGTGTCCCTTGCTGGCCACAGAGGATGGCTCAAGAATAGGAGCTACATTCTCGATGGTCCCCTATAAAAGAGTAGTGAGAAAACATGTTCTAGTATAACACTGAAGCATGTAATGTGGACACTTGAAGGAGATTTTTTTATTTTTTTATGTTTTTGGATTTAGAAAATTCCCCATTTTTGGGCAACCTTTTCCTTTAGATACCACAACCAAGGGGTATCTCTTCACTCAAAGTGACAGTACTTGCACCAACCCTCATTTATTGGTGTATATTACACACAACATTTTGGATGCAATATTTTACTCAATTTCAACACTTTATCATGCCTTGTAGTGTATGAATCTGGGCCTCCTTACTTGAGCTTATCCCATTCAACACTTAAAGGAGAAACATTGTCATCAAGGTAGTCAACAAATTTGGAGGTTACATTTGAGGTAGTGCTTCTTCAATTTGTAAGTACTTAAACTGTTGTATTTGCAAATAATATTTTATTGCATTTTCACATATTGTTGTACTAGCATGAGAATGGCCAACCCACAAAAAATTGTAAGTGCCACTGATTTAGGAAAAGTAGAAACATTAGAAGCCAAGAAAATGTTTTGTTACTTGTATAATGGATATATTAAAAGTTGAAACATCAAAAGCCAAAAAAATGTTCTCTTACCTGTAAATTGAGTATATAAAAAGTGCAAATGTTAGAAGCCAACAAATTGTACTATTATTTTACTTCATTCAAGTAAATAAAACTATGTTTTTTTAGATCTGATATTTTTTCTGGTTGTTAGCTACAGAAAGTTTGACATCCAACTATAAAGGACAATGCAGTGTGATATCCTTTATTGAAATAGTTTTACAGAAGTAAGAAGATATTATAAACAATTTGAAGAAAATATATAGAATATGGGCTGTAAATATATGAGACCCAAGATCCAATATTATAGTAATTTAAGTTGCATAATACTTTCCCAACCAATCGGCTTGGCATTAAATCTTCACCCAATTCTATTGACATCTCAATGAGCAGAAACATACTTCATTACAGTTGTTGGTCTTGACAATGGCCTTTATTAAGTGATATGATTGTAATTTTTATTGCATTTTATAGTATCCGTGGATTAATCTTTGTTTGAGAATAAATTGTTCAAATTTGGACATTGATTTTATTTATGCACATATTTGATAGTTGCAATATGTTCTTTTTGACATTGTAATTTGTTTTGTTTTCTATAAGTTGTTATACAAGAATGATATAATATTGTTGGTTATGTTTAGATTCTTCGATTGGATGAACAAAAATTTCCTAGGGAGGCGCGTGTTTCCTATCGAGTTATTTCAAACTTACAACATTTTATACTCACGTGGTTCTAGGAGCATTTTTTCATATAATGAGTTTTTTAATAAGGAAAAATTTAATGAAAAGATATATTATATTATATTAATTCAATACGATACCGTATAGCCACCAACAAAAATGGGCGGTATGAGAGCATGCCCCAAAACCACAAACAAGCTAGGCCAAGCCTAGGATTCCATTCTATTCACCAATGGTGAGATGAACACAAAGCAATCTTGTGCAACATGTGATCAGGAATTTTTATAGGAAAATCACTTTGAATTGCATCAAGAATATGAAGATCAAACTAATAAATGTAAAGAGGAAATTTCCTTTCTTTCAAAATATCCTACATTGGAGCAAGAGTGGTTTCATTCCTTGCTCATGCTACATCTCACTATAGCCACATCTTGTTAAAGATAATTTGATGATTTAAATCAATGATCTAATGAGTGTTAGCTTTGTTCTTAAATCAAGTTATATTATTTTCATTCCTTGCTCATGCTACATCTCACTATAGCCACATCTTGTTAAAGCTAATTTGCTGATTCAAATCACTGGTCTAATGAGTTTTAGCTTTTGTCTTAATTCAAGTTATATTATTGTTAATTGTTTTTAATTTTTCTCATGGAAGCTGAATGAATTAACCGAGGACTTAATGTAATACCAAATCTAATAAGTTGTTAATAACATATTTTAATATTGGTGCATGCATCTATCATTGAAGGTGAAATTCAAATGATGCAAGTTATCAAAAAAAGAGCCACCTCTATAATCATCAAGCTCAACCTCTATAATAAACGTCTTCATCATTTATGAATCCTCTTTGGTCAGTTGCGATTATCGTTAGCATCTCCATCTTCATTCTTGTTGATTATCATTGCTTCTACGCCACTATTGATCCTTTAAAGCACAAATTAGATGAATATCAAAATCACATTTTTCACAATAATATGACCATTGACCACCTTCCTCATCACATCCATCACAGTTAAATTCTCTTTTTCTAGTCAATACAAAGTGCTCATGTTGGCTGCAATTAATTTCCTTGGGTGATTTCTCAGATAAATATTCTATCTTCTTCTGCATCTTTCCAATCTACAAAGTAGTGAAGGGATAATCCTCTGCTCCAAAGATAGGAATGAAACTTATACAATCATCTATCATTATTTCCATCTAGACTAATCACAATCAAGGTGGGTATTCCTTCTTTAAGGAAATGGTGACTTAGGTCCTTCTCAATCTTATCTCCAAAAGGAAGAGCCAACCATGGCATGGTTGAGAAGTGGTAGTTGTTGGCATATTTAATACATTGTTTATTGGTTAGTTTGAATATAGGTGGTTACACCTCCTAACCGCATTCACTATGTATTTTATTCACCCCTCATGCATTCAATATATCATTCATACATTATTTTGCATTGCTCTTGTGCTAATAGTGGTATCAGAGTGGCATGGAAGCAGGAGCGTGGAAGCGTGTAGATAAAGGATGGAGAGCTGCTTGGAACCACCGCTTCCCCTCCGCGTATGAAATTACATTTGTGGTTTGTAGTTAGAGAAACCAACAACAACAAGGACTATCTGGAGCGCAGCAATGATAGCTGGAAGGAAATGGGAACGCTCAGCAAAGTGATCTACACAGTAGGCTCATTGATTCGAGAGACAACATCTTTCTGCTACCTTTCCACAATGGATAAGTGTTTGTTGCTGCCGTCAAGAAAGCAGATAGCGACCCATTGAAGAAAACAGAGACAACGTCTATTATAGACTATTCAACGATCTGGCTTGGAGGAAGAAATATGTAGCGGGAGCGTGGAGATCTGCTTGGCAAAGGATCAAGTCTTAATCCAGCGAGATGTGGCTATTATGGTCACCATCGAATCTGTTTTTCAATAATCCGTGAGGAAACACCACCAAGGAAGGAGCGTGGGAGAAGAAAGAAGACTGCAGGAGGAAGCAGTTAGTTGTGAAACCATTTTTCTATTCATCCCTGTCCGCTGTTGTGTCCCTTTCTTGCTCACTCATATCTGCGCTGTCTAAAAGGGGAAATATCCAAATACGCGTTTCTTCAGCTGTTATCATTGCGAATGAGCAGTGATTGATGTGTCTGTCTTGGCGTTTTATTGTATAAAGTATTGACTGGCGGATTATGCGAGTTGATTTGCTCATACATTATGTTATCTTGGCCATCATTACATTAAGATCGTAAGAATGGTTGTTGGGAGATGTACATGTGGAGTCACAAAAGAGGGAGAAGAGAGCATGTGGCAATGACCACTGACCAATTTATAAGCACTGTGTGGAGTTTGACATGAGTGGCATCGACCACCGAAAGCCCAGGTGTGTGTTGGTAGACTCCTTCCCCCAACATCTTCTCAACTGTTGTTCATGAGACCAAGCAATACATTAGCAAGCGCATCGTACAAAATATCAAGAGACATGTGGAATTTTTTTGAATCAAATTGGAACAAAATGAGATTAAGCCCCTTCATTCATTCATCAAATTTGCTATCAAAGATGGACACGAATAACCACCTATGATCCCATGCAATAATCTGAGAGCATGAAAGTTGTGCCCAGAGATGTTAGCAACATTACAAGCAACCATAGAGACATACCACATTTGAGAGAGCCGAAGTCAAGCCCACAAGAGCATCGGCATCTACTCTTCGCTAGTCTCCAAAACTTGTAATTTGAGGACATAATGGACTGAGTCTTGTTCGACATATAGACGGAGAAGAGTTGTGTCGATCTAGATAACAAACACAAGATTAAATGCCCTCAGCACATCTTGTGGTGCACCACACGAGCTTTCGAGCTCACTTCTTCATCTATTTTTTACAAACGAGAGCACATCTGTCGTAGAGATTCAAGAAAATCTAGACAAATTCCTTGTTGCAAGAAGTAGATAGGACATGTCGCGACGTAACAAGATGATGAATATGGGGTAGATTTGTAAAAACAATATATTAAGGGGGGGAATGTTGGCATATTTAATACATTGTTTATTGGTTAGTTTGGATACAGGCGGTTACACCTCCTAACCGCATTCACTATGTATTTATTCACCCCTCGTGCATTCAATATATCATTCAGACATTATTTTACATTGCTCTTGTGTTAACAATAGTCTTATCTTCATCATTTGATATAAAAAAATATCAAATGCTTCTCCACTTTCCTTGAGCTCATTGTATACTTGTATAAGATTTAATGGCTTGTGCATATAATAATTTTCTATCTCCCGCATTCGATCAGAATCAACAAGCTAATTTGTGCACCCCAAATCTAATAGCAGAATTTATTGTTTCCATCAATTATATTCATATTGGGTAATAATATTAAACCAGATTTAATTAGTGCATGTTACTTTGTACTTCAAATGGATCCAAAGACATCAGGACAAAACAATTTTTCAAGTAAAACCTTAACTTCTTAGATCGAAGTTTCTTTTTTCCAGATACCAGTAATTAGATTAGTAGATCTCTGTAACTCACCTTTTCACCTCCATGTTTGATCACAAAGTCACATGTGTCAGAGACCAAGAGAGATTCCAAGGTTTTCCCTTGTTTTTACCTTCATCTTCTCCTTCAATCTCTTTGAGATAATGTTTTCCATGTTTTGTCTCCAAAGGGTAGAGCCAGCGATGGCATGCTTCCATAATCCTCCGTAAAAGCATTTTCCTCTAAATCGTCTGATAGAAATATAATTAAAAAATACTTACATCTACTCTTAATATCATTGTAGATGTCACAAAATAAGGAGTGATAATTATTAACTCCCAAAACGGCTTGGATCTGGCCAACATAACTAAAAATATAAAAGAAAATAAATACACTCACACCATTGTCTGCGGGATCGAACAGAAAATAACACAAAAAGGAATTTTCATTTGATAAGGAAAAAAGATCCAAATACCCTCATGATAGCTTTTCACGAGGGCTTTCATTACTTTGCAGAGTAGGATAAAAATCCACATTGACGGTAAATCCCTAAGCCCCAACCTCTGAGGGGAACCAAGCTGGGATGTCTTAATCTACTCAAAATCCCAATTTCCTTGAGAATTTTCCTTCTATAAAGATTTGCATGGAGAATTAAAAGAGGGGAAAATATTTTTATGGCCATAGAGGATCCATTCTCCAAGGTTCCCAGAATCTCCTTTCACCCCTTTCACCATAACCCATAATATCTCCTTCATTGAATGATTTTTTGCCAAAGAGAGTTGCTTGTGGATGAGAAATTCAATGATAGAATACTATGTATTTGTGTCAAGTGACCTGTACTCCTTCAGAAAACTTGACAGATCCAGAGGAGGTGAATAAATTGTCTTGGATGGATTATTGTCATTCTCTTTGCCTAGGCTCAAATCAATCCATCTTTTGCTCTGCCTCGGTTGAAGAGGTGAACCGAAGATGAGGAGATTGCTCTCTGCATGAAATGACATATTGGCATCTGGATCAGAAGGCGGGGCAGGATTTGTATGATTCCCAAGTCTTCTGCGAGGCTTGCGCTCTAATTGAAACACCCATTGAGGAAAAAAATTTCGCATGTAACTTGTAACGCACGCAAAGGCGATGACGCTACGCTCGACGATTGCAACGACGCCGCGCTACAAACGCGTTCAACCCGAAAATGTGACTAATTTTTTTTTTTGAAGACTCCTTACAGTTAGCTCCAAGTTCTAAGTTTAACCCTGATACAACATTGTTTTACAAGGATGTACTGTAGGTATAAGTAAATAAAAGCTATATAAATTTAAATCAATAACAAGTTGAGAGAAATATGTTTTTGCAAATACAAAATTCTTTTAAAAGAGGCTTATCAAAATTAGTGGTCAATTATTAGAAGGATAATAGTTGATTATTGGGTTGAAAAGTTATACTATACGTATATAAAAGATGATTGATAGTAAGTCAACGAAGTATAATACCTCTAGTACCACTAGTCTGAGACCCAAAAGGAGACCCAATAGACAACGATACAAACGTGAATCAAGATGTGTTATGTGTAAAAAAATAACATATTAAGAAATGACAAGGGGCGAAAGATATAACAAAGTACTTATACAACGGAGAAGAATGAAAGTAGGATGTGTATGTAATCCTTAGTCATTGGGATAACCCCAAACTATCTTACAAGATTAGAAAGACTAACTATAGCAATTTGGTCAACTAACAAGCTATTCCGATGTTTATGCCTTGAAACAAAATAAAGTAAGTACCGGACAATATTAAATTGAATGTTTACTCAGTTTTCTCTATGCCTTTAAGTATGAAATATCTCAACAATGACAAGTTACTTTGATTGATAGTACTGAAATGTATACCTTTACGATTAAAACATAGTAGGGAGATAATTGTGAAAGTCGGTGTGGGCGCCATAGAATTTGAATTTGAGTTTGAAGACAAGCTTGGGGTGGGTGGCTTTAATGGCCACCTGCCGAGCATGGAAATTTCCTCTTATTGCGTGCGGACTAATCCACCTGGCCGCATATTTCTCTTTCAATTATTTCACTTTGAAAATTGCAATGTCTACACTCCACACAGCCGCGTGGCTTTAATGAGGCAAATAAATATGAACCTAACGCTGGACAGGCGTGTTCAACAATCCCTGGGCCGCATATACAATTACTTATTTAGATTTTGCAAATCCATTGTCTGATCGTCCTTCCCCCTGCTGTCCCGGCCGCGTGAAGACATTGTGGAAAAAAAAATTGAAGATACAGGTGGGTAGCAGGTGGTTGGACTGTTATCCTTTTTTTTTTGTCCCTGGGCGCGTGAGGAGGCAAAATGGTGCTCGAAGGTGGATCTCTTGGCAGGGGAGAGTCGTTTAACAGAAGCATGTCCAACTATGTTGCTATCATTGAGATTGAATGCAACAATAAATTCGGGATCAGCCTTCAAGTTATACGCTAAACAACTCGATGAAGGGACAGTGGCAGTGTCACAAGGAGACAAAGGGAGGTATTACAATGTTTTCTATTGAGCTCTTTCTTGTCTCACGGTGCAGCCCGTGGGAGAGAAACTCCTAGAGGTGGATCTGTTTCATATCATACCATGTATATGTTTTTGTAGCAGTATAATATTCTATGTATATTTTTATAGTATTTTCAAATATCTTTACAGAAATTGCTTGCTTATTTGAAGAGCAAAATCAATAAATAATGTAAACTGTTCCGATCTCCATGCCTTCTTTGAGTGCTTCCTTTCCACACGGCTCAAGTATGATCATATTACTTCAAACTCATTGGTAGTGGTAGATTTGCATATACGATAATTCCATATCTCACAATTATTTTATATTGGAATGGTCTCAACCATATCAAACGACATTAAACCATTTATCATGTATGCATTCGACCACAAATTTGAGGGTAAGTTATAATTCAAGTCATTTTTATTTAACATCAAGGTTTGAACTTATCCAATAATTTAGGATAATAATGTTAGTTTTCTTTTTGTGTTATAATGCCGTGGTTGGCGTGTCTTGTGTTTTATGGCTTAAGGTACTCTTGAATTTGTCAAAATCATTATAAACATATATGATAAAGTTTAAATTGTTAGATGTGTGTTCAATTGTATTTTCTTTTGAAATTTCTTTCCAACATACCACAAAAGAATCCAACAACATTTCCAATAAAATTTTGAGTAAGAAAACTAACATTTCAATACAACTTTCCTTCAATATTTTGTTACAACATACCCTTCTTCATGTGAAAACCAATTTACAATAATGGAAGCTAAGGAAAGCAAAGCAATATTACATTTTCCTCCACTCAAGGTGGGTAAATACATGGTGTTTTTACATTGTCAACAACAAGGTTCTTGTGCTCCAAATATCAACAAGGTGGCTCCTCCATAGTGCTTGATTCACAACAAAATAAGGGGAGAGGCAACGCTCTCCTCCCAACCAAGTACCCAATGGAGAAGAGAAGCCATCCTCTCCATTGGCCCCCGAGCCCCAACCACATCACAATGGGAGAGAATCCAACTCATGGCAACTACAAGCTTCCACATGACTAAACATAACATTTCACATGCATTCCATATTCCTTCAAAACAAGAGAATCAATAATCACAACAAGAGGGAAAACAATCACAACAACTAGTCACAAGGCTTACCAAGAAAGCCACAAGAGTAAGACATATGGGGAAGCCACTTATGCCTCCCAATGGGAATGGGTGCCACCTAAAAGCCTCCAATGCAAACACAATACCCTTATCAACTCTTATGCCTCCCTCAAGTACCCCTTATCCCTCCATTCACTCTTATGCCTCCCTCAACTCTTATGGCTCCCTCAAAGTAAAACAAGAAGAAATGCAAGCATTTCTCTTACAAGGTGGACACCCAACCCAAGCTCCCTCCTCAAGCACATGATCTCTTATGCCTCCCTCAATTAAGCTCCCCATAGTCTCCTCTCACTCCCAACTTAGGCATTCTACCCATTCCCAACAAGCATTCCAAACAACAACATTCAACACAACATAAAAATACATTCATATGACAAAAGAAACATAATGCAACAAAGGGGAAGCTCCTACCTTTCCATGGTAGTGCTTGCTCCAAATATGAAGTCTCAAATCCCTCTAAGGATCAAGCAAGCATCTACAAGCTCCAACAAAGTTCTCACAAGTATCCACAAGCTCCAAAAGTTCACAAGCTCCTTCCAAATCCTCTCCTCTCCAAAATACAACAAAGACTAAAACATGAAAACTTCCAACCCCCAAAACAACCAAGAGGCTCAAATAAATAGAGAAAAGAGAGGGAGGGATGATGTGGCTCAAAGTAGGATGCCACCTCCTTTTCCCTCCACTCCACATCATTTGGTCAACATCAATATCCAATGCACCATTAATAAGTGGTTGAAAGAAAAGCAAGCAACTTGCACACTCCAACTAAACCCACTCCCTCTAAGGACAAAATTAAATTTGAAAGAAAGTGCAATTAATATTTTTACCCTTTTATCCCCCCCAAAACACCTAAAAGACCTTAAATTTGGCCTTCCAACCCATAGGTAGGGTTGGCATGGGGTTTTAAGAGGTGTGGGACAAGTTTGACTTGTCCCACAAGCTTTGAAATTTGGCCTCAAAGGCCAAATTCAAGTTTTCCCATGTGGGGTAGAGTGTGTTACACTCAAACTCAAACACACATCAATCCACACAAAATCCAAAGTCAATCAAGGTTAATAAACAAACTCTCTTAGGTCACATCTTTTAATTAGTTTAGGAAAATCTCAAATTAACTTAATTAACCCACTACAACCCATGGCTAACAAAGGGGTAAACTCCAATCCAAGAAATATGAATAATAACATAAGTAAAAATTTCACTTTCTAAGAGCAACACATACTAACATAGTAAAAAGGAAAAATTAAACAAAACAACACATGATCCCTAGGTCACAATTTTCCCTTTACCAGATAATTCTAACACACACACAATTACTTGTTGCCATGGTGACCTTAGCTGGATTCTTCTCAAATTCCGATGTGGTTGGTCTCCACTCCCCAGTATTGTTGTGAATATAATATACCTGCAGAGCAGAAAATACCTCCTTCGGCCTGTTGGCCGCATTAAAACATTCATGCCAAATATACAATATAATCTAAAATAAACAACACCTGATTTACTATCATCTAAGTAAGTACGATATCACTTAGCACTTTCTAACACATTTCTATTCCACATTTCATTTATGTCAAAATGATCATCACATTAGTCCAATTATCAAGTTCTACTCAAAATGATTAAACATATCACATGTCATAATTAAGATAAATAACCCTATCAAAATATACAAATATCGTCATCAAATGTCCACCAGTAAACCATATGCATCATATAAAGATCGAATCAATAACAGTCCAATGTCTATGACATCTACTAGCATGCTAAAACAAGAAGTCATAATAATCCATAAGTGAAGTAATCAGTCTCGAAAACGACAAAACAAAATGAGGTCGAAGGGAAGTGGGCATTACATCCCCCTCCCCTTAGACTCGAATTCCTCCTGGAAGTCACTGGAAAAGGTGTGGAAACTGTCCTCGTAGCAAAGTAGCATCCTCCCAAGTAGCTGCAGTCTCATCATACCTGTCCCATTGGACCCGAACCTGATCAATCTCTCTGCCGTGAAGGCCCAGGGTCCTGCGATCTATAATGCGCACGGGCTCCACCATCACCTGCCCCTGATCCTGCACCTGCAATGCAGTCCAATCTAGCACATGAGAAGGATCAGAAATATATCTCCTAAGCACAGAAACGTGAAACACATCATGGACGCGCGATAAGCTAGGTGGCAATGCTAGACGATAGGCCAAGGGACCGAGGCGCTCCAAGATCTCAAAGGGACCCACAAACCTAGGAGCAAGCTTAGAACCTTTTCCATAATGGATAGGGCTCTTATGCGGTCTGACACGAAGAAACACCTTCGTGCCTACCTCAAAAGCGTGATCGTCCTATCTTTGGTCTGCATACTTCTTCTGTCTATCCTGCGCCTCCTGCAATCTCTGCCTGATCAAGGTAACCTGCTGCTCCATGTCCTGTAATAAAGCTGGCCCAAGGGAAACCCTGTCCTCAATCCTATCCCAACTAAGAGGTGTCCTGCACTCTCTACCATATAATGCCTGAAAAGGAGCCATGCCTATAGAACTCTGGAAACTATTATTGTAGGCAAACTCCACCAAATACAGATACTCCTCCCATCTCGACTGATGATCCATCACGTACATCCTGAGCATATCCTCCAAAATCTTATTCACCCTCTCTGTCTGTCCATCTGTCTCAGGGTGATAAGTTGTGCTGAAATTAATCCTCATCCCGAGGGCATACTGCATGGTGGTCCAGAAATGGGAGGTGTATAAAGGGTCGTGTCGCAAATGATTTTCTGCGGAATCCCATGTAGTCTGACAATCTCATCAAGGTATACTCGTGCCACAGCACTTGCTGTATAGGTGGTCTTCACTGGAGAAAAATGAGCTACCTTCATCAACTTATCCACCATGACCATGATGGTGTCGTGATGGTATCTCGACGTAGGCAATCCAACGATGAAGTCCATGGAAATTGTGTCCCACTTCCACTCCGATATGGCGTGAGGATAGAAAAGGCTAGCTGGATGCTGATGCTCGGCCTTCACCCTCTGGCACTCTAAACAGCGTGACACAAATGAAGCTATGTCTCTCTGAAGTCCTCTCCAAAAGTACAACTGTCTCAGGGTGGCGTGCATCTTCTTCACCCCGGGATGGGCTGAATAAGGTGCACGATGAGCCTCTGTCAAAATGTCATGTCTCAAGCCTCCATCTCTAGGAACATATATCCGACCTCTGTGTCTGAGAAGACCATCTTCCTCTAATGAAAATCCATCAAATCTCCCCTCAAGGGTCTCTTGAGACTCAATATCTTCTCTGGCTGCAAGGTAGAAACTATCATGAGGAAGCTGCTGCAAGATCCTACTCCGCAAATCTGTGCCCACTGAGGTGGCCATAGCCACATGTCTTCACCTACTCAAGGAATCTGCAACCACATTCTCCTTTCCTTTCACATGCTCTATCACCATGTCGTACTCACAGAGTAGCTCCATCCAACGTTCTTTGACGAGCGTTGAGATTGGGCTACGTGAAGAGGTGGCGAAGACTCGAGTGATCAGTCCTGAGTGTAAATCTCCGGCCAAGAAGAAAATGTCTCCACCGCACTAAGGCATGTACAACTGCTGCAAGCTCAAGGTCATGGGTCGGATAATTGAGCTCATAATATTTGAGTTTGCGGGACTCAAAGGCAACTACTCTACCCTCCTGCATTAACACACCTCCAAGTCCTGCCAAGGAGGCATCTGTGCAAACATAGAACTCACCCTGAGGATCCGGCACTACAAGAATAGGTGCTCTTGTGAGGCACTCCTTCAGTGTACTGAAGGCTTGCTCACATCTATCTGACCATAAAAACTTCTTCCCTTTCCGCTGAAGAGAAGTGATAGGGTGCGCAATCCGAGAGAAGTCCTGAACAAACCTCCTGTAATACCCTGCTAGACCCATGAAACTACGCACCTCGGTCACACTAGTGGGTGCTGGCCAATCCATGATGGCTCGAATCTTGGAAGGATCGACTGCGATACCTTCCCCAGAAATGATGTGGCCCAAATACTGCACCTCAGGCTGAAAGAACGCACACTTCTCCAAGTTCCTGTAAAGGCGCTATTCGCGAAGACACTGAAGAACCTGGTGAAGGTGCTCCTCGTGCTCCTCATGTGTGCGTGAGTAAACTAGAATGTCATCAAGGAAGATGAGCATGAAGCGATCAAGGAAGGTCCTAAATACCCCATTCATCAAACTCATAAACACTGCGGGGGCATTCACAAACCGAAAGGTACCACTGTGAACTCATAGTGGCCATATCTCGTACGGAAAGCTGTCTTGTGAATATCTGTCTCCGCAATCCTGAGCTGATGGTATCCTGACTTAAGATCTATCTTAGAGAAAACTATAGCCCCCTTCATCTGATCAAATAAATCATCAATGCGTGGAAGGGGGTAACAATTCTTGATCATTACTTTATTCAAACTGATGGTAGTCAATACACAACCGAAGAGATCCATCCTTCTTCTTCACGAAGATAATCTGGTGCACCCCAAGGGGATACATTAGGACGGATTAGGCCTTTCTCCGGGAGGTCCTCAAGTTGCGCAACTTGAGCTCACATAACTCAGGAGTAGTCATCCAATAGGGTGCTCGTGAGATAGGCTCTGCGCCTGGAACTAGATCTATATGGAAGTCGATCTCATGTGGGGGAGGTAATCCCGGTAGCTCCCCTAGGAACACATCGGAAAACTCTGATAAGATGGGATGATCATCGAGGGAAGGTCCTCTCGACTCATCCTCTGATCTGTCACTGACCGTAATAGCAAACATCTGACAACCCTGCCGCGCACACCGCTTAAGCTGCATAGCGGAGATGGTGCGAATGGATACGGCCCTCCTAACTCCTGATATCACTGACTCTACTCCAAGATCATCTATGTAAGAAATAGTCTTATGGTAACAATCCACTCTAGCTCTGTGAGCGGACAACCAATCCATGCCTAAAATGATGCCATAAGACCCTAATGGAAGGATCCGAAGATCAGAAGTAGTGGTGAAGGGTCCCAAATTCACTACACACTCCTTAACTAAGGAGTCTACAGAAATTTTGGCTCTAGAAGCCATCTCAACATCCCAATTATGGCCCTGCCTAACTGCCACTAGCCTACAACGCTCTACTAAGGATGGTGCAATAAAAGAATCAGAAGAACCAGAATCAAATAATATAGAGGTGGAAATACCACCAATACTACCTGTCGTCTCAATCACAGTACTCTGATGCTCAGCCTGGCGGTTCTTGACCGCTGCGTAGATCCAATGACTCCGTGCCATATCTCCAACAGTAGGCTCTGAGCTCTGCATCTTACCCTTGTTAGGGTTCTGTGGGCAATCTCTCCAATGATGTCCAACAACACCACAACCATAACATCTGCCTGGTCCCCTCCAGTGGGAAGCAGCTCCAACTAGTACTCTAGATGACTGAGATATAGATCCTGATGATCCGGCTATGGACTGCTGAGGTCTCTGCTGACGAGCTCCTGCTGACTGAGCTCTCGGTGCACCTTGTGTCTTGATGGGACCCCTAGGAGGAGGCCCCATACTACGTCCTCTCTGTGCATCAAATCTTTGAGGAGGTTGGTAAGGTGGGTGGGTCTGCTGCTGTTGTTGCTGCTGTGGTGGCCTAAATGAAGCTTTCCCTGAACTCTGTCCACCCCGTGGAGGAGGAACTGACCCCTTCGACCTACTATCCTACATCTGCTGGATACGGCTCCGAACTCTGTCTCTAGCCTGCTTGTGTCTTTCCCCGTGTCTCTCTCGCAACAGGCCTTCTCCACGGCCCTCTGCTAATGTCTCGTGGGCAGTGAATGCGCATTGCGCCACCTAAATCCAAGTTCAGGCCCCGGATGAACCTGTGAATCTGTACCTGCTCATCCTGCATATAGTCAACGTACTGGAGTAGGTCCATAAATCGACTCTCATACTCAGCTACTATCATCGATGCCTGACGGAGGTCATGAAACTCGTCTATCCTGCTGTATAAATCTCCTGGGTAAATACCTGCTCCTGAAACGCTCCTCAAACAGCTCCCAGGTAATCGTCTCCGAGTCAACATGGAGCTTCTGCTCCTCGGTCCTCCACCAGACTCCTGCTCCATCCTTTAGAAGATGGATTGCAACACGAGCTTTCATGTTGCTAGTGCAAGGGCAGAGCTTGAAGCATCCGCTCAAGCTCACCAACCAAGCCTCTGCCTGAAAACCGCCTGTATCACCCGAATAGTGAGATGGTCGCAGCTTCAGGATCTCCCTGATATGATCTGCAGCTGACGTATGACGAATCCTAGGTCTATCTGAATGCTCCTCCCTCTGTCTAGGGCTCCGAGACCTGTCCCTATGTCCTGAGATCCTGTCCCCATGTCCTCTCTGTGGTGACTCTGCCCTAGCCGACTCCGCACGGAAGTTCTGCTATGTGCTCCTCTCTGTGTCGAGGGGATGCCTAGGCATCTACAAATGGCTCCAAACTATGTCTAGCAAGTCGTCCTCCCAAAGGCTCTCCGCGTATAGCGGCATTGACATCCTGGAGTGTCTGCAAGATCTGAGGTAGGATGGGCTGCCATGGCACGGTCTGCTCTCCGGTAGTGGTATGTCTAGGTCTATATGAAGAGACCCCTCGCCCAATCCGCGCCTCCTGCACAGATCAAGGTGAGAGTTAGTTCATCGTTCTAGGTCTTGTGCTAGTTTTCTAAATTTGCTGTTTACTATAATTATCAACATTATGGTTTTATATTTTAAAAGAATCAGCTCTGTACTAAGTTGAATGTTCCTGTTTTGCATTTTCCTGCGTGTGCCCAAGGGTCCCAGCTTCGAATCCCTGGCTCTGATACCAAAATGTAATGCCGCAAAAAGGTGGACGCTACGCTCGCGATTGCAACGACGCCGTGCTACAAACGTTCAACCCGAAAATGCGACTAAATTTTTAGTTTTGGAAGACTCCTTACTGAGCTTAGCTCCAAGTTCTAAGTTTAACCCGATACAACATTGTTTTACAAGGATGTTGTAGGTATAATTAAATAAAAGCTATATAAATTTAAATCAATAACAAGTTGAGAGAAATATGTTTTTGCAAATACAAAATTCTTTTAAAGGAGGCTTATCAAAATTAGTGGTCAATTATTAGAAGAATACAGTTGATTATTGGGTTGAAAAGTTATACTATACGTATATAAAAGGAGATTGATAGTAAGTCAACGAAGTATAATACCTCTAGGACCACTAGTCTGAGACCCAAAAGGAGACCCAATAGACAACGATACAAACGTGAATCAAGATGTGTTATGTGTAAAAAAAAATAACATATTAAAAAATGACAAGGGGCGAAAGATATAACTAAGTACTTATACAACGGAGAAGAATGAAATTAGGATGTGTATGTAATCCTTAGTCGTTGGGATAACCCCAAACTATCTTACAAGATTAGAAAGACTAACTATAGCAATTTGGTCAACTAACAAGCTATTCCGATGTTTAAGCCTTGAAACCAATTAAAGTAAGTACCGGACAATATTAAATTGAATGTTTACTCAGTTTTCTCTATGCCTTTAAGTATGAAATATCTCAACAATGACAAGTTACTT
Organism: Taxus wallichiana var. yunnanensis; assembly: GCA_018340775.1. Classification (NCBI taxonomy): domain Eukaryota; kingdom Viridiplantae; phylum Streptophyta; class Pinopsida; order Cupressales; family Taxaceae; genus Taxus; species Taxus wallichiana. The sequence goes on from CM031236.1 coordinate 101,633,031, forward strand.
TGATTGATAGTACTGAAATGTATACCTTTACAATTAAAACATAGTAGGGAGGTAATTGTGAAAGTCGGTGTGGGCGCCATAAGAATTTGAATTTGAGTTTGAAGACAAGCTTGGGGTGGGTGGCTTTAATGGCCACCTGCCGAGCATGGAAAATTCCTCTTATTGCTTGCATGGACTTATCCACCTGGCCGCATATTTCTCTTTTAATTATTTCACTTGAAAATTGCAAGGCCTACACTCCACACAGCCGCGTGGCTTTAATGAGGCAAATAAATATGAACCTAACGCTGACCAGGCGTGTTCAACAATCCTCTGGGCCGCATAAACAATTACTTATTTAGATTTTGTAAATCCATCGTCAGTCGTCCTCCTGCTGTCCCGGCCGCGTGAAGACATTGTGGAAAAAAAAAAAACTGAAGATACAGGTGGGTAGTAGGTGGTTGGACTGTTATCCCTTTTTTTTTCTATCCCTGGGTGCGTGAGGAGGTGAAATGGTGCTCGAAGGTGGATCTACTGGCCGGGAGAGTCGTTTAACAGGTAGCATGTCCAACTATGTTGCTATCTATTCAGTATTGAATGCAACAATAAATTCGGGATCAGCCTTCAAGTTATACGTTGAACAACTCGATGAAGGGACAGTGACAGTGTCACAAGGAGACAGAGGGAGGTATTACAATGTTTTCTATTGAGCTCTTTCCTGTCTCACGGTGCAGCCCGTGGGAGAGAAACTCCTAGAGGTGGATCTGTTTCATATCATACCATGTATATGTTTTTGTAGTAGTATAATATTCTATGTATATTTTTATAGTATTTTGAAATATCTTTACAAAAATTGCTTGCTTATTTGAAGAGCAAAATCAATAAATAATGTAAACCTGTTCCGATCTCCATGCCTTGCTAAGTGCTTCCTTTCCACACGGCTCAAGTATGATCATATTACTTCAAACTCATTGGTAGTGGTAGATTTGCATATACGATAATTCCCTATCTCATAATTATTTTATATTGGAATGGTCTCAACCATATCAAACGACATTAAACCATTTATCATGTATGCATTCGACCACAAATTTGAGGGTAAGTTATAATTCAAGTCATTTTTATTTAACATCAAGGTTTGAACTTATCCAATAATTTAGGATAATAATGTTAGTTTTCTTTTTGTGTTATAAAGCCGTGGTTGGCGTGTCTTGTGTTTTATGGCTTAAGGTACTCTTGAATTTTCCATAATCATTATAAACATATATGATAAAGTTTAAATTGTTAGATGTGTGTTCAATTGTATTTTCTTTGAAATTTCTTTCCAATATACCACAAAAGAATCCAACAACATTTCCAATAAATTTTTGAGTAAGAAAACTAACATTTCAATACAACTTTCCTTCAATATTTTATTTACAACATACCCTACTTCATGTGAAAACCAATTTACAATAATGGAAGCTAAGGATAACAAAGCAATATTACATTTTCCTCCACTCATGGTGGGTAAATACATGGTGTTTTTACATTGTCAACAACAAGGTTCTTGTGCTCCAAATATCAACAAGGTGGCTCCTCCATAGTGCTTGATTCACAACAAAATAAGGGGAGAGGCAACGCTCTCCTCCCAACCAAGTAACCAATGGAGAAGAGACGCCATCCTCTCCATTGGCCCCGAGCCCCAACCACATCACAATGGGAGAGAATCCAACTCATGGCAACTACAAGCTTCCACATGACTAAACATAACATTTCACATGCATTCCATATTCCTTCAAAACAAGAGAATCAATAATCACATCAAGAGGGAAAACAATCACAACAACTAGTCACAAGGCTTACCAAGAAAGCCACAAGAGTAAGACATATGGGAAGCCACTTATGCCTCCCAATGGGAATGAGTGCCACCTAAAAGCCTCCAATGCAAGCACAATACCCTTATCAACTCTTATGCCTCCCTCAAGTACCCCTTATCCCTCCATTCACTCTTATGCCTCCCTCAACTCTTATGGCTCCCTCAAAGTAAAACAAGAAGAAATGCAAGCACTTCTCTTACAAGGTGGACACCCAACCCAAGCTCCCTCCTCAAGCACATGATCTCTTATGCCTCCCTCAATTAAGCTCCTCATAGTCTCCTGTCACTCCCAACTTAGGCATTCTACCCATTCCCAACAAGCATTCCAAACAACAACATTCAACACAACATAAAAATACATTCATATGACAAAAGAAACATAATGCAACAAAGGGGAAGCTCCTACCTTTCCATGGTAGTGCTTGCTCCAAATATGAAGTATCAAATCCCTCCAAGGATCAAGCAAGCATCTACAAGCTCCAAAAAAAGTTCTCACAAGTATCCACAAGCTCCAAAAGTTCACAAGCTCCTTCCAAATCCTCTCCTCTCCAAAATACAACAAAGACTAAAACATGAAAACTTCCAACCCCAAAACAACCAAGAGGCTCAATTAAATAGAGAAAAGAGAGCGAGGGATGATGTGGCTCCAAGTAGGATGCCACCTCCTTTTCCCTCCACTCCACATCATTTGGTCAACATCAAAATCCAATGCACTATTAATAAGTGGTTGAAAGAAAAGCAAGCAACTTGCACACTCCAACTAAACCCACTCCCTCAAAGGACAAAATTAAATTTGAAAGAAAGTGCAATTAATATTTTTACCCTTTTATCCCCCCAAAACACCTAAAAGACCCTAAATTTGGCCTTCCAACCCATAGGTAGGGTTGGCATGGGGTTTTAAGAGGTGTGGGACAAGTTTGACTTGTCCCACAAGCTTTGAAATTTGGCCTCAAAGGCCAAATTCGAGTTTCCCATGTGGGGTAGAGTGTGTTACACTCAAACTCAAACACACATCAATCCACACAAAATCCAAAGTAAATCAAGGTTAATAAATGAACTCTCTTAGGTCACATCTTTTAATTAGTTTAGGAAAATCTCAAATTAACTTAATTAACCCACTACAACCCATGGCTAACAAAGGGGTAAACTCCAATCCAAGAAATATGAATAATAACCTAAGTAAAAAATTCACTTTCTAAGAGCAACACATACTAACATAGTAAAAAGGGAAAAATTAAACAAAACAACACATGATCCCTAGGTCACAATTTTCCCTTTACCAGATAATTCTAACACACACAATTACTTGTTGCCATGGTGACCTTAGCTGGATTCTTCTCAAATTCCGATGTGGTTGGTCTCCACTCCCTAGTATTGTTGTGCATATAATATACCTGCAGAGCAGAAAATACCTCCTTCAGCCTGTAGGCTGCATTAAAACATTCATGCCAAATATACAATATAATCTAAAATAAACAACACCTGATTTACTATCATCTATGCAAGTACGATATCACTTAACACTTTCTAGCACATTTCTATTCCACATTTCAGTTATGTCAAAACGATCATCACATTAGTCCAATTATCAAGTTCTACTCAAAATGATTAAACATATCACATGTCATAATTAAGATAAATAACCCTGTCAAAATATACAAATATCATCATCAAATGTCCACCAGTAAACCATATGCATCATATAAAGATCGAATCAATAACAGTCCAATGTCTATGACATCTACTAGCATGCTAAAACAAGAAGTCATAATAATCCATAAGTGAAGTAATCAGTCTCGAAAACGACAAAACAAAATGAGGTCGAAGGGAAGGTTCCCCCTCCCCTTAGACTCGACTTCCTCCTGAAGTCGCTGGAAAAGGTGTGGAAACTTTCCTCGTCAAAGTAGCATCCTCCCAAGTAGCTGCAGTCTCATCATACCTGTCCCATTGGACCCAAACCTAATCAATCTCTCTCTCGCGAAGGCCGGTGGTCCTGCGATCTATAATGCGCACGGGCTCCACCATCACCTGCCCCTGATCCTACACCTGCAATGCACCCAATCTAGCATATGAGAAGGATCGAAATATATCTCCTAAGCACGAAACATGAAACACATCATGGACGCGCGATAAGCTAGGTGGCAATGCTAGACGATAGGCCAAGGGACCGAGGTGCTCCAAGATCTCAAAGGGACCCACAAACCTAGGAGCAAGCTTAGAACCTTTTCCATAACGGATAGGGCTCTTATGCGGTCTGACACGAAGAAACACCTTCGTGCCTACCTCAAAACTGCGATCTGTCCTATGCTGGTCTGCATACTTCTTTTGTCTATCCTGCGCCTCCTGTAATCTCTGTCTGATCAAGGCAACCTGCTGCTCCATGTCCTGTAACAAAGCTGGCCCAAGGGAAACCCTGTCCTCAATCCTATCCCAACTAAGAGGTGTCCTGCACTCTCTACCATATAATGCCTGAAAAGGAGCCATGCCTATAGAACTCTGGAAACTATTATTGTAGGCAAAATCCACCAAATACAGATACTCCTCCCATCTCGACTGATGATCCATCACGTACATCCTGAGCATATCCTCCAAAATCTGATTCACCCTCTCTGTCTGTCCATCTGTCTCAGGGTGATAAGCTGTGCTGAAATTAATCCTCGTCCCAAGGGCATACTGCATGGTGGTCCAGAAATGGGAGGTGTATAAAGGGTCGTGGTCGCAAATGATCTTCCACGGAATCCCATGTAGTCTGACAATCTCATCAAGGTATACTCATGCCACAACACTTGTTGTATAGGTGGTCTTCACTGGAGAAAAATGAGCTACCTTCATCAATTTATCCACCGTAACCATGATGGCGTCATGATGGTATCTCGACGTAGGTAACCCAATGATGAAGTCCATAGAAATGGTGTCCCACTTCCACTCCGGTATGGCGTGAGGATAGAGAAGGCCAGCTGGATGTTGATGCTTGGCCTTCACCCTCTGGCACTCTAAACAGCGTGACACAAACAAAGCCACGTCTCTCCGAAGTCCTCTCCAAAAATAAAACTGTCTTAGGGTTGCGTGCATCTTCTTCACCCCCTGGATGGGCTAAATAGGGTGTCAATGGGCCTCTATCAAAATGTCCCTGTCTCAAGCCTCCATCTCTAGGAACATAAATCCGGCCTCGTGTGCGAGAAGACCATCTGACTCTAATGAAAATCCATCAAATCTCCCCTCAAGGGGTCTCGAGACTCAATCTCGCTCTGGATGCATTCGGTGAGACTGTGACAGCTATTGAGGGCGCCCCCTGCCAAACTGACCCAACTCTCACCCACCTGCCTTCAATTCTCTCTGAAAAACTGTCCCCTTTCTTTCATTTGGTCAAGCACTTGATTACATTCACCAAAATTTTGTGCCTTGCCAAGAAAACACGTGCCTTCCCACGCCCTCCACTCCATTTCTATTTTTTTAAATTTATTTGTTTCAAAAATTTTACTTTCATTATTATTGTTATTCTATTTTTATTTATTTTATTCTAAAACTCATTCTATTTATATCGTTATTCTATTTTTTTTTTAGATCTCAGGTATGCCCCAGCGGTAAAAGGAAGGGGGGCACCACAATAAGCGAATGGTTACACGAGCCTTAATACTACTTGAGTATCCTTGAAGCCTAATACGCCTTGATCAAGCCAACTAGCCATGCGTCGGCTCGTGACCATGTTGTATCTCCCGAAAAGTGGGTGGGTTGAGCGATTAAAAGAAATATTTACGTGAACGCCACTCCCGAACCGTGGCGCCACCACAAAACCTACTCTTCCTCACTGCGCAACGAGGCTCGATCAGCGGGAGCGACAAACAAATCAAAAGGATAGTTTAACGATAACAGAGGATGATATCGATAACAATCGATATAAAGAAGGTAATACTAAAATACAATCGTTGATCGATAATACAATCATAATGTCATTATTGTTATCATTATCATTATTATCATTTTACAGCTTGTAAAATAATTATCAATTATAGTCATAATGGTCAGCAATCGAGGTCGACGAAGGCACAACGACACTCCATGCTTAGCACTCGATCGCCACAGGATGAATAGGTGTAATGTAGAACAGGGCATTACATTCTCCTCCCCTTAAGAAAGCATCATCCTTGATGCGACATTATATAGAGAAAAAGAAATGGTACGCAACAAGGGGAGATAAAGAAGCAAACACACCCTATGGTTTAAAATTTTAGTCGATTAAAGCACGGCCACAGGGTATCCTTAGGAACATTTGGTAGAAATTTTAATTTTCAAGGTTCTGTGAAGATTGGCAGTTCTTTCTTGTTCATCATTTCATTAGTCTCTTTCCATTATCATTATTTCTAGTTTTAGTTTCTTTTAAAAAAATCATCATTGAAGAGTTTTGATTTATTCCTTATTGTGGGTGCCCAACATGAGCTGCTAACACAACACCCTAACAGGTTCACAAGACCCTACGGATTCACAAGTACACAAGTATATACTTCAAGATTGTATTACACCACAAAAGGTTACTCAAATACGGAATGGAATAGGCACAGTCCACATAACATAGTACTCGACACACATCAATGACTGACATACCAAAATACTTAACCAAAACAGTACTACAATCCACCAGACATTTCCTCAATTTGCATCAATGAAAAACTCACATAACACCAAACCATGCTACAGGTACATAGTGTCCACAAGGGAATCAATGACATATCCACAACATCACAACACATATCCATCTGACATGAGTAACACATACATCAAAATACCACTACCAAAACATCACAATAACTCAACATATATCCCAAAACATCAACCATACAGACAAATATCATAAGCCTCCCTCAAACTCTTATGCCTCCCTCAAGTCTCTTATGCCTCCCTCAAACTCTTATGCCTCCCTCAAGTCTCTTATGCCTCCCTCAAGGAGGCCGGTTGACCCTATGGTCCAAGACACATAGAGTTCGAACACTCCTAACCCAAGTGACATAATAACGCGTGGTTCAACAACCCGCTAGTTATCTGTAACTCCTTGGGGCATACCCCCATACAACGAAGCGGTTCCATAGGTCCAACCATTCCATGGTGGATCCTATGACCCTATTCCACACATCACGACAATAGAACCAGCACAACAATCCAATCCAAGTGCCAAGTGGAAAAGTACAAGCCTTGGGCAAGGCGGTAAAAAATTTCAAATTTAAAAGAAGACCCAAAATCAAGCAAAAATAAATGGCCAAATAGCCATAGTTAGTATCAAAATCCCCATGTTAGTGCCACAACCAAGGAAATGCCCAAAATTGTAAAACATGGCAATCAAGAAAAGATGCTTGGTCCTTACAAATAAAGTAAAAGCTCAATTTACGAATAAAATCAACTTATAATAATGTCACATTACGATAAGCGTGTGGCCTTATCTAGCCACCAAAGGGGTACTCAATGAGTTGCTAGCACTTTTCGGAACATCGAGCCTCACTCATAAAATACATATCAATAATACAACTGTCATCACCTCCATCCGAATCCTCCCGCCACCACTTCGACAAGGCTAAACATAGTCATAGATACACTAAGGTTGCATACATACAACCACATAGGGAGAGAGGAAAGATCCACATGTTATCTACTAAACCGTGTTTCAGCTCAAGTTATTGACCCATGGTACACCATTCCTCACTCTCAACATACACTTCTACCGATTTCCCTCGGGATCGGTTAGCGTAAGGTTCACAACATAACATGCAACTACAGTACTAACACAATGGTGGTACATATACAAGGTAGATCACAACCATACATTCACTGAGTGTAACACATCACTTAACCACATCCTACACCCAAAGTGCAATCACCATACGATAGGGTTCATACACTCACCGTATGACCCTAAATCACAACATGAAGCATTACATATTTCGCACAAATCATACATACGATGAACATAGTACATCTCAACTTAACATCCATTACTACATAACAAGGTGGTGCACACATTTCTTCAAAACATGGTAAAAACATCATGATACAACTCATTTCTTTTAACATCAATCTAGTCATACAACACATTGATACACTTACATATCACAATATGTCACAATGCTCTAACACTATGTCATCCACTTTATAATTCTTTTCACACATCACAAACAAAAATTCACACGTGAACTCTTCATAGAATCCACAAGAAGGAGAGAGAATACTCCCATCCCCAACACATCAACATGATCACAAACACGCACAAGGTGACATACCCATCATGTGCGTTCACAATATCACAATTACGACAATAATCACATCACGTTTAAAGCACATTACTCTTCCAATATCTACCACCATCATGTAACACCACCACCACCATGCAACATCATCATATAACACCAATCCGGCCCATAGGTTCGAGAGCATGAACCTATGCTCTGATACCAAGTGTAACGACCCAATAAATTCTGACATGAACAACACAGTGAAATATAGGATAATTTTTTTTTTGACTTGCTTGACACATAATAAGACGCAACATGTCGTCATCAAGGATACAACTAACACTGTGAAAAACTTGATACAAGGATGGCCATAAAGGTAGCACAGAAACGTTCACACCTATCCTAAGACAATTTACTTTTCTTTTGACAAGACAACATAGAAGTCCAATCACAGAACACACTTATAGTTAGGACCAACCACAATGAGTTATTCTTGAGGGTTATTTATTTTAATAAGATATCTTGCAATTCTTAGGTTACGTTTTCAAGGAGGCTCAAGATATGACTCATACAATTCATCGTACCAAGCTAAGTTTATTCTTTTTACACTGAGTCATCATCTTTAATCTTCTCTATTAAGACATTCATTTGCTTAATTCATTTATTTAGAGAAATGGGTAATTTAATTTCACAAGGCCATCTATTAACACTTACGCTACTAGAACTTGTTCATGCCCATATGACAACATGGGTTCACATTCAACAACTTAAGAGAAAAATTACAAGGTACCTTGGATAAAGTTAAAGGAAGAAGGTCAATTGAGTTCATCCTTGAGACATCATTAGTTCTTACTGAGGTTTAATTGGAGCTTGAGGTTTTATACGTAATTATTAACGCTCTTACTTAGGCTTCACTGAAAGAGCTTATCAAGAGGAAGCTACTTACTTTTAAATAGGCTGAGAGATAAATTGAGTGGTTTCTAAATTTTCTTCTCTTACTTGTTAAATCTTATTAGAAACTAACCATTGTTTTCCTTTAAGCTTGTTTTAAGCGTTCACCAAAAAGAGTAGTGTTTACTAGTTCAGTTAGGGATAACACGTTATATAAAAACACTTTGCAAGGATAGTCTCACTCTTGATTACTTAAGGCATTGTTGCTTTCAAGGGAATCTAAACCACAACATATTTCTTTGAATAAAACTTTTAGGTAACTTCTGTAAGGAAAAGCCACCCCATTAAAACTTACATATAACACATCAATACAAGGTCTTAGAAAGATTTAAATTAACACTTAATTCTCAAGATCCAAGTTTTACAATGCTTATGCCAGTGAAAAGATTGAATAACATTTCCCACAAAGATAAGTTACCAGCCAAATTACAAAAAAAAAGACAAACAACTTCTTCACGAATTTTCCGAACAATTCCAGGCAAGAGGTCATATAAACTCTTTGCAAGCAATGTTACACAATTTACAACACATAGAACACTTTTACAAGGAACTTCATAAGTTGCACTGATGAAACCTTTACAACTCTTTCCTTTAATCTACTCGCATAATCCATCTGCACAAATACTAGCTAGAATCAGTTCGCGAGAACTGAGCATGTTAAGGCTACACATTGCAATAGTAAGCTAACATTTAACAATATCAAGAAAGAAAAGTTCTAATTCAAAAATGGATTAAAACACAACCCCAGCTCCAAAATTATTTGCATGAGGAAGAAATCTAAACCGTACAGCAAGGAGAAAGTCAAAATACCAGTAAGAACAAAATCACATAAATCAAGGCAAGACCTTATGGGTTAGGAACAAGAAGGTCAAGAGCGTTGATATCTCCTTCATGTAATCCTATGGATTACGTGATTGGAATCCAAAACTTACTCCATCCAACTAAAGGGGTCCAAGAGAAGACAAAACATACTAATTATGATCGTAGGCGCGAAGCAAAACGACGTTATCCAATTCTCCCAAGGGGAGGCTTCATAGTATTATGGGTTCGACGCCCTCAAAAGAAAACAACTATAGTTTCAGTTTTAACCAAGGAGTTTACCACTACCTCCTTGTAGGATTTCTTAAACGTAGTACTAGTTAACAACAAATCCACTCTTCCAAAAGCATACAAATGAGACACAAGAGGGGCCATTATTCTACCAACAAACCTTATTCTAATCGTAAACTTCTCTACAATATATAAGGGAAGACTAAACCCAAACGTCGTTAATAATTATTTTTTTTATATATTTCGACAATGTCAATAAGTATTAAAATAAAAATTGATTTCCTTAACAAGGCCACAAAATGGGACCTTTTAGTAACCAAGTTTGAAGTATAAGATATTCGAGTTCGAAAGCAAAGGGATTTGCTACGCAGAGGGTAAAACACCAACGATGCCCCAGACTCAAAGGACCCTACCACGAGTGCAAGCAAAAAAAAAAAAAGAACCAACACACATATCCATCAGGAAGGTTACGCAGTGTAGTCAGGCCTAGAAGTTCTATGAGCTCCTTGCCAATGGTAAAGAAGATGAAAATTTTACCCGATCCATGTGGGCTTATCAAGGAAAAATCTAGCAAATATCAAACAGATGAATATAATAGCCACCTATTATATTATTACTGTAATCAGCTGTCATCTAACAGGAAACGAGTTCACGAGTCCAATACCATGGATTCGCCTACAACTTTTGTTTCAGTCCAACTATTAATAGCTTGCTCGCGACCCTTAATAAAAATTGTAGAGATTTCATTCAATTAAACTTACAATGTTTCCCCCTCACTTTAATCAAACAAGAGTTTGAACCAGGAAGTAGGTATAGTAATTCTCTCAACACGTAGAGGCCAAAATTAGAAGTCAGGTTATTCGTCCTCTAGAACTGGGTACAAAAGTCAACCATGTACAGTTCTATAGCAAGACCCTAATGCCATTTTCTAATCAAACAAAAAGTAAGGAATGCCCACAGGCTTAAACAAGTTTTAGAACACAATGTCACTATTAATGTACCATTTAGCAAACAGGAGAGCCCTAAACAGGAAAATACGTATATATTCAACCCAAATAGAGATATGAAGGCTTAACCTTTCATATAGTAAGCCTTCAATTATAATTACCATCACAGAGTTCTTTAAAAGAGAGTCATATAAGCAAACGAAACCCTATAATGTTTCCTTCCCTACGAACTAGATTGCACCACTCAATATTGCAGTAGCCCATTTAGACAATATGAAAAACAGAGTAAGCTATAAGAGAGGAAAGAACATTCCAAGCAAAATCAGTGAAATTGGATCGAGATTTAAAGGGACAACCAACACAATCAAGCAGCGATATAAACAACCACGAAAACATTTGTCTAGGCGCTATTCAATAGGAGAGAAAATTCATTTCAAGATACTGAAAGAAGGTAGAAAACTATTACAAGGAGTAGATTTAACATGCCTGATTAGAATTCTTCCAACCAACAACCACGTCGACCAGGGCTCGGGCAACAGCAACACAACCTGCGCAACTTCTCTTCCTCCGCCAGCTGAAGATCCATATCCTGTTAACGGCCATGCTTGGCATAGGAAAGGGGGTGATTGAAACATGCCTTCTTGGAATCCTCGGGAGCAACTCCGGGAAGATAGAAGCACTCAGAAGATGGATTATGTTGAGACAAAATAGGACTTTGATAGATTCCATTGTAGTGTTCGTGATGATTCAAGCATCTTTTATTTGAAGCCTCTTCCAGAGCATCATGAAAATCCATTCTCGGGGTACAACTTTTCTCCCCGAAGCTCTCTGCACGCCACCATGAACAGTGAGCAGTTTTGGCTGATAAACAGCTAGAACCTGTCTTCTTCTCAGTCAAACCATAACTATCAGCTGCATCAGAGCCGGTACCACTACTGGGTATTTCTACAAATCGATATTGATCAAAGGCATCATATTCCATTGCCCCCACACACCCATTCTCTGTGGAATCTGAAATTGTACTCTGAGTGGCTGATTCTAATTCTGTACAAGGCCTCTCTAATATTTTATAAAGGTTTTCCTTGTTCTCTCTCTCCAGAAACATCATAGTCTCATTTTGGGAAACATCATGCCCTCTCCTTCGATCCTTTGAAATTGGCATTTCATAAAACAGATCCATTTTTCTGTCAAAAATACTAGGTGATTTGTCCTTGTTACTTGAACAATGAGCCATGCCACCTTGTCGAAGTGGATCAAAGCCAAGGTTTATCCAATTGAAGCCCGCATATTGGCTGCGCCGCTTCACCCTCACACTCCTCTTGCACTTGGGCACTATAATTTTCTGCAATTTAGAGCTCCGCATCATTCCTTTCTGCAACTGAATATACAGGTTCAATTTCAAGAATTATACGCATCCGCAGTGGAGAAATTCGTGAAGCATCACAGAATGAACACAAAAAAAGGGAAAATATGGTCTGAACACGAGTCTCCTTGTAACACTCTCACTGTCACTTAGTCGATTTTGAGAAACATATCTTGAAGGAGAATCCCGAACCAGAGGATGCATTGACACTGCACAGAAAACAACATAGTTGGACAACCTGCTTGTTGGAGCGCTCAAAAAGGCTTCTACTACAGCTGCAAGATCTTGCAACAACTGATCACGACTGTGGTCGCGTGCAACCAGAACATCAGGATCAACACCGACGGTTCCTTGGGATCGCCCTGCAGCAGCTGTCGCACTTATCTCTCTGGAGGCCACTGATTTTCTGAGATAAGTTTACTTCTCTACCCTGTAGCTGCTGCATAACGCCAAACACTTCCTCACGGCACTTTCCTAGGAGAATTTCAGTTCTACGCTCCACGTTTGGTATAGGCATAGGCTAGGAGTGTGCTGGTCCAGCATTGAGTGGTTTTGGGAAATTGTTTAATGCATTCGGTGAGACTGTGACAGCTATTGAGGGTGCCCCCTACCAAACTGACCCAACTCTCACCCACCTGCCTTCAATTCTCTCTGAAAAACTGTCCCCTTTCTTTCATTTGGTCAAGCGCTTGATTACATTCACCAAACTTCTGTGCCTTGCCAAGAAAACACGTGCCTTCCCACGCCCTCCACTCCATTTCCATTTTTTAAATTTATTTGTTTCAAAAATTTTACTTTCATTATTATTGTTATTCTATTTTTATTTATTTTATTCTAAAACTCATTCTATTTATATCGTTATTCTTTTTTTTTTTTTTTTTTTTAGATCTCAGGTATGCCCCAGCGGTAAAAGGAAGGGGGCACCACAATAAGCGAATGGTTACACGAGCCTTAATACTGCTTGAGTAGCCTTGAAGCCTAATACGCCCAGTCAAGCTAACTAGCCATGCGTCGGCTCGTGACCATGTTGTATCTCCTGAAAAAGTGGGTGGGTTGAGCGATTAAAAGAAATATTTACGCGAACGCCACTCCCGAACCATGGCACCACCACAAAACCTACTCTTCCTCACTTGCGCAATGAGGCTCGATCAGCGGGAGCGACAAACAAATCAAAAGGATAGTTTAACGATAACAGAGGATGATATCGATAACAATCGATATAAAGAAGGTAATACTAAAATACAATCGTTGATCGATAATACAATCATAATGTCATTATTGTTATCATTATCATTATTATCATTTTACAGCTTGTAAAATAATTATCAATTATAGTCATAATGGTCAGCAATCGAGGTCGACAAAGGCACAACGACAATCCATGCTTAGACTCGATCGCCACGGGATGAATAGGTGTAATGTAGAACAGGGCATTACATGGTGGGTCGTGGCACCAAACCGAATGTATCTTGACACGTATGGGTGGCCAATTGAACGCTAAAAGAGGTGTTTTTTGATGTGCGACAAGGTCGTTGCTTCCGGGCTACTTCGTTCGGGCGTAGTCCCTTAAGAGCCCTGAGACCAAAATATCGTTCAACTCCGACGGGTGACTACTTGGACTCCATGGTACCTAGATATGTCTCATCTGATCCAAAACCTTGGCATAGGGACCCTATACAATAGCCTCTCTCAGTTTTTTCCTTCTCATATCGGTGCTCTTGTTGCCCTATTGTTTGTGAACGCGTGAAATAGTGCAATTTGAGCTAGTGTAAAGTTGTTAAACGCTATATTTTGCAATCGGTGGGTTGTGGCACCAAAATGATTATGCCGACATGTCTTGGTGGCCATGTGAACACTAGAGGAGGTAGTTTTCTGATGCACGACAAGGTCGTCGCTTCCGGGCTACTTTGTTCGGGCGTAGTTCCTTAAGAGCCCTGAGACCAAAATATCGTTCAACTTTGACGGGTGACTACTCGGACTCCGTGGCACCTAGATAAATCTCGTCTGATCCAAAACCTCGGTGTAGGGACCCTCTACAATAGTCTCCCTTAGTTTTTTCCTTCTTAGATCGGTGCTCTCGTTGCCCTATTGTTTGCAAACGCGTGAAATAGTGCAGTTTGAGCCAGTGTAAGGTTGTCAAACACTATATTTTACAAATGGTGGGTCGTGGCACCGAACCAAATGCACTTGAAACGTCTAGGTGGCTATTTAAATGCTAGAGGAGGTTTTTTTGGTGTGCGACAAGGTCGTTGCTTCCGGCTACTTCGTTCGGGCGTAGTCCCTTAAGAGCCCTGAGACCAAAATATCGTTCAACTTCGATGGGTGACTACTCGAACTCCGTGGAACCTAGAGATGTATCATTTGATCTGAAACCTTGGCATAGGGACCCTCTACAATAGCATCTCTTGGTTTTTTCCTTCCCGGATCGAGGCTCTCGCTGCCCTATTGTTTGTAAATGTGTGAAATAGTGCAGTTTGAGCCAGTGTAAGGTTATCAAACACTATATTTTACAAACAGTGGGTCATGGCACCAAACCGACACGTCCGGGTGGCCAGGTGAATGCTAAAGGAGGTGGTGTTTTGGTGTGCAAAAAGGTCCTTACTTCCGGGCTACTTCGTTTGGGCGTAGTCCCTTAAGAGCCCTGAGACCAAAATATCATTCAACTTCGATGGGTGACTACTCAAACTCCGTGGCACCTACAGACATGTCATCTAATCTGACACCTCAGCATATGGACCCTCTACACTAGCCTCTCTTAGTTTTTTCCTTCCCAGATCGGTGCTCTCGCTGTCCTATTGTTTGCAAATGCGTGAAATAGTGCAGTTTGAGCCAGTGTAAGGTTGTCAAACACTATATTTTACAAACGGTGGGTCGTGGCACCAAACCAATTGTGCACACACATAGGTATGGTCTTGTAAACACTTGGGGAGGAGTTATTTCAGTTCTCTAAGCACCAAGTGCTTCTAGGCTACCTCCTCCGGAGCCAAGAACCCCCTCCACGGGTACATAAATCGTTGTTAATTGCTTCTCTTTTCTTTTAAAAAATGAAAGCTTCTCTTAGCTTCGAGAATTTAAAATTCTCTACTAACAATTCCAACCATGTGAAGGTGGAAGCTTTTTTCAGCACCACTACCCCGAACACATAAAAGTGTTAGTCAAAGAAATTTAAGTTTCAAATCAAAACCATACTAGATATATACAAAATACACAAATTTAAAATAAAATATATGAACTTAAATCTATCTAACTAACAAATTTATATATATCAAATAAATTATATATACCAGACATGAGCATTGTAAATTCATTCTAATGAACCATCAGGATCGGATCTACTCTGAATAGCGGACAAGATTGCTTCATGATCTAACTCTCGAACCTTCCAAAGAATCTTGTTATTAGGCCTTCCTCGATATCTATACAGCTGAATATTTGTCACTAGAGCTAGATGTAAATATAAGAGTATTTTCTGTGTGTCTCAAAGTCTTCAAACACCCAAAGCGAGAAGAGGTTTTTAATGGATATCGTCGAAGCCAAGTTCAGTAATAACTACCACTAACCCCGTAGGATACTCAATATCTTCACCATCTATAATAGGAGAAGTTAACTTATTTCTTTCCTCGATGCAAAAATATAAGCAATAGTTTGTTCCTTCTTCATTGTCTTCTCTGTCACAATAACTGCAAACACATGTCCTACAAAAAAAAAAAGGTTGAACAACTCAAATTTAAATTACATATTAAAATTTCAATGGACATAACTCAATACAAAAATTAAATAAATAACCATAAATACCTTATTGCACCAAAATCAAAATTTCATCAAAGTCCTTGGATGTTGCAACTTCATCTACAGAAACAAGTCATAATGCTTGTGGAGGTTGATAACTAGGAAGCGAGTTAAAGGCCTACAAATCCACCCATTCTTGTGAATCACACTCAAGTGACAAATTCGATACAAGATGCACAAAAACATGTCAACTTTCTTGTCCATACGGCCCATGAAGTAGCATCTAAGTTAAAAATGAGTGCATATCACTTGGACCTAGTGAGTGTCATACAATCCTCATAGTTAGCAATTTTTGTTCCTCTATCAACAAAAAAATATATGCAAACATCGGGCCATGTTGTCAATACACCATTCCACTATGCTCTTTGCATATTTTAATTTAGCACCATCTTTGTACTTCAACTCTTCTCTTGCAAGAGCTCTTTTCACACATGCCCGTGCACCATCATGCTCTCCTTTTCCATGTCCGGCCTCAGTGAAAATCCAAGTATGTTGCACACCCATCTTCGACGTGCATTCTTCTTATCCAATAAAACATTCATGCATTCTTAAACTGAGACATGTAATTATCTAACCATATATAATGTTGTTTGAAGTGGATGTCCCTATCAGACAAGTTTCCATAAAATAACTGGAAACACCCTTGCACAAATTCAGTAGAATGAGTACGATCATCACCGATATAAAAGTGGTATTCTCTATTAAAAAAATTTGATCATTCTTTTCAGATCGTCAGGAGAATGTGGAAATGTTATATGCACAAAAATGGCAACTTGTAATGAGTTGTAATATTGCGATTGAACCTCCATTTGTGGTTGCAATGTGCAATTCCTGTAAAATCAACCACTCGAAGCAATAGTACCAATAGGAAATGTGTCCTTGCATATCTTGAACTATTCATCTAACCATCGAGCTCTATGTGTATGCCCAACATACTCATAAACAATTTCATCCTTAAATTTTCTCAAAAATTAGAAAACAGGCATTTTTTCTGTAACTAGCTCACACCGTTTAGACTCTTTTTCATCTTTCAAATGGTATGCAACTGATTTATATTTCTCAAACTCAACTAAATTATGTTCTATTGTACCTTCAATTTGCTCATGGATGCAACTTTCCAATTTAGGTAATCGCCGCATGTACTACAACTTCGATCTAAATAATTCGACTATAAAAAAATTGTCCAACTTCTTTTCACAAAATATGGTAGGAATGAAATCCTTGGAAGATATTGGTGGAACTTGAACACCACATTCCGATAACATAGTTTCAAAATGAAAAATAGAATGAATACGTAAAAATTTAGCATAATGCATCACAAATTCAACATGTTGCCTACAACAACAAGTGGTGTGAGCATGGTCGATTTTCACATAGAATGGTTTCAACATTTCAAAAACGTTGACTAATTTTAATTTATAGATTCTCTTGTTCAAACTTACGAAAAATTGAGTTTGAGTCATATCTAAGAAATACTTTGGATGTGGTTCACGATTAGTAGAACTAAGTCTTCGTTTTATAACATCTCTTGTATTAAGTGAAACTCTAGTGTTATCATACCAAAATAGAATAACAACTTCTCTTATAGCATTGCTCTAGCGAGAAAATACCCAAAAATTGACGTTATTGAGTGATTGAAGGATATTACGTCTTTCAATTGCTTTCATTAGAGTTTTTCAATTAACTTACAACATTTGACTTGTTTGCGTAATCAAACATTTTTTTATTGATTCACTTACAACACTAGTAGCAAGTACACGACACACAATATTACTATCCCTAGTGTGTCTCTTGACACCAACAAGATGTGATATGCATCATGAAGGTTTTCAAAAAAATTAGAGGTTTGACCATGTATATTAGATGTTCATCAATCCTAAGGTGTTTAATGTAGGTCTCATTTTAATCAATTTCATCAAACTAACCAACAATGACATCTTTGGGAATCATTTAAAATTTCAAAATGATAATCCCAAATTTCAAAGTGGCTTTTCTCCGGTTTTTCTGTTCGAAAGTTTGTCGACATTGGTTTCAAAATGTTTTCATCAATTTCAATAAAAAAATTAGGTTTCTTACATAAAATCCTAGGAGGTGTTTTTGTCAAATTTTACCTATCTACAGTTTCAACATGGATTTCCTTACTCACATTTTCATTATCTCCTTCAATTTCAACATTTACTACATCATAAGTATTTAATTCTTCTTCAACATTGACAGTAAAAACATCTTCATCACGAGTATTTAATTCAACTTCAACATTGACAGTAGAAACATTACCTAGTTCTTCATTGCTTACAATAGTTGGGGTTAAAGATGAACCTCTTCTTGATTCATGAAGATTCCGCATTCGCTCAACATTTTGAATTTTGTTGGCCTCTAATTCATTTGGTGTTTTTTTACTTAATGACTTCCTTTTTTGACTTCGTTTCTTGTCTCCCATTATGTTTTTCTTCCGGTGATAAGAAAAACGTGCAAAAAAAGACAAAATTTCACATAGTAATTAGTACAATAAGGTCAGAGAGTAAAAATCACATGGTAATTAAGACATTGGGATGTGTGTAAATATGATTTATGAACTGAGCGTGCTTTATAAAGCTGCGCTTGCGGTTTGTGTTTAAAAAACCATGATCACACTTTATAAACCATGATTGTGGATCTATCTGCCAAACCTAAGCCTCGGGAAATCTTTGTTTTTCCCCAACCAAAGCTATAGAAGGTCATTATGAAGTGTAAAAGGTCAAAAAACCTCAAATTTGCTCTTCCAAAGACTTGAACCATGCTAAAAACTGAAAAATTTCACAAAAATGGTTCCATCGTGTAGGGGAGACTGTTAGCTTCGTAGAAATATTGATTTTAAAGTGAATAGAATAAGATAAATATCATTTTATAATTTTTTATTAACAATAAGTTTTTAAGACATATTTCCCCGTGAATGTTCATGTCTACGTTTAAGATTGTAACTCTTGTTTCGCTTATCAAAATGTGATAAAACTTATACCATCCCAAGCCTAAACAAATTCTATACACGTTAAAAAAAAATTATTTTGATATTTTTTGATATAGTTATGGCGGGCAAACAGAAAGCGCTCCATTTTCTAAATATTTTCATACCACTTTCATGGAAAAAATCATTAAAAAAATATTGCTCGAAAAAATACAAAATAAAATCCATCCCAAGATAGACAACTACATCTAAGTTTTCACCAAATGAAAAAAATAACAAGATTTTGTCATCCAAATCGCGGGCAAACAGACTACAATCTTATAAGTTTTTTTCAAAAAAAAAAAAACCAAGTCATATAATTTTAAGTGTTTAATATAGCTAAACTTGTCCATTTTTTTAAAAAATAGTATTTTATAAACTAGATTCGGATGCTACGATTCATATTTATATATATTTTTCTAATTTTGAATGTGTGTATTGCTAATAATCCCTACAAGTTGATATTTCGTTGTTTTTTGCAATATGACATCCACGGATGACCCCATTTTTGTCCATCAACTTCCTACACTTACCCCCGCACAAAACACTTATCGGCTGGATTTAGATATGATGGCTTCACTTCATTCAATTTTAAACAGGTTTTGCATTCACTGAGGCATTAAAAACACACTTGGGTGATTGTAAAATAGTTAAATTTACTTGATGGAGGTGTTTTTAGGATATTGACATGCGAGGAATAAAATATTCACTTAAACACACCTAAAACCTATTTACACACACTACAAGAAAGCTTCAGAATGGAGGAAAAATTAGTCTCTCTATTGCTCAAAGGTGAAAATTACAATCAATTTTGTAGCATTACCGTGCGAAAACTAGCCCCCTTGCTTATGACATCCATGGACAATATATAACAATAGATTCACCCTAAAGCCCTACAAAAATAACCCATGCTAATAATAGCCCTCATGCATTAAAAACTCATCCTCATGGAACTCGAGCCTTCTCAAAATATAATTTCCTAAAATAAGCCAAAAGACTAATAATAACCTTCCATTTCTCCTCACTCGGTCAACCGGAGTTAACTATCCCACTCCTTGTTTTTTTCGAGACCCTCCTCGAAAATAACAAAGTAAAATAACTCCTCTTCATATGCAAAAGGTAATTTGTGTCCTTTCTCTAAAAGTAATTATTGTCTTTTATGCATGCAACTCAAGGGTTTCTTTTTATTTTGATTAGCAAGCATTGGTGATGATACTTTTTGTTTTCCTTGCTAAACATTACAACTTCCCGCCTCATGCAATGGTCACAATATTTTAAAAATATTACAAAGTCTTCATTCGCAGCATATGGCAAGGTATGAAAGAAGTAGCCTAACCATTGACCAACCATGGTTAGTAGAAAATTCAACAACTCCCATTTGAGTTAGGGTAAGACCCTATTGTATCATATGCACTTTGAAATTTTCAGAACAAGAGGAAAAACAAAACCCCGAGAAAATGGACATGGCGGTCATTCTTGTTTTTTCTGTTGCTTTTCTTGTTTTGTTCAAGCTCGAGCTAGGCTGGTTTGCTCGCCATTTGTTTTTGTTACAATAACATCATAAGCACTTTCCTCCCCAAAACCACTATCAAAATGTAAGAAGTTTTGTCATGTGATGGATTTGAATCACAAGCAATGTCTGGTGGTGATAATTAGTTTGTCTAACACCAATTTTAGTAGAGTGATATGCTGAGAGGCCCAACCATTATTGTTTTGTGGATTGACAACAAACTTACTAGCAATCCTTCCTGTGCTAATGGAAGTAACATCTCAGACGACAAAGAATGCCACACTGAATTGAAAGAAAACAACATCCTCCCTTACCCAACACCGATGCAAGATTGTGGCAAAGACATCAAATGTGGGGACAATCTCATGGTTGTATATAAAGAACAATAATTAAAAATAAACCAAATTATATATTCCTTAAGATCCTCTGATTTTCAATGTCAAATTACCTGTGACTACACTCGACTGTGTGTTGTGGAACATCCCTTCCTAGTGGCCGCAAATGTGAATAGAGGACTGATGATTTTCTTTGCAAAGATGGTGTTTGGTTTTGTCTGATGCCTTCCTCTTCTTCCTACGGTCTGCAACAGTTCTACGAAAGTGAAGCTTTCTAAGTGTTTAATGTTAGTGTTTTGGTTAGGCGTTTGGCTCTATACCCGCGGGATCATTTGCAATTTTCACTGCCTCCTTAAATGCATGACCCCTCGTGAGCGGCGGCACACTGACCAAAATCGATGCATGATCCTTTGTGCATACAAGCACTGTGATTTGACTTCCTCCGGTGCCAATTTTTGTTGCCAGGTCATGTCATTTACATGTGCATGTGATGGGAAGCATGGTCATTTTTGTGGAGTCCACACATACATGGGTGCAAATCAAGTGGAGGGTAGCCGTCTCCTCCCCGTAATTGGTCGATGTAGCACTGTGATTCACGTAATAACGTTGTTTCGCTCATTTTGACCGGAAAACAGTTGGAAGGTGTCATCTCCCCTTCCCTTGCTAACATTTCTAAGTTGACATCCCTCGATTTATCATCCAATTCCTTCCATGGTGGCATCCCACCTCAACTTGTTCAAGTGCTCTCAATTTACGAGGTTGGTGTTGTCTCGCTAATTCCCTCACGGGTGTCATTCCTTTCGATGTGGGTAAATTAGCTCAACTACATTTTTGGAGTTGGCGGACAACTTCTTGGTGGGGAGTGTTAATTTGTTAGCTTGGACAGTTGTTCATCCATTTGCTAAGATTAGATAATAGTTATCTTATTGTTGAGAATGTATTTAATTATTTTCTAATTATTTATTTCCTTTAGTGACACCTTGCAACCTATTTGTTATGGTTGTTAAGTTGTTATGTATCTCAGCCGTCGATTGAGAATCGATCTCGGTCATTGGTTTACCAATGAGAGTAGTATAAAAGGAGGTCATTGGGCATTTGGAGTACACAAGTTTTGGAGAAGCATTTGCAGTGCTAGCAAATGAGTTTGTAAGTTTGCATTGATAGAAAAGTCTTGCAATGTTAGCAAGGGAGCAGTGATAGCGTTGGGGATAAAAATGGGGAAATATCAGTGGGAGAAGTTGGGAGATTGTTGAAGTTCTACCAGTAATAGATAAGGAATCTTTGTATCTCTTAATTTTCTGAAGTTAATATAATTCCTCATCTGTAGAACTGGTTTTCCCTTAGGGTTTTTTCTAGGGACATTTTTTTCGAAAATATTGTGTTATTTGTGTTACGCATTTCTTTCCGTATTTTTATTAATGAAGTTACAGTTGTGTTATTTTTCGATATTAGCTGTGAATTAGTTTTTGGCGGTTAAATAATCTATTAAGATAGGAGATTAATAATTAGTGACTGCAATAGAATTTTCACATGGTATCAGAGCAGTGTTAAGGGTAGAAAAAGGTTTGCCCTAGGAAATAAATTGAGGGTTTCTATAACCTAGTTTGATCTCTTTAAATTCTTTTTACTTTTATCCTTTGAGATGGCTTCAGCTGGTTTGAGAGATCAGGACAGATTAGATGGTGCCTCAAATTTTGGTGTCTGGAAGGCCAGAATTTCTTTATTGTTGGAAGAGAATGGTATAAAGGATTATGTTACCACTGTTGTAACTGTACCTATAGATGCAACACAACTTGCAGCATACAAGAAAGAGGATGCCAAGGCGAGGAGGATTGTCCTTGATGTTGTCAAGGATCATATTGTTCCACACATCTCTGAGTTAGATACAACGAAGAAGATGTGGGATGCCATTCTGAATCTATACCAGAATGCTACCACTAACGGAAGCTGATTCTCAAAGAAAATTTGAAGAATACCCGGATGAACAAGGGAGAAGATGTTACAAGTTACCTCACTAGGCTTAGACTCATCAAGGATGAGTTAGCAGTTGTTGGAGATAAGCCAGATGATGTTGAGCTAGTAAGAATAGCCCTAAATGGGTTTACTAAACAGTGAGATGTCTTTGTTCAAGTTGTTAGTGGACAAGACACCTTACCGAGTTGGGATCGACTATGGACTGATTTCACTCAGGAGGAGTTTAGACTAAGTCTTGTCAATGGGGCCAACAAGAGTCAGAAAAGTGAGGGAGAACAAGAAAACGTTGCCCTAGTGGGAAAAGGGAAAGCAAAGAAGGGATTTAGCAAAGGATCAAATTCTCAAAGTGAGAAGAAGAAGGACATGTCTAAGGTCAAGTGCTATGGCTGTCACGAGTTTGGCCACTATGTTAGTAATTGCCCACAAAGGAAGAAGAATGATAAGAAGGGAAAGAACCAAGTGGCGGCTTCAGCAAGTGCAGAGGAGCTCTCTAGGAGATTGGAGGATGAGTTTGCACTCATAGCTTGTATGGTTAGCTCAACCTCACAGTGTGTTTGGTATATAGATAGTGGGGCATCATTTCATATGACAGGAGTTAGAGAGTACTTCTCCGATTACTGGAGGAGGACACCAATATCCATATTTCTATGGGGAACTTGTCCAAGCTCAACCCAGTTGGGAAAGGGACTGTTCAGTTTTAGAGGGAGAATGGAAAGATAGTTCCACTTCATGATGTCTTGCATGTGTCAGGCTTAGGTATGAATCTGATTCATGTATCTGTTTTTTAGGATAAAGGGTATAATGTACTTTTTAGAGGGACACATGTGTTGATTAAGCACAAGGATTGGAAATCACCCATAACTATTGGAGTTAGGAGTGATCACCTTTATAGGTTACAATTTGATACTCCTAAGGCACTTATGAGCAGCAATAATCCTAGAGATCTTGGAGAGCTATGTCATAGGAGGATGGGCCATATTCATCATGGAGCACTTAAATTGCTTCGTGAGACAGTGATGGTGTTCCAGAGGTGAGTACAGAGCATGATGATGTATGTAAGGGATGTGTGTTGGGGAAGTTTGTGAAAGCATCTTTTCCAAGGAGTGACAATAGATCTAAGGGTGTTCTTGATCTAGTACATTCAAATGTATGTGGACCAATGTCGACAAAGTCTCTCAGAGGATATGTGTACTATGTTACATTTATTGATGATTTCTCTAGGAAGACCTGGATATACTTCTTGAAGACCAAGGATGAGGTTTTCAGTCACTTCCAAGAGTTCAAGGCTCTTGCGGAGAACTTGACAGGAAGGAAGATAAAGGTTCTTTCGAGATAATGGAGGCGAGTACAAAGGAAATGACTTCCAGGATTTGTGTACCAGAGAAGGAATCAAGAGAGAGTGGATGGTTCCTTACAATCCACAACAGAATGGAGTTGCTGAGAGGAAGAACCATTCTATATTGGAGGCAGCAAGGGCTATGCTACATGACCAGGACATGCCCCGCTATCTATGGGTAGAGGTGTGTAGTACAATAGTTTACATTCAGAATAGGGTTCCACACAAGGTACTAGGGAAGATGACACAGAGGAAGCTTTCACAGGGAAGAAGCCAGATGTAGGTCACTTCAGGATATTTAGGAGTTTGGCATATTGCCATATTCTAGAAGATACACATACCAAGTTAGATTAGACTACAGAGAAGGGGTACCTTGTTGGGTATAGTGAAACTTCAAAGGCATATAGGATTTTTATTCCAGGGACTAGAAGAATTATTTTCAGACGTGATGTCAAGTTCATGGAGGACAAAGCGTTTAGAAGGTCTAGAGATTTTCTAGTAGATGATCAAAGTGAGCAGCCAACAAAAGCTCCAAGTCCAAGTCAAGGGCAGCAAAGCTCAAGTATAGTTACTAGTACAAGCATAGACTCAGATAGTGAAGATTCACAGGGTATGGAACAATTGGTACAACAAGATATGCATCTAGAAGATATAGAGGTTGATATTTCATCCTCTACAGTTGGTAGTAGGAACTGTGAGGTTCAAAACACACAAAGGGATACTCAGGAGTTTGTGGGAGCTCTTAGGAAGAGTACGAGACATAGGAAAGAACTAGCCAAGTTCAATAACTATGTGGCATTAGTCAGACCAGTTGGTAGATAGTGAACCTTCCAATTATCAAGAGGTTGCACAACATCAGGTATGGCAAGATGCTATGGTTGAGGAATATACTTCAATAATGCATAAAGATGTGTGGGAGGTAGTGCCTAGACCAATAGATAGGGCAGTAGTTGGATCATGTTGGATCTTTAAGATAAAGCATGGTGCAAATGGTAGCATCGAGAAATACAAGGCAAGGTTTGTGGCAAAGGGGTTCTCTCAGAAGGAGGGAATAGACTATGAGGAGACATTTGCTCCAGTGGCCAGGTATAATTCTATACGTGCTTGTAATCTCAATTGGAATGCAGATGGGATGGAAAATCCATCAAATGGATGTCAAGACAACATTCCTAAATGGTGAATTGAAGGAGGAGGTATACATAGAACAACCAAAAGGCTTTGTAGCACACAACAAAGAGACCCACTTGCGCAGATTGATGAAAGCCTTGTACGGACTCAAGCGAGGCTCCTAGAGTGTGGTATGAGTGCATTGATACATACTTGCAGAAAATGGGCTTTGTGAAGAGTGAGGCAGATGCTAACCTCTACTATTCGGTGGTTGGGGGCAAGGCTCTCATTCTTGTTCTATATGTAGATGACTTGTTTCTTACGGGTGCACTAGGGCTCATAGAGGATTGCAAGAGGGACCTTGTAGAAGAGTTTGAGATGAAGGACTTGGGACTCATGCACTATTTTCTAGGCATGGAGGTGTGGTAGACAGATGGAGATATTTTCCTTGGTCAAGGGAAATATTGCATTGAAATCTTGAAGAGATTTGAGATGGAGGACTGCAAAGCCATGTCTACACCTATGATCACTAATTGGAGGAAGGTAGATACATCCAAGGACAAAGATGTAGATCCCACCTTATACATGCAGTTAATTGGTTCTCTCATGTATTTGGTCAACACCAGGCCGGATATAGAATTTGTAGTAAACTCTCTTAGTCAGTTCATGGTTGAGCCAAAGAGAGTGCATTGGACAACGGCCAAGCATGTGTGTGGTTCAGTTGAGTATGGGATCAGATATGTTTGAGGTGAAGGAATCAAGTTGATAGGCTATACTAATGCAGATTGGGCAGGCAGTACAACAGACAAAAGGAGCACTTCAAGGTGTTGTTTCAGTTTAGGATCAGGAGTTGTTTCTTGGTTCAGCAGGAAGCAGAAGTCTGTGGCTTTGAGTTCATCAGAAGTAGAATACATTGCAGCTAGCATGGTGACATGTGAAGCTATATGGCTTCGGAAGTTGCTAGTGGCCTTGTTTGGTCAGAAGGTTGAGACTACTGTGATACACTGCAACAATCAGAGTTGCATCAAGTTGTCTGAGAATCTAGTGTTTCATGATAGGTCTAAACATATAGATATCAGGTATCACTTCATCAGGGATTGTGTACAATGAGGTATTGTTCACTACAATACATACCTACAGAGGAGCAGGTAGCAAACATTCTGACTAAGGCATTGGGGAAGGCAAAATTTATCTTCTTCAGAGATAAGATGGGTGTCGTGCAGAATAGCTTCCTCGCTAAGAGGGAGTGTTAATTTGTTAGCTTGGACAGTTGTTCGTCCATTTGCTAAGATTAGATAATAGTTATCTTATTGTTGAGAATGTATTTAATTATTTTCTAATTTTTTATTTCCTTTAGTGACACCTTGCAACCTATTTGTTATGGTTGTTAAGTTGTTATGTATCTCAGCCATCGATTGAGAATCGATCTCGGCCGTTGGTTTACCAATGAGAGTAGTATAAAAGGAGGTCATTGGGCATTTGGAGTACACAAGTTTTGGAGAAGCATTTGCAGTGCTAGCAAATGAGTTTGTAAGTTTGCAGTGATAGCAAACAGTCTTGCAGTGTTAGCAAGGGCGCAGTGATAGCGTTGGGGATAGCAGTGGGGAATATCAGCGGGAGAAGTTGGGAGATTGTCAGAGTTCTGCCAATAAGAGGCAAGGAATCTTTGTATCTCTTAATTTGCTGAAGTTAATATAATTCCTCATCTGTAGAACTGGTTTTCCCTTAGGGGTTTTTCCAGGGACAATTTGTCCGAAAATATTGTGTTCTTTGTGTTATGCATTTCTTTCCGTATTTTTATTATTGAAGTTGCAGTTTTGTTATATTTCACTATTAGCTGTGAATTAGTTTTCGGCAGTTAAATAATCTAATCAGTGACTGCAATAGAATTTTCACAGGGAGCATTAATCCTGGCACAATCGGCAACTGCACCAGTTTGAGAATAGCAAGGCTATCGAATAATACATTATCAGGACCCATTCCTTCTGCTTTTGGTGGCTGCAGAAGCCTCCGCGCACTCGACCTTTCTAGCAATGTTCTGCAAGGTCAGATACCGGTAAATCTTTCTCAGTTGCAGAGCTTGGAGCAGTTTCTGAACCTGTCAAATAATCGGCTGGAAGGAGATATCCCTGCAGAGTTAGGCGAACTAAAGCTGTTAACAAGTATGGATCTTTCTTCCAATATGCATTTGACCTGAGCAAGCGCATCGATATCAGCATATCCACAGCCCAAGCACTTGTTCATCTGCACGATTACTGTGAGACGCTGATCGTCCATTGTCATTTGAAGCCCACAAGCATTTTTCTGGGCGAAGATTTTGAAGCTCGTGTAAGCGATTTCGGTACAGCTAAGATGCTACAGAACCATCTTCAGCAAGAAAGGAGAGCGGCATCCACTTTGGAGGGACGATTAGCTACTTGGCACCGGGTAAGCCTGTGTTTTGTAATAAAAAAGTGTATTTAGTGATATAGTGTAGAATATCAAAGGATAATGGTTAAGCATTTGCAGAGACCGAGGAAATGGAACGGGTTACTCCAAAGGCCGATGTTTTCAGCTTTGGAATAATTTTAATGGAGTTGGTGACGAGGAGAAGAACCAGTGTAAGTGTGGTGTCTGAGGGTGGGGAAAGACTGAACTTGCGTCAATGGATAGAAAATGGTACGAAAGGCGGCAGCTTTGTTACACTGGTCGATCCAGCTCTCACGCAGAACATAAGTGAAAGAGACGGGGAAAAAATGTTGAATTTATTGAAGATATCCTTGCTCTGTTCAAAAGAAATACCAGAGGAGCGTCCGAGTATGAGCCAAGTACTGTCTTGGCTGGTCAATATTAACAAAGTCGTTTAGACCGTATGCTGGGTATCGAAAGTTTGTGATGTTCTCTTTCCACGTTTGAGAAGGATTTTGCCCCGTTTCCTCTTTTGTTTTTGGCCGTTCCCCCCACCTCAACATGTTTTCTATGTTCTATTTCTATATGTTAAACGGATGAGTTAAAATAGAGATCACAGATTCAAAGTTTTCTGAGGTGCATTTCACCGGAAAACTTTGACAGAACGCTTTAAATCTTGTGAAAAACTATGCTCAGTAATAGTAATAATAATTGTCTGTATTTTGTGCCGGTGTATTTGTATTGAGCATTTCCCTGGATCATGTTTTGCAAGGCCACGGCGTAATATGTTGCCGTGAATGTTTCGTAAGCTTTTGTAAAAGAAATCCAATGATTAAAACTGATGTAAAGATTGAATCGGTTCCTTGGTGATTTTTACCTCCGGTCGTGGATGTTTAAACAAAGGAATGCAATAGATTCGATGTATGTTTACTTCGCATTGTTATCTGGTTTATGTGATCTTAAACATGAACAGAGATCCACAATTTCAAAATATGTGTGCGGCAGGCAGAACAATACTGTAACAGAATTGGATGAACAAATGGGTTTGAACGAAGAGTTGAATGAAGTTTAATGTAACAGAATTCATTAACCAGGCTCAGCACAAATCCGACACCATTGCCGACATGCCTAGCTATCCATTTTTTTAATTTTCGGTGTCATTTGATTTTGTCTTGACATTTGAGCGTACTATCCAAAATTGTAAATTTTATTTAATTTCAAATACGGAAGAAATGGTCCACCCAAACGCCTTTCTATATCCACACTACCACAAAAGGTCCTCCTTAAACGCACTTTTGCTCTTCTACTTTTTTTTAATAAAAAAATTTGAAAATGCTTCTATTAACTAGCAATCATACATGAATTGTACAATGGGAACGCCGAAGGGGATAAGGTGGAGAATTAAAACTTAAGGAAGAAAACAAGAGGGTGAGGATGGGGGCCAAAGAAGATTGGGTATGAGGGAGGAGTAGTTTATTGTGTTCCACTAAATTTTCTTTATCTTGGTCACATTATCAATTCGAGTGTCATATACATTCAAAGGGGAAGTAATAAGAAATTGAGGAAAATCTTAAATGTTTTAGATTAAGGATCGCTTATTTATGTGAGTGTATTTTTTGGTTGAAGTGGTCAAAATACAAATTGGAGAAAATTGAAAAGGTTACAGACCCGCAATCCAGTGTAAGTTTTTTTGTAGTACCGAGTACAATCCTTTTATCGTTTCGACCTTTATTAAAGACAAGATTAATTGTGATAAAATAGGTGACGCTTGAACATTCATTTATAATAGAGCCCCTGCAACTTTTAGTCATATGAGGGACATGTAGAATTTATTTGGCAATCAAACTCAACTATTTTTTATTTCAATTTTGTACTCCTTCAAGGTTTTGGAATGGACCAAGTCCGATTTGTTAGAAGTGGCAAAGAAATAAATGGACAAATGAAAATGAAATAGTGAGAAGTAAATATGCATATGTACCACACCTATCACACGGCTGAAGTTGTAAGACCCAAATAAGATCATGTATTTGTGTTCCACTTTATAATGTAAATGTTACTTGTGTTATTGACATGAGTGAAATTTGTTGTTAAATGGGGTTGAAATTAAAAAGGGGGAAGATCCAATAGGCTCTAGGGGCTGGAATCTATACTTGGAGTTCTTTTTTGGGCTAGGAATCATTCATTTCCAGTCACTTTGTAAGGGTGTTTCTCTCTTGTCATTTATTTAATTTTCAGCTAGGGTTTGAAGGTTGATATCTTGGTTAATATTATTTCTAAACTATTTCTAAGTGTCCCTACATGTTTTGCATGGTGTGAATGGTGCAATTTTGAAGGGTTATTGTTTTTTCCTTGCTGTTGTTATAAAAAATAGACACTTATTTACTTGCTAAATTCATTTTATTGTCTATTGGCATTTGTGTTATTTCCCTTTGATTCCAGCTTCACCAAAGGGACATTACAGAAATCGATCACATGATTTGTTTCAATAAGGATGAAAACATAATTGACATTGGGGATTTCGGTGATAAGTGAACTACACCTGATACAGAAGGAATCATCTCAGCCCAATACCCTATTATTAAGGGTTCAATATAACTCCATATTGCGCGACGGACCGTGCGATATGGACGCCGTAAGGGATCCAAGGGGGATTTTTTTCCACAATTTATCTTAATTAAGAAAACTATGGCCCAATACATAAGTTCAAGACTGGCTATGAAATGTGTTTTGAATGAAAAAGTCTTTTTGATAGACTGAAATATCTTAGCTGCATTTTGAGATGGAAAAAACTGACTGTGCCATCATCTAGCACAACACGTGGCAATGGAGGATTATGATTTTCCGTACATTCTGTAGTAGACAAGCTATTACTACAAGAGGGAACAACTCCATGTTGAAATGGCTGCAAAAAATTAGAAGCAAAGATTATTAATTGAATGCTATACAACATTGACAAATTCCTAAAAAGTGAGAAGTAAAGACAATTGAAGCAGGTAATTCAAATACTGATTGGAAACACAACTTACAACATGTGTAGCAATGAAAAGAAATGGTGCCTCTTTTGGAGTCATTTCAACAAGAGAATTATTTGTAGGAGTTTGAGGTTCACAGACGTGATTAACAAACAAAGTTTTCATATATAGATTAGATCTTCCATGTTTGCAATGTTTGTGCTGCCAATTCAGACTGAAAAACAAAGGTATATGTAAATTCACCAGCTAGTTGTAAGGACAATAACAAATCAGACTGAACTGTTGCTACTTGAACCAAAAAATATGAGTCTTAAGGACTCGAGAAAAAGTAACTTTTAGTGCAAGATGTGTTTCTGATACATTTTCAATTGTTTTGCAAATTACCAGTAAGGTTATTTCCTAATTATAATTAACTGGGTCTTAAGTTAAAATCAATGAATGGACTCTAATTGAAAGATACAATTGACAATTAAAAATATAGATTTTGGAAGTTTCCAGGAATTCCAAGGTCAAAATCTCTTGCAACATAGCTCAAAAAGGAATTAGAATTTCCAAACCAAATATGGATGCTACAATGGATGAAGTTGTTGGTAATCAATTCTTACAAACATTGCATACAAGCACATATCAACGACAAGAAAAACATGGCAGCTTAAAAATACTACTAATAGCCAACTAATGTTTTATCTAAGCAATATAATATTATAAACGAGAAGAAAATTGAGGGGACACAAATTTAATGAAAATAAATGATCAAACAGAGCACCACCTGATGTTTTTCAAAGGTATTAATTGTGTGATCTCTTTGTAAGTGTTCTTATGGTAAAAGTTAATTCACATTACACAATCTTATTTCAAGTTACAGTAATAGTAGCAGTAGCATTTATTGCAGAATGCCCTGTATAATGTGATATAATGGAGAAAAAAATTTATAATTGAAATCCTTCTCAAAAAAATAAGGTCATAACCCAATCCAAACATGTGGCCTATTTACAATGGCCTATTAACCATAGTTACACAGTTACAATGGAAGATCAATATTTTGATCTAGGCACGGGTTTATATCATCAATATTTTGAACCTAACACAATTTTATATCTTTGAAATAATAAAGGAGATCATCATAACCTTGGTCAAGAATTATTATTTGAACCTGCCATCAAAGGATGACATCAACCAAGAATTACCAGAATAAAAACAAAAGGCAACAAATGCAGTCATAACCTTCCACGAGAACTACCAAGAAGAAAAACAGGGCATGATGGGTTGCCAATGAAAGTTTTCATAACTACGGAAAAAAATACAGGCCATAATAGACTATCCATGAAACTTATCTAAATTGTGATGTGGATGAGAATATTAACTAAAATTTATGTCAAGGAAAGAAAAAAATGATTTACCATCAAAAACCAAAGAGAACATTAATCCTAATTCAAAAAATTGGAAAACCCGTTTATGTAAAATTGGAAATGAAATCACAAGGGGAATGCAATATGTTGAAAATATAAATACTAAGATCTGTGACCCCAACGGGTTTTTTCTTTAAGAAGGTTTTTTCCTTCTATTGATTGGTTTGTTCTTGTCTCTTCAATAGCTAAGACCTCAACAACCAGTTAGAGTGCATGTCCCTACTTATGAAAACAAAAAAATCACTTCCTCCAATGCGATGAATTTAACACAACCAAATTTAGAAGAGGTATAACCGAGCACACATAGTGCTAAAACCCCCAATTATAGCCTCAAGAACCAATTTCACCACTTGTCCTCATGCAATCAATTGGACATGAATAAAAACTGAATCACTCAATGCTGAGAATCCAAATATGGAAATGGACAATTCTACTATAAAGCAAATAGTCCAATACAATAATTTTTACAAACGTGATTTTTCCCCCAAAAACTTCAAATTACCCAATTTTTGCAATAAGTTTTATATACCCAAATTTGGCATAGGCAAGCCGAATGACATACAATGTTGAAAAAAACCATATGAAAAAAGTTGTCCAACCCTACCTTCAAGCTTCCTGTGCAGGCAAAAGGCACTTTCAAATTTAGTGGTTTGTCATCTTCCTGGCAAATTCTGCATTCAACAAGCTCTAAACTTGTCTCGTGATTAGAACAATACACCTTCTACTCATCAACACACAAAACCAAGTGATTCTCCATTTCCACACTGCATCTACAACTTCAATTCATTTTTTTGGTCAAAATCTCAAACAACAATGCATTGAAAACCACGCCCAAATAAAAAATAAATTCCACTCCTCTTTCTCGGCTAAATTATCAAACCACCATGCATTGAAAATACCCAAACAAAAAATAACTTCCACTCCTCTCTCCCAGCTAGAATTCAATATGAAAATTTATTGAAGTAGGCAAGACAATCAGATGATAACAACGAAGGAATTCATTCATGACACCCGCTACTTGCTGAGGGAATCCATGGACCGAAGATTGATATTTCCAATATGGAGAGTGGTATCCCATTTAGCGGCTCAGAGGATTCCTCTGCAATTCAATGTCACATCTACGCTTTTTTTTCTCGCATCTTATAAATAGTTAATTTCTACCTATATATTGTCACCATTTATGCTAAATTTTGATAAAAGGAAAATGTAGATTTCAAACAATATTGGTAAGAAGAATACCCAATGCTACATCAGACCATAGACCAAATTCATACAAGAATGTAACAGCTCCCCACCATTGAAGCAAGAAAAGAATCTTGGGACTGCTCAATATTGCTAAAAAGAATATTACAAAATCAAAGATTTGATTAAATCAGAAGCATCTATATCCACAATAACATGTAAATCAATCTGCACCAATGAAGAATGGGTAAAGTACAACATCCCAAAAGGACAAACTCTCTGCATGATGAAAAAATAAATGTTGCAGGTTATATAGTACAATGAATTTGCCAAGTCAAAATAGAGTTTAAGGAAATGCATCCATGGGATGAATCAGTTATGTCAGCACCATCACCACAAGCATTTACATATAAGTTATGCCCTGATCAATAGTAGTCCCTGCAAAACACACACCCGCAACAGGAACAAGCATTCAGTTGAAATTCTTGAACAAATCCAAAATACCAAATGCCCACAAAATATTCAAACTGGATTTTAACTTAAGCCAAAACCCACAAAAAACATAATCTTAAAAAAACCCATAATGTTAACTTCATCTAAAAGTTTATAAATCCCATGATCATAAAAGCCAAATACCCACAAAAAATCTCAAGCTTTAACGGGAGGCAAATGCCTACAAATCTCAAGCTTGGACTACTCAATATTGCTAAAAAGAATATTACAAAAGCCAAGATCTGGTTAAATCAGAAGCATCTACATACACAATAACATGTAAATTAGTCTGCACCAATGAAGAATGGGTAAATCACAAGGGCCCTAAAGCACAAGCTCTCCGCATGATGAAAAAATAAGCATTACAGGTTATATAGTACAATGAATTTTCCAGGTCAAAAGAGAGTGTAAGGAAATGTCAGCACCAACGCCACAATTATTAACACATAAGATATGCCCTGAGCAATAGTAGTCCCTGAAAACCACACACCCGCAACAGGAACACCCATTCAGTGGAAATTCTTGAACAAATCCAAAATACCAAATGCCCACAAAATCTACAAACTGACTTTTAACTTAAGCCAAAACCCACAAAAAAAACATAATCTTAAAAAATCCCATAATGTTAACTTCATCTAAAAGCATATAAATCCCATGATCATAAAAGCCAAATACCCACAAAAAATATCAAGCTTTAACTGGAAGCAAATGCCTACAAATCCTATAAAATTATCCCTCTTATTTTTCCCCACTGATTATTTTATCAAGAAAATTTTATTTTTCCCCTCCGCACACCCCAGATCACAGTTAAAACAAGAAATACCAATCCATGGACCCTAAAATCAAAAAACTTAAAATACACTTACAATGTAGGCGAGGGAATCATCTGGGTTAAAGTCATTATAGAAGGCAAAGGTTTCTCCTTCCTCAAGCTCGTTGCCCTCCATCTGCCCTTCGCAAAAATTGATGTCAGAATTGCATACTGACAAGTCTCGATCAGAAATGCCCAAATCTCTGTGCTGGAAGAATAAAATTAGGTTTTTTTTTGTAGTTCGTACAAACCCTAATATTGACAATTCAAAATGCTAAAAACAATCCATAAAAGAACTGTTCAATAACCTTACTCTTAAATAATCTTAGCATTTCACTGTTATTTTTGAAAAGGTAAAATAACTATTCAAATTACTAAAATTTGATGCAATATGTAAAGAGAGGAATTTTTCTTCAGACTCTCCAAAGTGATCACACCCAATTGGGGATCTGCCAAAAGACGAAGCCCATTACACAACTCTGCCATAAAATCGCGTTCCCCCAATTTCTACGCCATGGTTGGCAAAAAAATCTTGGAACTCAGCCATCGAAACCCTGAAATGGAACCCTAATCTATTTTGTCGAATACATAGAGAAGCTCAAAACATGATTTGCGATGAAATGAAGAGCATTCTTCTAAGATGCATGGCCGGTGATGATGGGATACATAACAGTGCCCTTCAAAGCAGAGTGCCCTAACCCCAAAACATGCCCTATTTCCTGCGTGGCAATCGACTCCAAGTCGATCGCATACTCAGATGATTCATCCTCCTCCAAATTGAAGCTCCATCTGCTTGGCCGCATCCAGATGCAGTCTTCCATTCTGTGCAGAAAAATCATGCCCCAGGTTTCCCAGCGGCCCGTTGCCATGGCTTCCATTAAAAAATGTGATCCACCAAATGACCGTGTGTGGTGTACGTGTCACCTAACCATCGATTATCTATTGCCTTCGTTGGATTTCGACGACACTCTAAGGAGTAATGTTGTTCGTTTGATTTCGACTTACCGCGATTCGGATTCAATGGGTTTAACTCCACTACAAGAACACCTTCGGCATAATAATGAAAAAATAAATTAAACAATCTAACAACCAACAATTCACAAGCAAGAGATAGGTTAAGAATATGATTATTATAAAAAAACCTTCATAAAAGGTAAGATGAAATTAAGAATCAATGCATATGATAATATCATAATTGTTGGTGTAAAGTACTATTTGGCACTAGAAATTGAAGATGTCTTTTTATCTCATCAATTGCAGCACACATTTCTGAATCTTTAATGTTGAATTGATACATTTGTAAATATAAAGAGTATGAAATATGAATTTGATGAATAGTACGAACAATATTACTTTGCAACGTACAATTGTTGTCTTTAATTTTTAAATAAGAAAGAGGATAATAATTTTACATGTATTCCATATGACAAGGGTGGAGAGGGAGATAATGCCAAATAAGGTGGCTTTTTTAGAAATTGTTGGGAAACTTTTGGAAGAGAGAAGTAGAGGGAAGACTAGAGTTGAGAGGAGGATGGGAAATGCCAAAAGAGATGTGGGATAGTTCAAGAGTAGAACAGAAGGTGCATTTTCTTGTACCAAGACCAAGTTTGGATAAAGTAAGGCCAACCTGGAAGTTTCATACATAAAATTCATCATCACAATTGTTGAGATTTGGCTTGAACATGAGGCGCAAATTGTGTAGACCATTCGTTGTCATTGAGAATCAACAAAGGATAGACCATTTGGTATCAAAAGAGGCTTCAAGCGAGAGCGGAAGTTGAATCATTTCATACAAAACCTTTCGCGTGGCTATGTTGATGACAACTTGGTTTGTCATGCGCCAATCCTTCCAAGGGGATGAAGGGTTATTCGTTATTTTAAGGAGAATCTCAACTATAATAAAATGTATGTGTGGTATAGACATGGAAGATTAAACATATGGTGCAACAAGTTCCAAGAGAGCCAATTGCCAATTTTTTTCATCCTATATGTGTTTAACTATGTTGATGCCTTTTTCTTGCAAAGGATTTTGTTTTGAATTTAGGTTGGACAACAAGTGGAAGGTTATTAGATTGAATTATCTTATTTTAACAAATATTAGAAGTGGGAATACTCAATCAATGCTAGAGAGATTTGATGGCGACATTGAAGAGAAAGGGGTCATTTCCGACCAAGCTATCTAATTACGCCTATAAGAGGAAGGGAGTTGGAGATATAAAAAAAGGTGTATTTAGGATTTTAATTTCCCATGGAGTGGAAGTCCTTGCACCTTTATATGAATCTTGTTGAATCTACTCCCTAACGAACAAGGATATTCCAAGTCTCTAAACATTGAGTGGTTCTTGCAACCATTTTGCAGCAAGGTATTTCCCTTGTTCTAAAGGATCAATAATTTCAAGCCCACCAATAGTTGTGGATGGGTACAAAGTTCTTGAGAGATTGTTGTCATCTCTTTCTTATCAGAATTACTACTCCAAAGAAAGCCTCATAATAGTTGTGTGAGCTTGTCATTGGCTATTTTTGAATAGAGCCAATAAGAAGAGTACTACACATGGTTGGCTAGAAAAACATGATTGATGAGAAGCACCCTTGCAGCTAGGGAGAGGAATTTACAAGCCTAAATTTCATTATTTTTTCTAAATTTTACTTAGCACCCAATCACGTCATGATGAGAAAGATGAATACCAAACTAGATACCCAAATAGCAGGGAATATTCCCATGGGGGATGACGTTCCAAGATGAAGGATTCCAAGATAGATTTAGGTCAATTTTAATGAAGAATTTTTGTCTTGTGGTTGCACAACTTGGAACTAGACACGTGTCATAATAATATCAAGAATTACCTGAGTAGTTGGGATTTGGTCCCCACTTTAGACGACTCCTTCAAATGCTCTTCACTGAAGTGCAAGCTTAGGTCATGGTTAATGATAACCTCATAACGTCCTTTGACCTTTGGCGTTGCATTCGGAAAGGTTGTCCACTCAGCCCCTTCTTGTATCTTGTGGTTGTCAATGCCCTTGGTTATATACTCCAACGTGCTTATCATCAAGGAGATTTGAAAGTAATTACTCTTCCATAGGGGTCTTATGCTCTTAATTCTCAAATGCCCTACTTTTATTATAACCATGTTCAATTTTATCTTTGTTAAGGACAAGTCTAACTGATTTTTTTAAAAGGGAATTCTATATATGGTTTCTAAAAGATATCTTAAAAATATAAAGCTCACAAAAATTTGTAGACAACCCTAGTATCGTCTTTGAAGCACCAAAACATAACAAAAATGTAAAAATAGGTTGTGGCTATCCAACTTAGAGGATAACACCATCATACTTTGTCTTCATGTGTAGATACTACATGATTATATCATGCATACCATTTTTTCAAGTGGCTCCTACTTGTGTATTTTATTTGTTTTCAAATATCATTGTATGTTTAGAAGAAGTTGTAAAACATTTGATACATACTAGTTGGTAAAGTGTTACATCACAAATTAAAGGTCGCGGATTTGATTTGCAATATTTTGTGGTAGGTTGATAAACAAATAGAATATGTTTATAATAAATTAAAAAAAAATCTAAATACGGAAGCGGGAAGTAGAGGTGGTTATCAACTAGGAGGATGATATGGATGACACACATATGAATATACAATGATGGGGTGAAGTGGTATAGATGACATACATGTGAATACATAATGATGGGGTAGTGATATTTTATAAGCTACATAGTTATCACTAGAGAAATTAAAGGGGGCATTTTAAGGGTGAGAGACCGTACTTTATGTTTGAAAATCCAACAACTTCGAGATTTCCTATGCAAACTTGAAATATTCAAGGTACTTTCTTAATTTCACATATGATATTTCTATATCTTGAAGGTTCAAAATCAATCCAATCAATCCTATATTTATTAAACTCCAAATATAGTAGGACATTACCAAGTTTATAAAATAATTACACAAGTAGTTTTAGTGAGAAAAATTGTGCTATCGAGGCTTAATTTACATATGGCATGATTCAATAAGCAAGGTAGTTTTAAAGGGTAGTAGTTGTGTCATTGTACCTAAAATTCCATACTCTTTATTAGATTGTTTACAAGAGCTAAGTATGCTAACATAACTTTGAACCCGGATTACTAGACACTGAAGATGCTTTATGTTTAAGTCTCAGAATCGAAACCCACCTTGGTTTGGAATCGTACAACTTTGCTAGGATCATTTATACGACCTTATAATTACTATGTGGTCTTGGACATGCTTGTAATTTGGTTTAGTAACTTTGGTTCCCTTCTGTTTCCTAGAAATTTGTGTCGATGTAAACCATAAGTGCCGCATAATCATGAAACCATCTTAATAAGATGGATTAGACTCAAACACTAAGCATGGGTGGAAGACTATGCAAGAATATTAGTGTTTGGCTTAAAGTGCAATCTGTGCACCACCTACATCGGTACTACTCGAAGAGGCCTCAAACCTATATTCTTGGCATATTCTTGTTGGTGTGAAATCTATTAATGACTCGACATATCCAACATCTTCTCAACATACGCCTACATGAGAGATTTAAAACTGGGGGTGGCCATCCATCAAAGAACCATGGGAAAGGGAACTTTTACACATTATAGTTTAAAATTTTGGTTCATATGTATACAAAGAGTAGATTCATGCACATGGCACAAGAACTTTCCTTCTTTATGGTTGTGGTTTGCCAATTATTTTTGTGACTTTTAGGATTTCTTTGTTGGGACAATTGACATTGATATTAAAAACAAACTCAAATTAAACCCTATTCCATTTTCATTCCATCCGAATATCTTGCAACTCATATGCAATAGCTAGTAATGTTTCGCTAGTAGGTGTTCACCTTTGAAGATGCCTTGCTAGAAAGTGTCAAATTCTGGCATCTCCATTGATGTCTTAACTTTACAAGTTTTCAGATTTTAGATATTTAAGTGAAATAATGTAAGTTGTCTTGAATATCTATTTTGTGAAGCAATTTTTTACTGAACAATGTTCGCAGTTAATTCATTTGGTGAAACAACATGAATGCAAAAGTAAATATCTTCTTTCAACCACCTCCCTCAACCGCCTTGCATTGTCAAAATATCTCACTCATGTTATATATTGACGATAATATTTGTGAATGAAGCTAATCAAGCTTACTTCCAAGCACATAATATCATACAATTTGTAGACTATCCCGAGGTTGAAGAGGTAAATTATATGGGCATCTTTGAAAAGTGTCATACCCTTTCCCTTACACTAAAATTTGTAATAGAGGTGGCATTTATAAATCATTCATTCAAGTATATGAAAGATATGTGCGAGAGAGATGCTAATGGTAACATAACACTTTAAGGCGCACTCAAATTCATCCGAAATTTATCTGATGCATTTGAGAAATGGTTGGTAAAAGATAAATTAAAGTGATAAATTCTTCCAGCATAGAAGCCTTGTTTGTTTTATACACAACCTGGTTCATTTCAGTAGAACCTTATTATGTATTCAAGGTATGTAAAGTGATCCTTAGTCGTGAATATAGCAATGTCGATGACCTGTTATACACGTTACATAGATTCTTCAAATAAATAATTTGTTGTTGTCTATCAAAGTTGTCGGATCTGGTGGTAAGTACATGCAGAGAGTAGGCTAAGGATTTTCAAGAGGAGAAGATCCATGCAAAAATTCTCTTAGCAATGAAAGCGGTGGGACTAGGAGTGATAGATGAAGGTAGTTTGAATGAATGGATAAGAAAATAGAGAGAGAGAGAGGGTCAATGAAAACCAACTGTATGTACACGAAACTCCTACCCTGTGATGAACAACTTGTTTTGGTAACTACCAACAAAACAAGAAGATTGTTTTTATTTTTATTGTACTTTATTTGGTTCATTGATACGTTTCATTAATGAGATTTGAGCAGGTTATTATCTAAACAATGTATGTTGTGTTAATGAGTTAAATAAATGTATCAAAATTTGGGTATGAAATGGGAAATTAGATTATGATCTAAGTAATGTATGTTGTGTTAATGAGTTGAATAAATGTATCAAAATCAAGGTATGAAATGGGAAATCAGGTTATGATCTAAGTAATGTATGTTGTATTAATGAATCAATTAAATGTACCAAAATCAAGGTATGAAATGGCACATCATATTACGATCTAAATAATGTATGTTATATTAACAAATTGACCAAATGTACCAAAATCAAAGTATGAAATGGGAAATCAGGTTATGATCTAAGTAATTCACCGGAGGCGTCCACCTTTGAAGATGCTCCTATTGGATAGTGTCAAATTCGACAACTCTATTTCCAACTAGATTTTTCCAAAGCATCCATTTTACTTAATGTTACAAGTGGATTTTTCTCGCATCTATTTTATTTAATGTTACAGGGGATTTTTGGGCATCCATTTTATTTCATTTGTGGTTTGTCCCCTCCATAGAACCACTATCTTCGAGAGAGTCTGACTCAAGGCTCAATTCGATGTATTTTCCACGTCAAAATACGACGCCCTACATAATCAT
Organism: Taxus wallichiana var. yunnanensis; assembly: GCA_018340775.1. Classification (NCBI taxonomy): domain Eukaryota; kingdom Viridiplantae; phylum Streptophyta; class Pinopsida; order Cupressales; family Taxaceae; genus Taxus; species Taxus wallichiana. The sequence continues at coordinate 101,674,214 of CM031236.1, forward strand.
CTTATGCAAAATCCTTCCACATTCATTCCTAAATGATATTTATGCAAGGTAAGGTTTATTTCGCTTATCATGGTCAAACGTCGTAATATAAGTTCATTTCTTCTTGAACGTCGGGGTTTTCCAATCGAAGCACTCTCGGTTGAATCATGGTCATTCCACTCGAGCTTCATCCATTCATGAGTATTGCTTTCCCAATAAAATTTGACACTCTAATAAGTACCCTTACGTATTTTTGTCCATTTCACACAGACCCACCTACATTAGGAATGTCATCTACAAAGGCAAAAATGAAAATCGAAACAAAATAGCAAGGGGGTCATCAAACGAAAAGCCACAAAAAAATTATGGAGTTTAGATAATGAAATGCATAACAAGGATTCAAATAAAGGGATTTCCAAAAAACCAAAAAAAGAAGGGACAAAGTGATATTTGAAATTTAGAGAAAAGAATAGCAATGTCACGAAGTCCGTAAAGTCCTTCGTGATGCCGCAGAAAACGACGACGTTCTAAGAACTTGCTTCCACAAAACACATAACCCGAAAATGCGACTAAATTTTTTTATTATTATTTAGGTGTATAATTAGAAATCAATCCTTTTATACTAAACTAAGTGTACTAAGCGTTAGTGATAAGGAATAGAAAAATCTTAATTTATATTTAATCATATAGATGTATATAATGTAAGTTTAGCTAAAATACATATTTCATTGTTAATTATGAAGTTCAAAATCCATCTTTTATACTAGGTTAAATGTACTAAGAATGTGAAAATGTTTATAATATTGTAATCATTCAAATTTACTTTCTTTAATGTAGGTTATACATATTTGAAAAATGAACAAAAAGACAAGAGTCTTATCACTGGTATAACATTCCAATCTATGTTTAAATTTATGGTTGGGGTGGGTGGCTTTAATAGCCACCTGCCATATCATTAAAAATACCCCCCTTGCATGTTGGAAAACTCCCTGCTGGGCCGCACACTTTATTTATTACATTTTAGATCCGCAGATCTTATGCGCCCCCTTGTATTTTATTTTTTTTGGATCCGCAGGTTTTGCTCACCTTGGCCGCGCGGGTTTGACAGGGCGGTTATAGATGAAGCTACGCCTAGTGAAATAGGCGTGTTACCCCATCCTATTTGGCCCTGGCCGCGTGAGCTGTTATGGTGGTTATAGATGAAGCTACAGGTAAGTGAAACAGGCATGTTACCTCCACTTTCATTGGGTGCTGCAAGGTGTGTTCTCAGTCAGGATCCTGACCATGGCCTGCAACAGAAAACGGCCAGGCAGCAGGAAGGTCGCGGCATAGGAGGAGCCTTTTGGGAACTTCCAACAAGCAGGTTGCCCAACCATGTTGTTAGTTGTTCAGTATCGAATGCATCCTCAAATTCGGGATTCGCCTTCAAGATATTTTTATCAAAATCGATTAAGGGATAGTGAGAGTGTTACGAGGAGACCTGATGAAATTTATTACATGATTCTCTATGGAGACTTACCTATCTTACGATGCAACTCGTGGAAGAGAATCTCATAGAGGTGGATCTGTTTCATATCAGAATATTCATGAAGCACAGTTTGTTTTGCAATAATATGAACTCGCAAAACCTGCATTGGTTCGTTGTTACAGTGTGTCCTGGTCTTAGGAGGCCTATTAAAATACATATACATACGTATACTTTCAATGCTTCTGAACAGATCCTTCACTTTAAAAACAGTGGCTTTTTGTGATAGCATGGTCTTAAACGTGCCATCTTTTTCTATTTACTGACCAATGATTTGTTAGAAGTGGGCTCTGTAGATGAAGGTATGTTGTTTTCAATGACTGGAGGTTAGAATTCATTTGAAAGAGTTCAGTGTGCTTATTTTAGGTTTATTTATATATATAATTAATATTATTTACTTGGCTATAGTTTATACTAGTATACTTTTGTTAATATAAAAGAAATATTAATAGTATATTAATATTAATATAACTTAATAATAATAAATCCATTAATTTTAATATTACTTTAATATGAATAATATTTAAAATATTAGTTTCCTTATTATGCATTAAGGAATATGGGTAATGAACTTAATAAGTTTAGAGCCTTTGCATTAAAATTTCTTTCTACACAATTTAATAGGCATTGTACGGGATTTCAAGTAGATTTGATTTCATTTCCCTTAACAATTTGCAAATAGATTTACAATAAATTCTTAAATGAGGAAAAACATAATAGAGCTAGAACTTAAATTACTTCATTGGCATATTGAAAACTATTTAAAACTTAAGTCTTTCCATCAACAATACAAGAAGAGAAAATGCACTAATATTCCAACTTTTCCAATACATCTCTTTTAAGTAACAAAATGAAATTCAATATTTTTTTAAATTAAATTTCCCAACATTCCTCAAGAGGGTTTCAACAATATTTCCATTAAGTTTTAGAGTAAGAACTACTAACATTTCAACAAGATCAACACACTCATATGAGGTTCCAAGCCAAGTCAAAGGAGAATAAATAAATTGTCTTTCCTTCAACTTTCAATTCCATCCACATTACAACCTTACTAATGAAGATCAATACAACTTTCCTTCAAAATCTTGTTACAACATTTTCCACTTAATGTGGGAACAAATTTACAATAATGGAAGCTAAAATACAAAGCAATATTTCACTTTCTTCCACTCTAGGTGGGTAAAAATACAAGGTAGTTTCACATTGTCATCAACAAGGCTCCAATGCTACAAACATCAACAAGGTAGCTCCTCCAATAGTTTGCTTGATTCACAACAAAATAAGGGGAGAGGCAACGCTCTCCTCCCAACCAAGATACCCAATGGAGAAGAGAAGCCATCCTCTCCATTGGCCCCCGAGCCCCAACCACATTACAATGGGAGAAAATCCAACTCATGGAAACTACTAGCTTCCACATAACTTAACATAAAATTTCACAATCATTCCATAATCCTTCAAAAAAAAAAATCAACAACTCAACAAGAGGGAAACCATCAAAACAACAAAGTCACAAGGCTTATCAAGAAAGCCATAAGAGTAAGACCTATGGGGAGGCCACTTATGCCTCCCAATGGGAATGGGTGCCACCTAAAAGCCTCCAATGCAAAACACAATACCCCTAACAACTCTTATGCCTCCCTCAAGTACCCCTTATCCCTCCATCCACTCTTATGCCTCCCTCAACTCTTATGGCTCCCAAAAGTAAAAACAAGAGAAAATGCAAGCATTTCTCATACTAGGTGGGCACCCAACCCAAACTCCCTCCTCAAGAAAATGATCTCTTATGCTTCGCTCAAATAAACTCCCCATAGTCTCATCCCACTCCCAACTTAGGCATTCTACCCATTCCCAACAAACATTTCTAAAAAAAGAAAAACAACATTCAACACAACATATATACACCTACATATAACAAAAAAACATAATACAACAAAGGTGAAGCTTGTAACACCCCAAAAATACCAACACATACAACACAGTGAAATATCGGATAATTTTTTTGACTTGCTTTGACACAACACGACACAACATGTCGTCACAAGGTTACAACCAACACCAGGAACCACTTGTTACGGGGGAGACCACAAGGTCAGCATGGAAACGTTCACACCTATCAAGGACAATGTACTCTTCTTTTGACAAGACAACATGGAAGTCCAATCCACATGACACACTCACAGCTAGGGCATCCCATGAGGAATTTCTTGTTAAATTTTCTTGTTTACTAAAGTGTCTCTTAATTCTTAACTTACGTTCTTATAAAATTTCATGTAATGATTCACACAATTCTTTTCACAAGGGAGAACTTCTTTCTTTTCAACTATTGACTAAATAGCTTAAGGCCAAGCTTTCTAAACTAGGATCATCAATTTTATGTCCAAAGCTTTCTTATTCATTTGATTTTAGAACATTTTCCATTTCTTACAAGGTTAATTAATCTTACTCAAGCCACTAACACATGTTTCATACCTCTATTACACAGGTGAAAGCATAAGTTCCGATTGAGGGAAAGTACCGCTTAGGGTTTCATAACAATAACCTTCTTGTTTAAGGATCAAATTTTGACCTTGCTTAAGAAATATCACCATGAATCAAGGCAAGGGTTAACAGAATAGGACAACAGAATTTAGCTTCAGGGTCACATTGTTTGCTAATGAGTCTTTCATTGAGGTTAGGAGTTTATCGAGATTGGTTAAATGTTCCATCTAGAATTTACTTAATTAGGTTTGACAAAGGAGGACATTCCAAACGATAGAGAGAGATTTAAGGTTTAATTAATCGATTTCCCTCCTACTTATTAAATCCTATCATCTTCTAAAATCTAACCATTGCTTTCACCATGAGGTCATTTAAGATTTCACCATAAAAGGATAATGTTTATTAGCTTGGATCGAATAAAAAAATAATAATAAGTTATCATATTTCGTTACAAAATATAGTTTCCTCTTGATTGTTCCAGGTCTCAAAGGTTATCAAGTAGATCACATCTACATTAATATGTTCATATACATAAATTTTGGTTTAACTTTTATCAAGACTATCCAGCTCACTTTATAGTGCTTACAAACTCATTGCTACTAAGCCTTAGGAGGATTTACAACTCAACATTTTAACTCAAGAGCAAAGTTTAACACTGCTCGTTTGCGGAAACAAAACAAGGTTATATCAATTCATTCCAACATGATGCATAAATCAAAGGGACATACCATCTCTATTGAACCATGACTAGGGAGCAAGAGAGTAATAACATGGGTCATGCCCGATACTATTCTAAGGATTAAAATTCACTAGAATATCCCATAACCACGCGGTAATCAAATTTCATCTTTCACATGATAACCAAACAAACCAAAGTTTCAACATGATTACAACAACAATACTCTACAATACATTTTACTAGCACTCGCCCCTTCTTCTAAAATGTCCAAAGGCCCTTTCCAAATTTTATAACATAATACACATTCGTACAAAGGAACATCATAACCAAGATTGATGCAATAATCTACAAGTCCTTCCATCATCTAACCACATAAGCCATCTGCAACAATTAATAACCTGAGTCAGTTCGTGAGAACTGAGCAAGATAAGACTATACATAGCAACAATAAGCTACTAGCTAACAATATCATGAAAGGTAACATTCTATTTCAAGAAATGGATCAAGTTCTAACCTCTAACAACCTTTTGAAACAAGATATAATTTTCAACATATCAACTAAGAAGAAAACCATAAGTTTTAGTTATGAAGATACCTCTAAAACTACAAAAGTTTGACAACCAATTACACAAGACTATGAAATTTAAATGAATAGACACAAGGGTTGAGAGTATAATGATTTCAATCATATAATCCCGTAGATTACGTGATTGAAATCTAAAGTGTAACCCTTCAATCCACATTCTCAAGTAGAAGTCAAAAGATTAAAACCGGACCCGATCTTAGTGCCAAAAAGAATATAGTTTTGAAATCGTTCCGTAGGGCCATAGGCCTAATAGGCTAGAAATGAACAACGAGGGTAATAAAAAAGTTCCATCATGTAATCAAAAAGGTTTAAAGGGTGAAAATATTATATTCAACCCACAACCATTATATCTTAGGTAATAAGTGACTTCATAGCTAAAAGGATGAGTGGAAATGACGATAAGAATGTCCGGAATAGGCATTGTCTAACAGCCTACCTACTGAACATAACCAGGGCCGGAATAGCGAAAAGCCTCATTAATACCCAAGTTGAGTAGGCAATCTAGTACTCTAAACACATCCTTGCAATTTTCATAATACCTTAGATTTATAACCCTCCCGTTCTAGAGGAACATAGCCATGAATGTAGACTTGGTTGAAATTTTCCGACGTCAACTCACTTCCTAATATCATAAACGATGTATACAAAGGAAAAAGGTCTCTCAACTCTCCTTAATTTACGTCTCATCACTAAGTTTATGGTAACCTATGCAGTGATTAAACACATAATATACCATTGAAGATAGATATCCTCCAATAACGAACTTCTATAACGATGTAATTACAATTATTACGCTCGACACAAAAAAACTATTCCATAGCTTCTTTTCCCTTTTTGACAACAAAATATATTCACGACCTTCCATCACAATCATTCTAAATTTGCAATGAAAGGTCACTCATCAAGAAGGAAGTACAAAACAAGTTTGACTAAATTAAGGAACTTCATGTTACCTTAAGCGATTGATGAAAACCTTACTTTCACGAACCGTGAAAGATATTACCTTACTTCATCAAGGCATTATGTCTATAAATGATTAAATCAATCACACAAGGAATCATCAACATACCATATCTTAACACCATAATGGTCATTAATTTTATCAAATTTTACTCATAGAAGGAGTAGAATCAAATGGGGTTCTATCAATAATTTATGCCCTTCTATCAACCGGGACATAATTTCGGTCCAAAACTTCCTCCTTAACCAAAGCATATATATTGAACTTCTAATTTCCAAAGGCCCTAATAATTTGCACAATACACGAAGTGCATAACCACGCTTATCATAAAAATAATAATAATAATCTAAGCGTATGTTTTCCTCTAGGGCAACAACATAACAGAAACCAATACTAGTCAACGCCGTAACGTTCTAGGGCGATTACATACCTGGTTCACCAAAGAAACAACGACATATTTTTGCAGAAGGAAGTAGCTTTAAAATTATATATATATATATTTCATATGATCAATCAAAGCATACACTGGGAACCGTTGTTTGTTTTATATATATAAATGGGTTTGATCACGTCAACAAGAACAACCAACAGAGGCAAATCCGAAGTAAAAATCGTTAACCATGTAATGAGCGCAAATCCACAAAATCACATATTTAAACCAATTTCTAGAAACAAAAAGTTTCATTTCAAGAGGTTATTAGATACTAGCATATTATGTATATGGTTAGTCTATCTTTACTGTTTTAACGCATCCAAATAGGAGGGACTCTGACCACACACCCTTCACTTTATCCTCTGCTTCATTGGTCTTTTCTTGCAATATACCACACCGGGATTCCCTTTTGAAGGCACGACTGGAAGGATGCAATAGGTGGCTGTCCAAACACTAGATTGCTTCAATGCAGCTGCTTTGGGGTGGGTACGTGCAATGAACTATCACTGACCTATAAGATCCCGTAACCGGATTTGCCTCTTGCAATGCCTTCGAATCTATATCAGTAACCAAATACCCGTCATAAGGGCAGGCCCTAGTAGTACTCAGCACATAAGCTAGGCAAGGCTTGCAGTAAAGATGTGTGCATCAGTTTGCAAAGCCTCATTAGGGTAAACAAGCGCCTACAAACCTGGAAAGAAACCAAATAATGAGAAGACAGAGGCCGTAGTCGGTGGAGCAGTTGAAGTGGAATAACTCAATGGAGGTAAAAAATTGTGTGAAGGTGACGAAACAGAAGAAATATCTCCATTTCCACGCAGACAACAGCAACCTCACAAAGAATCATCACATCGGTGGCTCTCATGGACTATCTACCGAGAGTGCCCGCATCCGTACAAGCTATCGAACTTTCTCTTGTAATGTAATCATTTTCATTAATAGCGAGGAAGAGCAGCGATCCAATAGCTTGCATCCTGTACACTGTGAACACTAGTAGTTGTTTCCTTTGATACAGCAACCAATCTTTCCTTCCTCTTGTGATATATGTGGACAACATCGAACTCTCGGTGCGCAAATACAAAGTAAATTTGTAGCTTGTAAGGTGTGATAATTCCAACACCCTTTATGCCTGTCAACATAGTGATTCGTTGAAGATGCTCATATAATTACAAAGAAAAAAGTGCTTCTGAATATTCGATATGAAACAGATCCACGCCTGGGGATTCTCTCCCATGAGTAACATCGAACAGTAAGAAAGGTCTCAATAGAGAATCTCTCGTAAATAAATTTCATCAGTCTGCTTGGTAACACTCACACTGTCACTTAATCGATTTTGATAAAAATATCTTGAAGGAGAATCCGAATTTGAAGGTGCAATCGATCGACATCGAACCGAACGCAACATAGTTGGACAGCCTGCTGTTGGAGGCGCTCAAAAATTCCTCTACTACTCGCAACATGCCTGCGCGCTGCTAATCACACTGTAGGACGAGTGTTGTGGATCCCCGACAAGAACATGCCTCGCGGCACCCAAGAGGAAAAGGAGGTAACACGCTGTTACACTAGCTTGAAGCTTCATCTATAACCACCATATCAACCCATGGGCAGGCGCTGGAAACTTACGGTCGAACTAGAAACAAGCAGGTGAACGCAATCTCGGCCTCACCTGCAAAACTTGCCTCAAGATTTGATCGAGCTTCTTCCATGTTAGATTCACACTGGAAAAAGTGACTTTCCAAAATGAAAAGGCAAGACGGCTCGACTAAAACTTTATCTCATTCTTCTACTACAACTACAAGACTTTTGCAGAGATCATGACCGTGGGTGCGCGCAACTGAACATCGGGATCAACACCACGGCTCCACCGGGCTCGCCTCGCAGTTTCTGCAAAACACCGAAACCCCTCACGGCACTTTCTAGGAGAATTTCAGTTCTGCGCTCCCTTGAAAAGCTGCACATGACGGCCACGATTTTGAGGATCTACACCCACCCACGCAACACCAGGGAGACAGACCTTCATTTCACCATTAATGAAACCACTATCCAGAACACGCTGTAGCAATTTCATCTGTTTCAGCATTTGATGGAGTGCAAAACAAGCATACGCGGTTTGAACAGACATGACAGGAGACCACGTGAACAGCAGGAGAAGTCAACAATTTAATCAATGAGCATGTGCGGCCACCAAGTCTCTTGCGTGAGCAGGTAAAACAAGAAAACAAAAGATTTGCAAAACGGGAAAATCAGTGGGTGCGGCCACCAACAGGGATTCCATCACGTCGCACAATAAAGTCTCCATCCTCCACGCAGTCAGGAAATGAAGCTGACAGGTTGGGGGGGGCATTACATTCTCCTCCCCTTAAGAAAGCATCGTCCTCGATGCGACATTACACAGAGGAAAGGAAATGGTACACAACAAGGGATAGATACAGAAGAAAACACACCCTATGGTTTGAAATTTTAGGTGATTAAAGCACGGTCACAAGGTAGCCTTAGGAACATTTGGTAGAAATTTTAACTTTCAATGTTCTGTGAAGATTGGCAGTTCTTTCTTATTTATTATTTCATTAGTCTCTTTTCATTATCATTATTTCTAGTTTTAGTTTCTTTGAAAAAAATTATCATCATTGAAGAGTTTTGATTTATTCCTTATTGTGGGTGCCCAACATGAACTGCTAACACAACACCCTATCAGGTTCACAAGACACTACAGATTCACAAGCACACAAGTATATACTTCACGATTGTATTACACCACAAAAGGTTACTCAAATACGGAATGGAATAGGCACAGTCCACATAACGTAGTACTCATCACACATCAATGACTGACACACAAAATACTCAAACAAAGAGTACTACAATCCACTAGACATTCCCTCAATTTGCATCAATGAAAGACTCACATAACACCAAACCATGCTACAGGTACATAGTGTCCACAAGGGAATCAATGACATATCCACAACATCACAACACATATCCATCTGACATGAGTAACACATACATCAAAAGACCACTACCAAACATCACAATAACTCAACATATATCCTGAAACATCAACCATACAGACAAATATCATAAGCCTCCCTCAAACTCTTATGCCTCCCTCAAGTCTCTTATGCCTCCCTCAAACTCTTATGCCTCCCTCAAGTCTCTTATGCCTCCCTCAAGTCTCTTATGCCTCCCTCAAACTCTTATGCCTCCCTCAAGTCTCTTATGCCTCCCTCAAACTCTTATGCCTCCCTCAAGGAGGCCGGTTGTCCCTATGGTCCAAGACACATAGAGTTCGAACACTCCTAACCCAAGTGACATAATAACGCGTGGTTCAACAACCCGCTAGTTATATGTACCCCTTGGGGCGTACCCCATACAACGAAGCGGGTCCATAGGTCTAACCAATCCATGGTGCATCCCATGACCCTATTCCACACATCACGACAATAGAACTAGCACAACAATCCAATCAAAGTGCCAAGTGGCAAAGTACAAGCCTTGGGCAAGGCGGTAAGAATTCCAATTTTAAAAGAAGACCCCAAATCAAAATAAAATAAATGGCCAAATAGCCAAAGTTAGTATCAAAATCCCCATGTTAGTGCCACAAACCAAGGAAATGCCCAAATTGTAAAGCATTGCAATCAAGAAAAGATGTTGGTCCTTGCAAAATAAAGTAAAAGCTCAATTTACGAATAAAATCAACTTATAATAATGTCACATTATGATAACTGTGTGGCCTTATCTAGCCACCAAAGGGGTACTCAATGAGTTGCTAGCACTCGGAACATCGAGCCTCAGCTCGTAAAATACATATCAATAATACGACTGTCATCACCTCCATCTGAATCATCCCGCCACCCTTCGACAAGGCTAAACATAGTCATAGATACACTAAGGTTGCATACATACAACCACATAGGGAGAGAGGAAAGAATCACATGTTATCTACTAAACCGAGTTTTAGCTCGAGTTATTGACCCATGGTACACCATTCCTCACTCTCAACATACACTTCTACCGATTTCCCTCAGGATCGGTTAGCGTAAGGTTCACAACATAACATGCAACTACAGTACTAACATAATGGTGGCACACACATAACTACCATAACGTCTTACGTATGGTACATATACAGGGTAGATCACGATCATACATTCACTGAGTGTAACACGTCACTTTACCACATTCTGCACCCAAAGTGCAAGCACCATACAATAGGGTTCATACACTCACCGTATGACCCAAAATCACAACATGAAGCATTACATATTACACAACTCATATATACGATGAACATAATAACATCACAACATAACAATAATTGCTTCATAACAAGGTGGTACACACATTTCTTCAAAACATGGTAAAAACATCATGATACAACTCATTTCTTTTAACATCAATCTAGTCATACAACACGTTGATACACTTACATATCACAACATGTCACAATGTTCCAACACTATGTCATCCACATTATAATTCTTTTCACACGCCACAAACAGTAATTCACACGTGAACTCTTCATAGAATCCACAAGAAGGAGAGAGAATACTCTCATCCCCAACACATCAACATGATGACAAATACGCACTGAGTGACATACACATCACGTGCGTTCACAATATCACAATTACGACAATAATCACATCACGCTTAAAGCACATTACTCTTCCAATATAAATCATCATCATGCAACATCATCATCATCATGCAGTATCATCATGTAACACCACCACCACCATGCAACATCATCATATAACACCAATCCGGCCCATAGGTTCGAGAGCATAAACCTATGCTCTGATACCAAAATGTAACACCCCAAAAATACCAACGCATACAACACAGTGAAATACCGGATAATTTTTTTTTGACTTGCTTTGACACAACACGACACAACATTTCGTCACAAGGTTACAACCAACACCAGGAACCACTTGTTACAGGGGAGACCACAAGGTCAAGCACGGAAACGTTCACACCTATCAAGGACAATGTACTCTTCTTTTGACAAGACAACATGGAAGTCCAATCCACATGACACACTCACAGACTAGGGCATCCCATGAGGAATTTATTGTTAAATTCTCTTGTTTACTAAAGTGTCTCTTAATTCTTAACTTACGGTATTATAAATTTTCATGTAATGATTCACACAATTCTTTTCACAAGGGAGAACTTCTTTCTTTTCAACTATTGACTAAATAGCTTAAGGCCAAGCTTTCTAAACTAGGATCATCAATTTTATGTCCAAAGCTTTCTTATTCATTTGATTTTAGAACATTTTCCATTTCTTACAAGGTTAATTAATCTTACTCAAGCCACTAACACCTGTTTCATACCTCTATTGCACAGGTGAAAGCATAAGTTCCGATTGAGGGAAAGTACCGCTTAGGGTTTCATAACAATAACCTTCTTGTTTAAGGATCAAATTTTGACCTTGCTTAAGAAATATCACCATGAATCAAGGAAAGGGTTAACAGAACAGGACAACAGAATTTAGCTTCAGGGTCACATTGTTTACTATCAGTCTTTCATTGAGGTTAAGAGTTTATCGAGATTGGTTAAATGTTCCATCTAGACTTTACTTAATTAGGTTTGACAAAGGAGGACATTCCAAATGATAGAGAGAGATTTAAGGTTTAATTAATCGATTTCCCTCCTACTTATTAAATCCTATCATCTTCTAAAATCTAACCATTGCTTTCACCATGAGGTCATTTAAGATTTCACCATAAAAGGATAATGTTTATTAGCTTGGCTCGAATAAAAAAATAATAATAAGTTATCATATTTCGTTACAAAAGATAGTTTCCTCTTGATTGTTCCAGGTCTCAAAGGTTATCAAGTAGATCACATCTACATTAATATGTTCATATACATAAATTTTGGTTTAACTTTTATCAGGACTATCCAGCTCACTTTATAGTGCTTACAAACTCATTGCTACTAAGCCTTAGGAGGATTTACAACTCAACATTTTAACTCAAGAGCAAAGTTTAACAGTACTCGTTTGCGGAAACAAAACAAGGTTATATCAATTCATTCCAACATGATGCACAAATCAAAGGGACATACCATCTCTATTGAACCATGACTAGGGAGCAAGAGAGTAATAACATGGGACATGCCCCGCTACTATTCTAAGGATTAAAATTCACTAGAATATCCCATAACCAAGCGGTAATCAAATTTCATCTTTCACATGATAACCAAACAAACCAAAGTTTCAACAGTTACAACAACAATACTCTACAATACATTTACTAGGCACTGACCCTTCTTCTAAAATGTCCAAAGGCCCTTTCCAAATTTTATAACATAATACACATTCGTACAAAGGAACATCATAACCAAGATTGATGCAATAATCTACAAGTCCTTCCATCATCTAACCACATAAGCCATCTGCAACAATTAATAACCTGAGTCAGTTCGCGAGAACTGAGCAAGATAAGACTATACATAGCAACAATAAGCTACTAGCTAACAATATCATGAAAGGTAACATTCTATTTCAAGAAATGGATCAAGTTCTAACCTCTAACAACCTTTTGAAACAAGATATAATTTTCAACATATCAACTAAGAAGAAAACCATAAGTTTAGATATGAAGATACCTCTAAAACTACAAAAGTTTGACAACCAATTACGCAAGACTATGAAATTTAAATGAATAGACACAAGGGTTGAGAGTATTAGGATTTCAATCATATAATCCCGTAGATTACGTGATTGAAATCTAAAGTGTAACCCATCAATCCACATTCTCAAGGTGAAGTCAAAAGATTAAAACCAGACCCGATCTTAGCTGCCAAAAAGAATATAGTTTTGGAATCGTTCCGTAGGGCCATAGGCCTAATAGGCTAGAAACGAACAACGAGGGTAATAACAAAGTTCCATCATGTAATCAAAAAGGTTTAAAGGGTGAAAATCTTATATTCAACCCACAACCATTATATCTTAGGTAATAAGTGACTTCATAGCTAAAAGGATGAGTGGAAATGACGATAAGAATGTCGGAATAGGCATTGTCTAACAGCCTACCTACTGAACATAACCAGGGCCGGAATAGCGAAAAGCCTCATTAATACCCAAGTTGAGTAGGCAATCTAGTACTCTAAACACATCCTTGCAATTTTCATAATACCTTAGATTTATAACCCTCCCGTTCTAGAGGAACATAGCCATGAATCTAGACTTGGTTGAAATTTTCCGACGTCAACTCACTTCCTAATATCATAAACGATGTATACAAAGGAAAAGGTCTCTCAACTCTCCTTAATTTACATCTCATCACTAAGTTTATGGTAACCTATGCAGTGATTAAACACATAATATACCATTGAAGATAGATATCCTCCAATAACGAACTTCTATAACGATGTAATTACAATTATTACGCTCGACACATAAACAAACTATTCCATAGCTTCTTTTCCCTTTTTGACAACAAAATATATTCACGACCTTCCATCACAATCATTCTAAATTTTCAATGAAAGGTCACTCATCAAGAAGGAAGTACAAAACAAGTTTGACTAAATTAAGGAACTTCATGTTACCTTAAGCAGTTGATGAAAACCTTACTTTCACGAACCGTGAAAGATATTACCTTACTCCATCAAGGCATTATGTCTATACATGATTAAATCGATCACACAAGGAATCATCAACATACCATATCTTAACACCATAATGGTCATTAATTTTATCAAATTTTACTCATAGAAGGAGTAGAATCAAATGGGGTTCTATCAATAATTTATGCCCTTCTATCAACCCAGGACATAATTTCGGTCCAAAACTTCCTCCTTAACAAGCATATATATTGAACTTCTAATTTCCAAAGGCCCTAATAATTTGCACAATACACGAAGTGCATAACCACGCTTATCATAAAAATAATAATAATAATCTAACTGTATGTTTTCCTCTAGGGCAACAACATAACAGGAAACCAATACTAGTCAACGCTGCAACGTTCTAGGGGCGATTACATACCCAGGTTCACCAAAGAAACAGTGAAATTTTTGCAGAAGGAAGTAACTTTAAAATTTTATATATATATATATATTTCATATGATCAATCAAAGCATACACTGGGAACCTTTGTTTGTTTTATATATATAAATGGGTTTGATCACGTCAACAAGAACAACCAACAGAGGAAAATCCAGAAGTAACAAACTGTTAACCATGTACTGAACGCAAATCCACAAAATCACAGATTTAAACCAATTTCTAGAAAGAAAAAGTTTCATTTCAAGAGGTTATTAGATACTAGCATATTATGTATATGGTTAGTCTATCTTGCCTGTTTTAACGCATCCAGCAGGGACTGCTACAGCCACACGCCCTTCGCTTTATCCTCTGCTTCACTGGTCTTTTCTTGCAATATACCACACCAGGATTCCCTTTTGAAGGCATGACTAGAAGGATGCAATAGGTGGCTGTCCAAACACTAGATTGCTTCAATGCAGCTGCTTTGGGGGGGGTACAGGCAATGAACTGTCACACAGCCTATAGCATCAGCCAGAACCGGATTTTCCTCTTGCAATGCCTTTGAATCTGTATCAGTAACCAAATACCCGTCATAAGGGCAGGCCCTAGTAGTACTCAGCACATAAGCTAGGCAAGGCTTGCAGTAAAGATGTGTGCATCGGGTTTGCAAAGCCTCATTAGGGTAAACAAGCTGCCTACAAACTGGATAGCAAACCAATTTATGAGAAGATAGAGGCCGTAGTCGGTGGAGCAGCTGAAGTGGAATAACTCAACGGAGGTAAAAAATTGTGTGAAGGCGACGAAACAGAAGAAATATCTCCATTTCCACAGACAACAGCAACCTTGCCAGCAATCATCACATCAGTGGCTCTCATCAGACCATCTAGCAGAGAGTGCCTGCATCCGTACAAGCTATCGAACTTGCTCTTGGTAACAGAATCATTGTCATTAATAGCAGGGAAGAGCAGCGATCCAATAGCTTGCATCTGGTACAGCCTGTGAACACCAGTAGTTGTTTCCTCAGATACAACAACCAATCTTTCCTTCCTCTTGTGATATATGTGGACAACATCAAACTCTCGGTGCAAACAGTACAGCTGTAGCTTGTAAGGTGTGATAATTCCAACAGCACCCTTTATGCCTGCCAACATAGTGACTCGTTGAAGATGCTCATATAATTGCAAAGCAAAATGTGCTTCCTGAATATTCTGATATGAAACAGATCCACGCCTAGGGGATTCTCTCCCATGAGTTACATCGAACAGCAAGAAAGGTCTCAATAGAGAATCTTTGTAAATAAATTTCATCAGGTCTGCTGGTAACACTCACACTGTCACTTAATTGATTTTGATAAAAATATCTTGAAGGAGAATCCCGAATTTGAAGATGCAGTCGACACTGAACCGAACGCAACATAGTTGGATAGCCTACTGTTGGAAGCACTCAAAAATGCCTCTACTACTCTGCAACATGCCTGCTGCCTGGCTAATCACAGTTGCAGGACAGTGTTGTGGATCCCCGACAGGAACATGCCTCGCAGCACCCAAGGGAAAAGGAGGTAACACGCTTGTTACACTAGCTTGAAGCTTCATCTATAACCACCATATCTAACCCATGGGCTAGGCGCTGGAAACTTACAGTCGAACTAGAAACAAGCAAAGTGAACGTAATCTCAGCCTCACCTGCAAAACTTGCCTTAAGATTTGATCGAGCTTCTTCCATGTTAGATTCGCCACGGATGAGGCGACTTTCCAAAATGAAAAGACAAGACGGCTCGACTAAAACTTTATCTCGTTCTTCTACTGCAGCTGCAAGATTTTGCAACGGCAGATCATGACTGTGGTCTCGCGCAACCAGAACATCAAGATCAACACCACGGCTCCCTGGGCTCGCCCTACAGCAGCTGCATAACACCAGACACCCCTCACGGCACTTTCCTAGGAGAATTTCAGTTCTGCGCTCCACTGAAGCTGCCTGTATAGCATGATTTTGAGGATCTACACCCACCCACGCAACACCAAGGAGACAGACCTTCATTTCACCATTAATGAAACCACTATTCATAACACGCTGTAGTAATTTCATCTGTTTGAGCATTTGATGGAGTGCAAAACAAGCATACGCGGTTTGAACAGACATGACAGGAGACCACGTGAACAGTAGGAGAAGTCAAAAATTTAATCAATGAGCATGTGCGGCCACCAAGTCTCTTGCGTGAGCAGGTAAAACAGGAAAACAAAAGATTTGCAAAATAGGAAAATCAGTGGGTGCGGCCACCAACAGGGATTCCATCACGTCGCACAATAAAGTCTCCATCCTCCACACGGTTAGGAAATGAAGCGATAGGTTGGGGGCATTACAAAGCTCCTACCTTTCCATGGTAGAGCTTGTTCCAAGTATGAAGTCTCAAATCCCTCCAAAGATCAAGCAAGCATCCACAAGCTCCAACAAAATTCCCACAAGTATCAACAAGCTCCAAAAATCCACAAACTCCTTCAAAATCCTCTCCTCTCCAAAATACAAGAGACTAAAAATGAAACCTCCAACCCCCAAAACAAACAAGAGGATCCAATAAATAGAGAAAAGAGAGGGAGGGATGATGTGGCTCCAAGTAGGATGCCACCTCCTTTTCCCTCCACTCCACATCACTTGGTCAACCTCATATTCCAAAGCACCATTAATGAGTGGTTGAAAGAAAGACAAGCACCTTACACACTCCATCTAAGCCCACTCCCCCAAAGGACAAAATTAAATTTTTGAAAGAAAGTGCAATTAATATTTTACCCTTTTATCCCCCCAAAACACCTAAAAGACCCTAAATTTTGCCTTCCAACCCATAGGTAGGGTTGGCATGAGGTTTTAAGAGGTGTGGGACAAGTTTGACTTGTCCCACAAGCTTTCAAATTTGGCCTCTAAGGCCAAATTCGAGTTTCCCATGTGGGGTAGAGTGTGCTACACTCAAAACTCAAACACACATCATTCCACACAAAATCCAAAGTAAATCAAGCCTAATAAATGAACTCTCTTTTGGTCATATCCTTTAATTAGTTTAGGACAAATTCAAATTAGCTTAATTAAGACACTACAACCCATGACTAATAAAGGGGTAAACACCAATCCAAAGAATATGAATAATAACACAAGTAAAATTTCACTTACTAAGAGAAACACATACTAACATAATAGAAAGGGAAAATTAAAACAAAACAACACATGACCCCTAGGTCACAATTTTCCCCTAACCAAATAATTCTAACACACACAATTACTTGTTGCCATGGTGACCTTAGTTGGATTCTTCTCGAATTCCGATGTGGTTGGTCTCCACTCCCCAATATTGTTGTGAATATAATATACCTGCAGAACAGAGAATACCTCCTTCGGCTACTGTTGGCCGCATTAGAAACATTCATGCCAAATATACAATATAATCTAAAATAAACGACACATGATTTACTATCATCTATGAAAGTACGATATCACTTACACTTTCTAGTACATTTCTATTCCACATTTCATTTATGTCAAAACGATCATCACATTAATCCAATTATCAAGTTCTACCCAATATGGTTAAATATATCACATGTCATAATTAAAGATAAATAACCATGTCAAAAGTATACTGAGATATCATCATCAAATGTCCACCAGTAGACCATATGCATCATATAAAGATCAAATCCATAACAATCCAAGTTTCTACATGATATCTACTAGGATTCTAAATCAAGAAGCCATAATAAATCCATAAGTGAAGTAACAGTCTCGAAAACAACAAAACAAAAATGGTGTCGAAGGGAAGTGGGCACTACACCTTCAAAGATATGCATGAACAATGTCGAAGCCTCCACGAGGCATGCAAACAATTTGACTAAATGCCTAGCATTTGTGCGGTCTCATGGACTAAAATGATTGCACGATATGCGCAAAAGTGTTTTGTTGAAACTTCCTAGAAACTATGAATTACTTTTAAGCTGTATTAGCAGTGCCCTTGCAGAACACACATACACAATGTTGAAGCATACATAATGCATGTGACATGTTTGACAAAATGCCTTATACAGATGTGGTTTCATGGACTGCCCCGATCGCAAGTTAAGTTTAATAGGCCTTTCATTTTCACATGTTAATTTGTTTTGTCTTGTTACCCTGCACATTTTCTACTAATGAGATCTATACTTCAGTTTTTGATATTCTATATTTAACATTGCTTACTATGTCTGTATCTCTTTTATCCAACATAATTTTTTATTATTACAAACAGTTTACAAACTATGTGACTTCATGGATCAACATATTATCAACCATACGATAAAGCCCTCACCGGCACCCAACCAGTTTCAACTATGGACGTAAATGCTCGAATATCAACCACACCTTAAACCAAAACAATCACCAAACAGTCATCTTGCAATATAAAACTAATAGTCTTCACCACCTAGCATAAAAAAAGATTTTAAGACAAAATTAAACAATAATGAAGCTTTTGAAATCAATGATTACTATGGCCAACATAAGACCACTCACGTGCAAATTAGGGCCAATTGTTGCTCTGTAGCAATCAATTAAATGCAATTTCGGATTGTCATGCAAGTATAGGTCCTTTTATGTAATTATGTTGTTTTTAATAGGGCCCAATAACTTGTAGACAATAATATTGTCCATTGTCCCAATAATTTCAATTATAAATAATATCCATGTTTTGGACTATAACAATACACAAAGTGGTCACATGTAAAAAATTTCGAGTCATTTTCTAATTGCTTCGTATCATCTTCATTACAATTGAGAGAAACTACACTTCATATTTTGTACTCCCCTTATATTTTTAGGCTTAAATTTATATATATAATCCATACTTTAAATCTATGTGGTATTGAATTGGTGTTTAGTCAAAACGAAATTCAATGTTATAAAGTATATGCTCCATAATGCATTTTGATTTGGATCCTAAAAATGATGCAGCTTATTTTCTTCTCTCAAACATCTATGCAGAAGTGGGTAGGTGAGGAAAAAGAATTATTTCTCTTCCACCATAGTAAAAAGTTGGGAACTGCATTTTGTTGGTTAAACATGCCCCCTTGAAATAACTATTACAGTTGTCAAGAACCTTTGATTATGTGGTCATTGCCACATTGCAACGAAAATTAACTCCAAGATTATTGCAAGAGAAATTGTGAACATTTCCTTCATTTTAAAAGGGAGAATGTTCTTGTGGCGATGATTGGTGATGCTAAGCTGAAACAATCTAAAAAAATAAGCTTGCACCGTAATAATGTGTCATGTGTTTGATGATTCGCACTTGCTAGAAAGTTTTTGGTTTAATTTTAAGTTTGCATATACTTATTTGTGAATTACAACTCCAACAAACTTAACATCGTCATCCTATCCAACGTAATTTGCAACTCATGTGCAATTACTAATTTATCGCAATTGTAGAAGAAGTTCAAACCCCTTTGGAATGGCTCGAGAGTTTACTTTTGATCATTGCTAGGGAGTATAGTGAGGCTTCCTAAGACTTACAACTGGACCACAACTAGTAACCCAACTCAACAGGAAGTTTTATCCACTCGACAAAACATTGAGTGACATCAAATTCAAGGTTTAGAATTCACTTTATTTTCATTGTCCGCATACCTAAATAATGAGAAGAAATAAAGCAAGCACTGTGTAACTGTACCCGCTCGCCACACTTTCTGTCGGAATCGAATACGTGCGCTATCGCCGTTGGTTCGTAACAGTAACGACTGCTATGATTTCTGCTTAAATCTTTCATCCGAACGTCGAAGTGAAAGGGAATCTGCCGTAAGATATGACTCAATTAGGATTCGACGCACATCATTTTTTTCACTTCTGCCGCTGCGTTCTTATCGACGGGTCATGGTTCCAAACTAGGCACAGTTTTGTACGGCAAATCCGGATAACCTTGTCCTGATACGGATCGCACCGACAACATAATTTTCCCCAGAATTAGAATAAAAATGACTCAGGCCTTAGAGCCTTATAAATTCAGCGGTTCTCTAACGAAATCGCATCCTCCATGGCTCTGCTCTTTGTGCCCTTGTGTTTGAAGCTTACGTCGACGATCTTTCTTGTTGCTGGTGGTGTTGAGGAGGCCCCTGTGCATTCTCATGGACGTATAAGGCGACACAATGCAATTGTTGTCTCCTCGGCAGTTGCAGCTTTTTTGTTCCTCTGTTTACTGCTATGTTTCTTATATGTTTGCGATGAAACGAAGGAGGTGACTCGATCAAAAAAAAATCGTCTGTTCTCCTCGGCCAATCTGAAGCCAAGCCGAGATGCAACTGTAGGAGGAGCGGGACAAGCCACCAAGTATGCAAAACTGGGATTTGGAGAAAGCGACCGACTCATTTTTCTGCCAATTAAGTAGAACACATAACATGACAAGAAGTAGATGCAGCTTGTTGTAGTTATAAGATTCTAGCTTGTAAAGTATGAGTTGAAGCATATGAACCAATATGATTATACGTAGCAATATTGTAGTCATAGAAATGGACATAAAGACATTAGGTGTTGGAATATTAGG
Organism: Taxus wallichiana var. yunnanensis; assembly: GCA_018340775.1. Taxonomy (NCBI): domain Eukaryota; kingdom Viridiplantae; phylum Streptophyta; class Pinopsida; order Cupressales; family Taxaceae; genus Taxus; species Taxus wallichiana. The sequence continues at coordinate 101,695,410 of CM031236.1, forward strand.
TGCGCGCATGGATGTAGGCACTATAGATATAGGGACAATATAAGATGTTTGTATAAGAGAAGAAGGCATAGACCTCCAAAAAAGAGATGCGTCATTAGATTTCGAATCATGAGAAAGTTTAATTGCAAGAAGAATCGTAATAATAGATTCAATGTGATGAGGATTTGTAAATAGTTGGGCACAAAAGTTGGATATGAGTTTGTTCAACTTGTTCTTGGTCCACAATGTTGTCCTCATCATGGTCATACTCATAAGAATGCTCATTTTTTTGTTTCAATTTCATGCAATGGTACCTCATGAATGGGATCAAGTATAGATGAAATGGTTGAAAGAGGTAGTTCGAAGAAGAAGCCATGAGGATACAACACTTGTGAGTAGGAGGAGAAAACTCAATATGCTCAGTGGATTGATTGTTAAGTATATGACTACTATGCCGAAAGGGCATATGAATGAACCATATGAAAAATAAAAAGAATCATACACCAAGAGGGAAGGGAAAACCCTAAGGAAACTACGATTTGAGAAAAAATATTCAATTCAAGTGTCGTGTTCACCAAATGTTTACACCCTTTTAAAAGTTATAATATTAAGGAAATACACAACAAAAAAAGGGATATAAGGTTTTTTTATAAGGGCTTATTAGGATTAATTAACTTCCAACATTAATCATGCAATATAATAACAATGCATTAATACTTGCAACTAGTGGTAACAATATGTTACAAGCTCAAATACACAAGAGGAGAGATGCACTTAGCGATACTGAGTGATATATGAGAGGTGCGAATGTACAAATTAGAGAATTTGGGAGAACAAAACCCGAAGATACTTCGTTTCGATATTAGAATCGAAACTGTCTTGTTTTAGATACATACAACTCGCTAGTATTGGTTATACGACCTTGGATCTACTTAAAGTGGACTTTTGTAACTTTTTGGCCTTTCGGTCTCATAGAAATTTGTGTCACTACTTAACCCTAAGTGTCGCACAAATCTGAAACCATTTGAATAAGTGAATCAAATTCAAACCCTAACCATGGGTGGAAGACCCTACAATAAGGTTAGTGTTTGGGTTGAAGTGCAATTTGTGCACTACCTACATCAGATCTTTGCTCCAAAGAGGCTTAAAACCATACATAATTCTCACACCCCATGTGTAATATTTATACATCAATGCAACTAATTGGCAACTTGAGTCGAGTTGAGTGAGATCGAGTTTAATTGAGATGATTATTCTTTTGCTAAGACATTGAGTTGGGATCTTTGGGTGTTTGGAAATGAGGTAAGTTGAACTCCTTGACCTGGTTGAGTGTTTCAAAACTACATAGTAATGACTACCCTAATGCATGTGCGTTAACTTTGAGAAGATTTAGAGAGCCTTGAGTGCCTTTTGTGCTAGTATTTGTAATGAGAGCTCATAAGAGTACTACCAAGGAGTAAGTGAAGTGACTTAAACTTGCTTATATAGGGTTCCAAAGGTAATTTGTTATGTAAAGGTAGACCTAGGAGGATAAAAAGATCCAACAAAATAATCAAATTGAAAGTAAAGTTGGAGGATGTGTCGGTCCAAGATCGTACACATCGACCATGACCGAAAATTACATTCGACCCTAATGTATGGTTTTGGACATGGTGACAAAGGATCTATGATATGAAAGTTGCATCATGATAAACGTAGTTTAAGTATTGATTTTATGCATTTATATTCAAAATGTGATGACACATTAGTGAGTGGGAATGAGTAAGTTGGGAGAGATACACTAACATGTACCGAGTGGGGATAGAATGTGGATATTTTTCTTAACAAAAGAACATAATCACAAATAACTATGTCAAAAGAATAAATTACCATATTTGAGTGTCTACACCCACCCCTTGACTTCTCTACATGGAAATAATAAAAGTGAGTTAAAGACCAAAAACTAATATGTTATCATCGGAAATATTTTAATCGATATTGTACAACAAGTTTACACCCGTTTGGAATGGCTTGGCTGAGTTGGGAGTGTACTTTTGCTGCCGACTTACCACTGGACAAAAATTTCGGTGACATAAAAGTTTAGAATTCAATTTATTCTCATTGTCCGCATAAATAATGAGTTGACATAAAGCAAGCACTGTGTAATTCTACCCGCTCGCCACACTTTCTGTCGGAATCGAATACGTGCGCTATCGCCATTGGTTCGTAACAGCAACGACTGCCATGATTTCTGCTTCAATCTTTCATCCGAACTTCGAAGTGAAAGGGAATCTGCCCTAAGATATGACTCAATTAGGATTCGAAGCACATCATTTTCTTTCACTTCGCCAATCTAGAATGGCTGTAAATTTGTAATCAATTCTGTTTTTTTAACCCTGTATAATTGCTTGTTACCTATGGAGTCGAATCTCGATTTAGAGTTGTGGGTTCTTATCGACGCTTCTAAACTAGCAACTTTTTTGAATGGCAAATCCGGATAACCTTGTCCTGATACGGATCGCACCCACAACATAATTTTAGCCTTTAAATATATTCAGTCTCTCCCACCATTCGCACACATTTCGTTTCTCATGAAATGGCTCTGCTCTTTGCGCCATTGTGTTTGATGCTTATGACTACGATCTTTCTTGACGCTGAAGGTGTCGAGGAGGTCCCTGCGCATTCTCACGGCCGTAGGCGACACACTTTAATTGTTGTCTCCTCAGTAGTTGCAGCTTCTTTGTTCCTCTGCTTACTGCTATATGTTTGCCATTATAGGAGGAAACGAAGGAGGCGATTCAATGAGGAGATTGCTCGTATGTTCTACTTGGCCAATCGGAATCCAAGCCGAGATGCAAGTATAGAAGGAGCAGGACAGGCCATTAAGTATGAGAAGTGGGATTTGGAGAAAGCGACCGACTCATTTTCTGCTGATAACATTATCGGAAGCAGCGACATCAGCACAGTGTACAAAGGCGCTCACAAAACGACTTTCATCGCCGTGAAAGTGCTGAATATAGAGACCTCGCCACAAGTGGAGCAGTTTTTAAGTAGCGACGTGGGTGTACTAAATCGAATCGAGCACCGGAATCTGGTGGAAGTGCTCGGATGTTCTAGGCCGGGTGACCGATTTGTGGCTTTAGTTACAAAATTCGTGCCCAACGGAAATCTTGAAACGGCCATTCATGGTAGCGGCGAGGAGAGGCTTGGGTTGCCGTTAGACCTAACTAAGCGTCTTGATATCATCATATCCACTGCCCAAACAATAGTTTATCTGCACAATTTGTGTGATTCTCCCATTGTCCATTGTCATTTGAGGCCCACAAACATTCTTCTTGATGAAAATTTTGAAGTTCGTGTGAGTGATTATGGTACTGCTACCCTGCTTTGGAGCCATCTTCAACAGGAGAGCAGAGCGTCTTCTTCTTCTTCAGGCGCAACCATGGGCTACATTGCACCAGGTATGTTGGTATGAACTGTTTTTTGTCAAATGTTATTGGGTATGAATTGATCTAATATGAGTTGGAAGTTTGCAGAGGTTGCAGTCAAGACGCAGGTGGGTTCTCAAGCAGATGTCTACAGCTTTGGTGTAGTCCTGATGGAGGTGATGACGAAGAAGAGGCCGACTGTAAGTTTGGTGTCTGAGGGTGGTGAAAAATTAAGCTTGCGACAGTGGGTAGCAACTGGTATCAATGGCGGCGGTCTAGTTACAGTTGTTGATCCATTTCTTACGGAGAAGATGTCTGAGAGGGAAGGGGAGAAGATGCTAAATTTGTTGAAGATCTCGCTGCTGTGCACAAAAGAAATACCAGAAGATCGTCCAAGTGTGAGCCAAGTGCTGTCCTGGCTGGTTAACATTAAACAGGGTCGGATGGAATGTATCTCAGGATTTTGAAACTTTTGTAATGTTTCGGATGATATGCCAACCACAGTATATAGAATCTTACGGACCTTTTATGAGCCACTTGTATAAATATGCACCATTAGTAATAACCATTGCTTCCAAGCTTATTTTTTTATCTTGTGTTTTCTTCCTTGTTGGTTAAATATTTTAATCTCTTTGAAACACATACTTATATTACTTAATATAACCTCAAAAATAACCTCAAAAGTATATGTGAGTTGCACTATTGGATTAAGAAAAAAATAAAAACTTGAAAAATACACAACAAAATATAATAATTTGAAAAAATTTTGTTTTTTTAAAAAAAAGTAAGAACTAACAAACATATTAAAAAGCAAACAATAAAAAATCATGCACAAACAACAATACCAAAAACAACAACATATTGTTCTTAATAAAAAGAACACCCAAACCTAATAGTTCTTCCACATAATAAACCATGGTGATTCACCCATCTTAAACTTCATGAAAAACATCTTGAATGGATATTTCTCTTTCCTTTCTATGGTAATTGTTCATAAACAATACAAAGCAAACTCTATTACAATGTTGTCCCTACATAGTTATTGGCATGCATGATATTGAATTATGATACCAAGTTGGTGATCACATACAAACAATGCAATAGAGATGTTGAAGGGAATGTGTCAAAAAAGTTAAACTTGAGTAAGGAAAACATTGGAGGAGAAAGACGGGCAATAAAAAAGAGGTTTGAAGTTGAAAAATCCCATGGATGGGGAAAATGTTAAGGGAACCAATACAATTTTTTTCTTCAAAGGACCAAACACATGATCCACATCCCATTTTTGTCAATCATTTGACAGAGACAAGGGGGCACAATGTGCAAATTGATGAGAAAACATACTTTGGAGAAATATAAGAAAGGGAGTGCGGTGTGCAAATCGATGATGCAACATACTATGGAGATACCTAAGAAAGCAAGGATTGGTTGATGAATATTTCCATTATGAATAGTTATTTGCAATATCAACCCTTGCAATTTGTGTGTAGGTAGATCACGATTCAATGTAAGGGGAATTTGGGTGTGCATGTCATGAGATACTTTAGAGATAAGGATGTGTGGAGTGGACACAACATCCCAAGTCGAGTCAATTTAATACCGGATATGAAAACCACAAAACATGCTTGGCTATGTGGATTTCTAAATAGACCATTATTTAAGGTCATTCTCCACACTTTCCTAGGAAATAATAAATATCAAGTGAAAGATTTTTCCTTTTGAATTTGTAGGTAACACCAATTGTTCAACATTCTTGGTTCTTAACACTTATAATTAAATGTGAACTGTGTCATGTGTATCTATAACAGGAAAGGTTTTCATGACCCATCTTTCATCCAAATAGTGATTGCTAGTAATGTTATCACTAAGGTCTCACTACTTGTAAAAAGAGAAACTTGCATATGTTCAAACTATGATTAACATTGCATATTCTAGATACACGAACTTTGTGTTCAAGATTCCTGTTTTCATCAATTCAATGTTAAGTTTTGATCAGGGTATTAAGGTAGTGATCTTAGTGTTTCCTTCATCAAGTCCTAATGATGTTATCTATCAATGACACAGAACCTCGACCTTACATTTCCTCGACACGTGTCGGGAATAGCCACAAAGAATTCCATTTACAAATGGTTATCAATGTAATTAATGTTTGAGGCATTAGAAAAAGTGGAAAAGTAAATTGTTCATGTGCGCCTAGGACCTCATTTGATGCTCTAGCTCATCCAAGGTTGTAGATAAGGAACGTTTCAATTTGACTATTATTATCTACTGTTAAGTAATAAACTGAAGTGTTTTTGGGATTGTCCATGGGTGGCCATGGAATAAGGAGATATAACACCATAGTAAAGGTGTAAATATTTATAACATATTTTAGCTGGAATCCTCGTAAGAGTATTAAAGTCATATTGATGACAGTAAACTACCACATCCAAAGAGGAGAGATTGGTTCATCTTTCCACTTCCCATTGCCACATGTTACACAAATAATGCATAATTGTTGGACCTTTGTGCATCAAATTCTTAGACACTTTCAATCATTTGATTTATAAATCTTCCCATCAAGATCTAATCATATTTCCAATGTAAAGTATGTGTGACCTTCTATCCTAAATGATAAGCTTTGTCAAAATTTTCATGAGAGAGTCTCGGATAATGACTACTCAACCTAGTAGAAAACAATGATATGTAATAGCCATGGACATAGATTAGTGAATATCTTAATTGAGTTTTTTTATACCATTATTGTTTCCTACAGGTTTTATCATCGATTATACCTCATGATCAGGCTATGATAGGGAAACCATTAGTATCCTTAATAGGTTTAGAGAATGTTTCTACTTGAGTGAAGAATTTTTAGATCTGAGAGTCACTTCAACTCGGATACGTATGATAGGGAAAGACTATATTTGTTGAGCACCCTATGTTCAACGACGTCCTGATAAATGTTTTGAGTAGGTGGGAGTCTAAGTTTTTGCTAGCACGTGGAAAATTTCCTTGCAATTTTAAAAAATGAATATTCCACGTTAGCACCACGTTGATGGCCATGTGATGGGCCCACTACAAAAACCCATTAAAAATTAAATTTTTATAGTGAACCGAACAATATTTTTTCCTACATGAAAACTACATGTACCCATGTGGCAAGTGGACAAAATTCCACCTAATATGAAAAATGTGCAATCAATTCACTTCACTTCGTCCCCTACCAATCTTCCCACCTCCATCATCAATCGCACTACGCGACCTTAACACATTCAATGCAATCATTTACTGTATGCGTTTGCATTTGGTAGTTTATTTGGGGTCGGGAAGATGAACATTCCTACCCCATTCAACCTTGCTACAAAGATGAAGACCAGAGGCCTTACACCTTGTATTTTCTACAATGGAGCCGAAGACCCCTCCATAGGTGAGCCTGTTTCCATAGTTGTTTGGATATTTTCTCCCGGGTTTCATGCAATGAGTGTATTGGCAAGCAATACTAGTTTTACATACATATATTCATTCTATATTGAGTTATTTTTGTGTATGTTCTTATTTAATCAAGAAATACCAGTTTACAAACGCATATTCATTCTATATTGAGTTGTTTATGTGCATGTTATTGTTTAATCTTCCATCCGACCCGACATTTGTTATTTCATATTTTTCACCCATGCGTCATATAGTTTCAAAATACAATTCTATTATTGACTAAACATTGTTGTTATTGAGTAATGGGTTCCGTTTAGACCTATAGTTTTTCAAGCATGCACATTGAAATGTTTTTCCAGTTTATACTAATTTATTTCAAAGTGTATTTTTAACCTTCGTTTGACATGAAATCTGTGTATATGATCTTGTAAATGTCCAAAATAGGGGGTTTTCTCCCATACATCTTACAGTTTCAGAATACAATGTTGTTATTGACTATACATTGTTGTTATTGAGTAATGAGTTGTGTTCGGATCTATAATTTTTCACGCATGCACTCTAAACTATTTTTCTCGGTGTTTATTCATTTATCTTCTTCATGTTTAACATCTCTGAAAACTTAATATCAAACAAATAGATATTAAGTTAACATGATCCCAATTCACTTTATAAAATTCTCTCAGAAAAAACTTGGTGAAGGGATAGAGTGAGTTTTAACATGTGGGTATTTGGGGAATTTGGATTTTATGACTCTCTAGGGATACCTTAGAGCAATGCAAACAACTATAGGAAAAACAAACACAAAATGACCCGTTACTTTGAAAAGAATGATTTTTTTAAAAGGGGTAGTCCTAGATTTCAGGGTGAAATCTCGGGGACACCAAGGTGACCGGTGTCGGTTCTTTGTCGATTTGGACACAAATGTCCAGGAGGTCTAGAATGAGCCTCAAGTACCCCAAATTTCTGTAAGAAGGTCTCAAAGAGTAAATAAACCTCCAGAAAGATTTACTCCATTATTTTATCTTTTATTGACTGATAGTGGTGAACCGGAAAGTTTTGAAGAATAAATGCAGCAGGATATCCACGTTGAGTGGGAGCATGGCATGGATGAGGAGATGGATTCCTTGAAACAGAACCAAACATGGGATTTGGTCAAGTTGTCAATAGGTAAGAGGACATTGCAGAACAAGTGGGTTTACAGGATCAAGGAGGAAGAGGGTGGATAAAAAGATACAAAGTAAGGCTTGTGGTAAAAGGATTTGCACAGAAACCAGGTATTGATTTTGGTGAGATATTCTACCTTACCCCTTTACATTGAATGGTGCAACTCCCATCACTGAATGAAAACTAATCTTTTCCTACCTAAGTGTTGTGGGTTGGCTAAATAGGTCGGGGATCACATTGAGACACTCCACTGAACCTATCACAAAGTGCTTGTATGGGGTAAAAGGGAGTAAATCACAACGATGAGAGGGAAGGAGAGAATTTAGGAAAGGAAGGTTATTGTCATGAGTAGGCCAATTGCAAAGTTCACACCCAGTAAACAGAGTAGTTCAAACATTCAATATAGAGTAAAGAAATGATGAATCTGTCTAGTGAGAAGAATGAACCCGACACAGAGTTCCTAAATTCATTTATCAAAGATACAAAGATATTTTGAGATCACTATGCTTGCAAAGTGCATAAGAGAAAGATAGAAGAAACATAAGAAAAGGAGAATGGAAGAAATGTAGCTTTTATTTCATGTACATTGATGACACAAAGTCCAACAACCACAATCCACAATTGCTACAACATATATGCCATCACAATCTAACATTTTAAGGATCCTTTCGGAATGGGGAAACCATCACAATTTATAACAATGTGGATTGAATCTTTGCCTACCCCCACATGACTCTTCCTAGTCTCATTTAACTTGTGACTTTTCACCTTCCTAGGAAGTGAGAAATAAGTTCTCTTTTTATAAATCAAAGGGAATTTTACAATGTAACATTATAAAGTCACTTAAATGAATGAGACAAAATACAATGATTACGCCCAACAAAGAATTAGAAATGGGAGAGAAGGAAGTGGGAGAAAGAGAGAAGAAGGGGAGGTTGTCACATCTGATGAAGAGGCTCCCTGTGATGAAAAACTTGTCAACGATGATCACAATCTCCTCCTTTTGCATGATGTACGAACACCTCAGGTTGCTGAATGAGTGTTTAGAAAAATTATTGAGATATCCCTTTATGTGAGCTCAAGATGGCCATAGGCATTGTTCATGATGATCCCCTTGATGTTTAATTGATCAAATCCCATAACTTACTAAGATTATTGATCTCACTGAGGTCACTCTAACTTGTTTTGTCAAGCTTACCAAAACTCATTTTATTTACCATCTCATCTCATTGCAATTCAAATATCTCACCTAACTTGCTTGACTTGGCTCACTCAATCCACCCAATTAGCCAACCATCTCACCCAACTCACCAAGCTCAGTTAAGTCATCTCGACCTTCTTAATTCAACCATCTCATCTTGGTGTGATGATGATGTTTTCAAGCCCATATGATAAACATGATGACTTTCTCTAATGAATCAATGGAGTTCTTGAAACTCTTTGAATCTTTTCTAGTTGGTTAGTGGTCTAGACATTCCTTTGTTATGCTTCCTCATGTTCTTAGGCACAACTGAGGCCGAGAAGATGATTCCAAGACCCATAGGATGCTTCATTTATCTGTTTAAGCTATGAGATCATCTTTTAACCATGTGGAAAGTCCAAAAAGCAAAAAGATGAGTGAAGACAGAGTTATCTATAACTTTTTGCACCCAAAATAGAGACACTTTTATTTTTAGTAGGTAAGATCAAGACCTGTTATTTTTCGGACATATCATCTAATTTTCTTAAGTATAACCTTTTGAACATTCTGGCACACTCCATCGTCCTTCATTGATGATTCATTGCTATTATCAGAAACTTTCTATTTTTAGCAGGTTATTTTTCCCGGACTGCTATTTCGAGAAATTGTCATTTTCATCTTGCCTCTCGCTTTGAACTAATTATGAATGTCATGAGTGATCCAAACTTGCAATTCAAACGACTTAATATTTTTAGCATGTATAGGTGCATAACATATGCTTTTTTAATAAGCGCCAAAAATTTCATTGTTTTGTTAGGGGGATAATTTTTTTAGATTCAGCTCTTTGTCACAATCTTGTACTCCAAATTTCAATGTGTTTCACCCACCGAAATGCTTGGAAATAAAAAAAAAAAAATTCAGTGCGAGTTTCAAGCACGGAGCTACCATGGCAGCCATTAATGGAGTCACTGAGCTTTGGACAATATTATTTCCCACCTCCAATTGTGATGGAACCAACTTCATTGTGATAGGTTTTTCTCCTAGACTCTGTGTTCACATTTTTAGCTTGATCTCGTCCACCGGTGTGATGGGAAATCAAAGGAATGAAATCCAAGGCACAAAATGGGGGTTTTGTTGCCATTAAAAATCCAGGGATCATTTGAAATGATGTAAATTTATTCTTGAAGGCCTCAGAAAATAAAAATGTCTGCAAAAAACCTCACTTTGATCCTTGCACCAGATTGTGAGATATGAGTGTTTTATGTTGTTGGGCCATGAAGTCAATCTGACGAAGCACAAACATGGTGTCTGAAAAAATTACAGGTTTAATGGAGGTTTTTTTGCAGAAACGGATCTATGAGGATGAGAAAAAATGGAGGATTAGATTATTGGAGAGGGGAAATGGGTTTTTATATCATTCCTCCAGCAGTGAGTCTTCTCACACGCACAGGTAGAAGCACACAGTAGTTAGTTTATTCATAAATTATGGTATTTTGAATCCCCTTGGGCTTGGCTGCATTTTTTTCCCAACTATCCTAATAGGATGGGAAATATGGTGTAAAAATTGCACCTCAACCTACTCTTGACAAATTTTAGATGGAGATTGGCTGACGGAGGAGAGAGAAAGAATGAGCAATAAACACCCGGGAGCTAACACTAGATCACATGAGGGACAAGAACAAGGGCTAGGATTGGGAAAATTTTTGTGTCCCAACTATCTAAAGGGGATGGGACATAAGGTACAAGAAAATTTTCCCTAATTTGGTGATGACAAGTGGCAGATGATCATTTGCGGAGGTGGAGAGGAGAGGGGGCTAAAAACAGACCTGTGGAGCACCTTTTGAGGTCATATGGAGAACCAAGGTCCAATCTTGGGATTGGGTGAATTTTTATGTCCCAACTATACCAAGGGGTTGGGAAAGTTGGTGCAAGAAAATGCACCCTCATCTCGTGAGGACAAGTGGGGGAATCTGATTGCACAACGATGAGGGCTGAGAATGGGTGCAAAAGGGCTAAACTTTTGCATGTTTGAGCTTTTCCAAGGTCATATGAGAGTCCAGGGGGACAAAATGGAGTTGGGAACAATTTAATGTCCCAATTTTCCCAATAGGGTGAGAGAGTTGGTGCAATAAAATGCGCTTTGAGCCGGGAGTGACATGTGTCCACCTTGAAAATTGGCTAAGTCCCAAAGCATACCTTGGGAGAAACTTGTCGGAAACGTATCTTAAGCATCCAAAGGTTATCCCAGAGTGACAATAATTTGATACATAACAAAGTGTTTTACTTACAATTTAATGTATAATTTATTTTTACATTAACAAATAATACAAATGCGATTCTATTTAAACATGAACTTAAAATTAACGAGTTAAGGGAATTTATAAAATAGGAACCACTATACCTAAATAGGAGCCAATATGGGCTAGTATTGGCTACTTATTTTTGATAGTTTTCTTATTCGAAGCACGCTACTCAATACAAATGGAATTTTGGTGGTGGAAGGAAGGTGGGAATTTGGAGCCTTCCTGGAAGGTTTTTTTTCCCATCATTAAAGTTAAATCACTTAAGTGCCTATGGGAATTTTGGTGGTAAAAGGAAGGTGGGAATTTGGAGCCTTCTGGAAGGTTGTTTTGTACATGGGTACCTTATTTGCATTATAGAATTCCTTTAAGGGTGGACATAGAGGAATTCTATGGTGTAGACAAAGCAAAAATGGACATAGGGTATCTTGAGATTTGGATGGTAGGATAAGTACCACTAGATATGTGTTCACGGTGTAGGTAGGACTGACAGTTAGCTAGATTTTGAGATTGCAGAAGGTTATGGCCTTGTCTACTACAGAGAGGTGAGTATGTTGCGGCTGAGAGGCTACCAAAGAGATGACATGGATGAGCAGGTTCATGGAAGAGTTGGGAAAGGAGAAAGATGATTGCAAATTGTACAGTGATAGTTAAAGTGTAATTCATTTGGAAAATAAATCAGCGTTTCATTCAAGAATGAAACACATTCAGTTGAGATATCACTTCATACAGAAAGTGTTGGAGGATGGGCAGCTGAAGTTTGAGAAAATTCATACGAATAAGAACCCTGCTGATATGATAACGAAGTCGTTGACAAAGGATAAGTTGGAGCTACACTCCACTTCTGTTGGTCTTTGAGTTTGAGACTTGAAGAGGAAGAAACAAATCCAAAAGATGAACCAATGATGGAGTTGTGTGGGATAGTGTAGCAATTTATCAACATAGAAATAACTAACATGAAATGGGCCCATAGGTCCAACCACTCTACGGTGGATCCCATGACCCTATTCTAACACATAACGACATTAAAACCAACATATCAACTAGATTTAAATGCCAATGGTTAAACCGCCACAATAATGCAAGGGCCTCTTGTTTACACAAAACCAATTTAAATGCCCAAAATGTAGGAATACATCAATCAAGTAAATTACCAGATTTTAAAAGGAAGAGACAAAAATCAATTTATGAATAAAATACTAACATAGAAAGATCACATTACGATCACTACGTGGCCCTTCCGCAGCCACCAAAGGGGTAATCATCGAGTTGTTGGCACTCGGATATCGAGTATCGATTCGTAAAATACATATAACCAGAATAATCATAACTCCATATATCTCCATATCACACATACGAGGATCCACATAGTCAATATCACATAGGATTGTTTGATGGATAACCCAAAATAGAGAGAGAAGAGACACTAGTTTTCATAAGCATGAGCCTAAGGTGGTGTACATCCACAATATATTGAGAAAAATTGAGTTATAACAGACGAATAAAAGTGGGTTTTCAGTCTACATGGGACTCCACTTTCAAACTCATATTTGGCTCAAGGTTATGGTCACCTCGTTTACAACTTCTCTCTCCACACATACACTCTTGGATGTTCCCTATAGGGAAAAATAGTGTAGGGTGCAGAACATACCACATAACATGTTACAATCACATTGATGAATTATGCACAACCATAACACCTTACACATGGAAAAATTACTAGGTATAACATAGAAATATTCTACGGCTTATAACACGTACATTTCCACATAACACACCAAGGGTGTGAGTACAATACATTAGGGGTCATGCAATCACCATATGCCCTTAATTCATAATCAAAATTTATCACATAACAATATGAGTACATATATATCACGAACATATTGATCTAACATCATGACATACATTCAAATACCACGCAACATGGTGACATAATGCCATAATACAACACAACACAACGAAAACTATCATGATGCAACATATTTCATTACGAAGCACTTTTTCATGCAACATGTTGTCCCACATATACAATATCACTAGAACATGAAACATCACAACACTTTCGTAGCTCACAAAACATTTCCTTCACACACAAGGTGGTATACACATGAATTTTCATGTTGTATTCACAGGAAAGAGAGAAATTACTCACATTAGGAAATAAATTAGCATCATGATAATACCGCACCAAGTGGTAAGCACAACAGTGCATTCACGAGAATCACAGTACCATGTTTGTCACAACACAACATAATAACACATTACTCCTACAACTCCTCCACCATCATGCATAATCCATCCCAACACCAAAATGTCCCAGAGGTTCGAAAGTATGAACCTTCACTCTGATACCAATTGTGTAGTGCTCACCCATGTATGATCTAATTTGGGAGCTAATAACATCATTTGCATGGTTAGGCTAGGATATAAATGTAGATATGTTAAACACTATACTTACTTAAAATACCCTAGAAGTTACACAAAATAACAACTTACTATTTTCTCGAGTAATTGTGAGCACCTCCTTCTCCAACTCGCTCTCAAAGAAACATACAAAAACAACTTACTTGTTTTATTAAGTATGAAAAAGTAACTCCCTCAAACCTCAACTGAATGTTGCAACCTTGATTCCCCTTTCTCCCTATATTCCTACCTCCTTCTAAATCAAATTTATATTTTTAGTAGGTGCTCGTGGGACCACTTACTATTTATAGTAAGTACCAAAAATTCTCATTCGGTGATTTCTCGGTTGAGCGCACCTCCAATGTCTTTGTCTCCTTCACAAGTTCTTATGTTGTTGAATTTCCAAAAATAGCAGTCCCAATGCAAAAGACCTACTATTTTTATAAAGTGGGATTTTTCAGGTCCAATTGATGCGGAAAAATTTTTTTCGATATGGGTTTTTTCCCAATATCACCCCTCTGAAATTTTAGACCTACCCGCTTAATAGTCCAGGAGATTTTAAACTTTCAAATTTTTGACCTGGTAGTGCTTCTAGATGTGGCAACCATTAATTGACCTCAAAATTGCAGGTCTGGTTTTCTCCTCCATTTGTGAAAAAATTTATATTTCTCATTTTTTTTTCTTCTAGTTCATCACATGAATTTTTACTTCAATCCGACAAACGGTTTGATGGGAAATTCAATTTTTCCTTCATTGAGCCAAAAAGGAGATTTCTTCACTGTGAATGATCTATTGCACGAGAGGAGAGTTTGGAAGTATGTTTTTTGATAGTCTTGGACATAGGAACGAATAACAAAAAATGGTTAATTTTTTTGTGCAATAGTTTCCAAGATTTCTTCGAATCTCCATTTCATGGCAAATGAAATTTTCAGTGTCTTCTCCCCTTTGTTCTTCATTTCTCCTTCTTAACTTGATGAAAAATCCTTCTGAGACCTACATATTTCCATGGGAAAGGTATTTCAATGCCTTGGTTGAGCTGGTCTAAGAATTTTCAATGGCAGAGTGATGGTAGAAGGTTGCAGAGGAAGTATGGAGATATGGTTGTGCACGGGAGTGTAAGAAGTTAGAAGCGGGAAACAAGTAAATATTTAAAATTTTAAAATCATGTTGAGAGAGGGATGGGTGAATTTTATTTTCCTAACATCCCTCACCTCAAAGGGACATGAGGAACATCAATTTCCACGATGTTCCTGGAGCCGACACGTGGCATCGATACAATGGAAGGGAATGAGTGCTCCAAAATAAGCTTTAATGCAATGAGGGCCTGGAAGTAGGTCACATGGGTGAAAAAAACTCTCTCCTACAGGTCTAGGCACATTTTTAAGGTTTGATGTCCCACGACCTATGAGGGATGTGAGGGACATCAAATTCGACGGTGGTCTGGAGCCGACATGTGGTGAAGATCCGATCATAGGGAATTTGGGTTCCAAATTGCACTCGGGGTGGGAGTATTTTTCCAAGTTTTATGTCCTTGATTATCGGGGACATTGGGGACACAAAATCCCTCCAGGATCTTGGAGTGACATGTGTCCTCCTAAAATATGGCTAATTCCCAAACTTTCTCTAAGAGGACAACTTGAGATGATGATATCTTGAGCTCCTAATGTTATTTTTGATGCAATTTTATATGATCTTGGTGAAGTGAACTTTTGAATCCAATGGTGGGGTCTCATGTTGTGATTATTCCATTTGATCCCTAAAAATCGGTTATTTGATTTGGTACTCCACATGTACCCGAGAAAAATAGGTTGCGAGACCTAATGCGGCAAAGTGTTATGAAAAAAATGATTTCAAAATCATGTAAGAATTGGAATCCCCTTTCCGGTGATGTTTTTTTTACTCCTAAATCCATCTAGAGCTCCCAAAATCACCTTTGGAAGTTCAGTAGCTATTTTTAGCTTGTGCACTGACTAGGCCTGCGAATCCTACTTTTGGCGAAACTACCCAAACTTCTCTGAAACCTTATAGAATCTTCCAAAATAATTTACATGATGTCCCAAGACCTCTAAATCACCTCCACATCCGCTTTGTCTCTTCTGATCCACTCCATGTGGTTGCTTTAGCCCTAGGAAGGCCAGTGATAGCCCTTCCCTTAACTTCCTGTAGCTTGCAACTTTTAATGAATTCCTAAAATCACCTAGCGGGAATGAATGGAATTTCCTAAATCACCTAGGGGAATGAGATAACATAATCAGGAGGTCACTTGTATTAACTGGATAGACCCGGGGTGTCTTGGAATGATAGGACTTTGAAAAACTTAACACGGGGTATAGTTGTCATGCTTGAAATTTTTAATTTCTGGTTGCACATTTGCATGACAACGGGTCGCCAAATTGCTATCCCAAATTTACTCCCTAGTTAATTTGGATAATTTATTGTAAATGAACTTATCCATTCAATTTCTGGGATGTGTGGAAGACCGTCAAATTCAACCCCACTCGGAGGAGAAAGATAACTCGTGTTATGGCTTGTTCGAGAAGCTCGCCGTGAAGAATGGTGGAATTTCCGATCAGGATCATCTTAAAATTGGTAGAATTCAAGGAAAAGTTGTGAGGTTAGATGGTAGTTGGATTCTTGGGGTTGGTTGCTTGAGTTGGATGACTGGGTTAGTCGGCAGTTAGACGTGTGGGGGTTAGACGGTGGTTGGACGCCAAGGGGTTGGATGGCTCAAGGTTGGATGCATGGGGTTGGCCAACAATTAGAAGCCTAAGGATTGAATGTCTCAAGGCTGGACAGTTAGCGACATATGAAAAATTTAGATGATGCCCAACCCCGATTTGGATGACACAGGGTTAGACACATGGTTGGTTGGCACATAGTGGTACGATGACAGATGACCATCCAACCTAGTTAGGACAAGTAGGAGATTAGATGACCGTCCAACCTAGTTGGATGGATGGGTTAGCTAGCCTATTGGTTGGTTAGTCATCCAACCCCATGTAAACACACCGAGTTATATAGAAGGAGATCGAAAACTATCCAACCTAGTTGGATAGCCCATTGGTTAGTCGGTCATCCAACCCTATGTACGGAAACCTAGTTAGACATGCTAAACAAAGTTAATCGGATGAGAAGGTTGGATGAGTGGCATAGTTAGATGGGTCATTTGTTGACATAGGTGTATAGTCTTGGGTTGGATGGATGTCCACCTTCATGTGGTTGGATGGGTCACAGGGTTGGATGGATGGTCATCGAATACGGTTGTATGACCCATTATGATTGGGACGGTGTCTAACCCTTTTTAGTTGGATGGCTCACGATCTCAAGAATTGAGAAGATCGTAGGATGGACGGAGTTATGGATTAGGAAAGGGAAAACATAAAAAGATAACTCAGCTACGTGTCACATATTTAATGCTTCTGTCAAACATTTAAGCATGACAAGACAAGTCAATAACCAAGGTCATGAGCAAGGCACTACATGCGGTAGGTGAGGTTGGTCAACCACCTGACAGACATTTAATGTAGAAATTAGGGGGAAATTAGGGCACAATGAATATATAAAGGACTAAACCCCTCATGTTTCGAGGATATTTTGAAGAATTTGCGAGAGAAACTTTGACAAATTTTTAACAATTTTTTTTTCTGTGAGATGTAATCCTCAAATCCGGGGATCTTGTGAAGGATTCTTACCTCCGCTTATATTATAATGGATTGTACATCGTTTTAATCAATAAGATTGGTTTTTTGTGGCATTTTCACCCTTTCTTTAGTTATATTATATTCCTTTGGCTTTTTCATTATATTTGCGGGTATATCATGCATGTGTTGTTATTTGTAAGGCCCATGTCTATTGTATGTTAAGAAAACAAATATTTAAATGTGGTTTTAGATGTGGCACATTTTCTTTCCCACTCTCACCTCATTTTTTCCATTTTCCCACTCACTAGGAAACTTCTCTACCCCTTTTCTTGGTGTTATTGCCCTTATTACATTACGATTTACATTTTATGCAATTCTCTGTTCCTGGTCACTTGGAAGTCTAGGTTATCGTATGATAGTTACAATTGTCCTTTCTAGAGGTAGTGTTAACATTAGGGTTAGGTAGAGGAACCAACCTTCTTTGGAGGCCTATCTCATTTGCGTGGGCCCCGCACCTTAAGACAGGCCCATAGTAGTCAAAAGTAGGGTTTTGTAATGTACAAACCCTAGGGTGCTACTTTTTCTCGCACTAACAACGCTTTCTTCTTCTCGTCACTCTTATTCTCTCCTTTTCTACGCTTCTTTTTCTCTAGCATAACCAACCATGTGTATTTATTTATTCCCATTCCTTATCCTCTTCCATCTTTTCAGTTTTCAACAAGAAAAAAATAACTCGTTTATGATACAATTACAACATTTTATGTAACAACAAAAATTAGAGAAATATAACACCTTGCTTTAAATCCAATACATACTTATGATGAATATGTAGAAAAAATAATTAATAAAATATTAAAGCGTCTTTGGTTTGATTGGTCTCCACAACCAACAGTCTCCCACTTGGAGACTGATCAACACCAAACCAACTCCCACTAGATTTAACACCCTCTCGACACTGTTGTTGCATTTTTATTATTTTAATCATGAAGGCAAATAGAAGTTGAAGAGGAAATCATATTCTCCGATGTCACCACCTTCATAAAAATATCCACCGGATTTTCATCTATATCGATTTTCTCCAATTTTACTCGTCCATCCTCCAATCGACAATATGAAGTGATATCTTAGTTTTATGTGTTTTGTCTTCGAATGCAAGGTAGAAGTTTTAGCAAGATGAATGGCACTCGACTATCCATAAATAATTAATCATCATCTTGTTCAGGGAGTTTAGTCAATCAAAACAACACACTTTTATTATTTTAGAGAGAGATATTTATACAGATATTGATCCACAATATATGGGATCTAATCCCTATCCTTATCCTCCCACAAATCACTCCAAACCGTACAAACAAATAACAAACTACCCATTTATTTACCTCATGGTATATTACTAATTTACCATGGAAACTCTAATTTCCCAACATTCCCTCCCTTAGAGTTGACATGGGTAGATACAAAACACAAACAACTCAAAAAGATAATCCTCATCGCTTGAAAAACCTTCAGTATTAGCATTTGTGTCTTGTTCTTCAGTATCATCTTCTTCAGTAGCCATGGCCTTGTCGAGATAGTTTTCCATCAAGTAGATCTTTTGCTCTTTTCATGCAGTTGAGAATAACATGTCCTGGCTTCCTACAATAAAAACATATACAGTTTTTGATATGTTTTGATCTTTTATAGGAATTACTTGATTGACTAGCTAATGCTGCTTCTTCTTCTTCATCATCCTTGCTTTCCGTATCGAGTAGCGTTGCTATTATGCTCTCCAAGCTTGGATTTAGTTTACTTAAAGTAAACACCATATTGGACATACTTTTAGGCATGCTATTTAGTAATATGGCCTTTGCATCATTGGGTTTCACCTTTTCGTTAATGCCATCCAGTTGGGCCATTAGAGAGCGGAACTTGCTGATATGAGATACAATATCTCCTCCTTCTTCCATTTTCAACCCATATAATTTCTGCTTCATATTTATCTCTGCATTGTCAGTTTTTGATCCAAATAATTGATTCAATGCTTCCCATATTTCTTTGGATGATTTTTTGAAATCTACATGATGTAGATACGGTTTGGATAATCCGAGGCCAATAATGGCCAAAGCTTTTTTATCTTTGACTTTCCATTTTTGGAGTGCGTCTACATCTGTTGGTGCAACCGATCCTCCATCAACAATGTCCCAAAGATCCTTTTCAATCAGCAACAGTTGGATTTGGATTTGCCATGTATGGAAATCCTTTCCATCGAATTTTTCTATCTGGTTCATTTTTTCCATTACCAAATCACCAATAAAAAAATAATAAAGTAATCTTTAACAACTCAGAGAATCAATTTGAAAGATACACGTCCAAATCTAGTAGATCTGTCCTCTGGATCTCCCTTTCATGCACAGCTGGAACAGGTCGCTGCAGATCTGATATGTGGATGTCAGATCTGTTCAAGGAACACGTGAAGAATGAGTATCTTGGACGGTGAACCTCAGAACTCCATGCATGCAGTGAACTCGCCAAAAAAAGACAAATACAAGCTCGCCAAATCCAATCTGCAGAATATATATATTCAAATATCAAAAAAAGGAAGTTGTGGGCGCGGATCTCATGATGTGATGTAAATAATGCCGTAGCAGGAGCTTGATATTCGACCAACCATAGGAATGACCGATGTATTCCTTAAACCAAATGTGCAGATCAATTGGAAAAGAAAAGGATCCGGTACAATTAATACAAATGTATGTACGCAGCTAACACGAAAAAAAAACTGCTATATCAATCGACCTCCTCAAAGCTGGAGTCACATGTGAGAAGTAATTTGAATCTGAGAAAACACTATGCTAAGCAGTTCAAAGCTATCATTGAATATGGATCCAATAAATACAGTCATCGATCCAATACAGTCATCGATCCAATAAATCAACGCAATGAATATAGATGTATATCAAGCTCAGGGAGCTTTCCAAAAAGAGTTTGATCCAGAGACTCTTCTGACGCTAAAAATCTGGTAGAATGTAATTGCACATATAAGTTGGTACCTCTGCGCAAAAAAACTGTATGGTCATCAGCGGTAGAAAGATTACAATATATAATGTTCAGCTGAATCCGTGGAGATGTGGACAGGATGGTAGGTCGAAGCTACAATAGGGGACGTGGAAAAGTGCCAAGAGGCCAAACAAATATATACACCTATGCAAATGTTTACACAAAATGTAAATCTGGTATCTCCAGCTACTAGTACTGAGAAAATATCTCCAATAAAATAAAAAAATGTCAATAATATTCACAGTGGTCTGCACTGTAAAATTATTGGCAAATAATAGCCTCTCAAATGATAGGACCAATTGACATGGTCTACACTCAAAGGATCCTGTAGGGAACAAGGCCAGAATTACAGAGAGGTCCCTCACGTGCCTGCTCTGATACCAAATCAGGGAATTTAGTCAATCAAAACAATACACTTTTATTATTTTAGAGAGAGATATTTATACAGATATTGATCCACAATATATGGGATCTAATCCCTATCCTTATCCTCCCACAAATCACTCCAAACCGTACAAACAAATAACAAACTACCCATTTATTTACCTCATGGTATATTACTAATTTACCATGGAAACTCTAATTTCCCAACACTTGTTGATTTCCCAATTCTTCTAAGAAAAATTGTAGCTAAACCATCTCCTTGAATAACTAAAACTGAACTAAACTACGAGAAGTACAACCACTAGTTAATCTAAATAGGAGGACTAAAATCATGTGGTAAATGGACTAAAAAATAATGAAATAATTTTAAATAAATATAATAAGTAAAATAAAACCCTAAATATGCACGTAAAGGAAGATAAATGGCGAATCTGGTTGGAGGAGATTGTCATGACTTGTTACAGTATGAAAATAAAATCTAGAAGTGCATACGATCACTCACAAATCACGCCGAAGAATAGATCTGGAATATTTTAACCGATCTGGGGCACATGGGAAGGTACTAGGGCACCCTGGTCTATATATTATGTACCTTGGTCTCTATAAATTCTTAGAATCTAAATTTCGTATGGTCGTAAGATGATCTGATACTCTACTTGCCTATCGCATTAGATTTGTTGAGTTGTGCTAGGTGTGTTGAATAATGAGATGACGACCTACAATAAGGAAAGAAGTATCAAACCCTAAGTAAAATAAAAGATGCAAAATGAATAGTTTAGAATGATGTCATCCACCAAACTAGTGGTCTTATTATTGAGTGGTACACTACATTTTGGACCCAGATGTAGTTATGTTGAGTGTTTGCATGTTGTTCCCTAGGTGATCTTTTTTTAGTCACACTTTGTGAAATAGTGAGAAATAATAACTATAGAAAATGTAACATCATGTGTGCATGGAATAGAATAGAATCCCCTCCCCTATACTATGTGTGTTGATGTAGATATCCTAGCCTTGATGCATGACATTATGTGGTTGCAAGTGATGTAATGGATGCAAGTCTAGATGGAGTAATTGATGGGCGCTGCAAAGAAGAATGTATTGCTATGTTTTAAATAATACAGTGCACGCCTTTATATAGGCCGATAGGGAGCGCCGTGAGGGAGACGGTTATTCAACTGTCCACTAACTAACACACAAATACTAACAAATGTATTAATTTGCTAACATTCCCCCCCTTAATACATTGCTCTTACAAATGTACCCCCTAAATAAATCAAACTTCACCTTGCCGAGAGGCTTGGTGAGAATATCTGCAATCTGAGAATCAGTAGGGCAGTACTGGAGCTGAATTTGGTGGTTCAAGACCTGTTCACGAATGTAGTGACATTCGACCTCAATATGCTTTGTTCGTTCATGAAAAACAGGATTCTTCACAAGCTTCAACACACCTTGATTGTCGCAGTGAATGATGGGAGGTTTCTCTTCAGGAATCCCTATATCTCTGCAAGAATGCGACGTAACCAAATTGCTTCGCACACGGCTCCTCGTGCGGCGCGGTATTAACCTCAGTGGATGAGAGAGCAACAACAGTTTGCTTCTTGCTGATCCACGAGATAGGTCCAGACCGAGATGAAAAACATATCCTGAAGTGGATTTCTGTCATCAACGGATCCTGCATAGTCTGAGTCTGTATATCCCTGTAAGAAGAACTGAGTGTTCTTCTGATACTCCAGACCAAAGTCAACTGTACCTCGGACATATCTCAACACATGCTTTGCTGCTATCCAATGACATTTCTTCAGCTCCTGCATAAATCGGCGAGATAGCTCACAGAAAGCAAAGATGCGAGTCCAGTATAAGTCAAGTAAATGAGACTCCCCACAATTTACTGTAGTGAGTGCCATCTACTGTGGTGAATCCTAGAATCTAGATAATTGCAAACCTTTTTCCATAGGTGTGGACATTGGTTTACAATCTGACATTCCATACTTTTAGGAGTGTCTTGGCATATTTCATCTGGGAGACGAAGATATGATTCTTCTTCTGCCATATCTCTAAGCCAAGACAATAGTGAAGTAGCCCCAAATCGGTCATGTCGAAGGATTTCTTCAGATCATTCTTTACATCATCTACAAGATTGTCAGAACTTCCTGTGATCACAAGATCATCTACGTACAAAACCAGAATGACAATCTCTGTTCCTACCTTCTTGATATACAAATTTGTATCTGAGGGGCTACGAGTGAATCCATGTTGCAATAGGTGATCATCAATTTTTATATACCATGCCCTAGGTGCTTGTTTAAGTCCATAAAGAGACTTTATCAGACGACATACCTTGTGTGGTTGATGCTCGTCTACAAACCCTTCAGGTTGGGCCATGTACACTTCTTCTTGTAGATCACCATTTAGAAAAGCACTCTTGACATCCATCTGCTGAAGTTTCCATCCATTTTGTGCTGCCAGTGCACATACAACTCTGATGGTTTTGATCTTCGCAGTGGGTGCAAAGGTCTCGTCATAGTCAATTCCTTCTTGCTGAGCATAACCCTTTGCAACAAGTCGTGCTTTGTGTTTGTCAATTGAACCATCTGCCTTATATTTTGTTTTGAAAATCCATTTGCAGCCAATGGATTTCTTACCTAGAGGCAGATCGACAAGTTCCCACGTCCGATTCTGAATCAGGGAATCATACTCAGCATCCATAGCCTGTTTCCACTGTGGTTGGTCTAATGCCTCACGAACAGTGTCAGGTTCGGTGCTCTCAACAATTGAACTCATGAGTGCAAAATTTACCTCATGTCTAGCTTGACTTCGTGTTCTAACTCCCGTAGAAGTACCAGGAAGTGAGTTCAGGTGTGCATCCCTGATAGTACTCTGGACCCATTTCGGACGTTGGCGCTGCTGATGTGAAGATGTGTTTTCCAGTGTGCCAAGATCAACGAACAAGTCTCCACTCAGCTCTTCTTCTCTCTGAGAAGAATCATCTTGCTCATCATCTGGATGTGTGAGCAATTTATGTGACGAGGTCGGTACTGGATCTCCATTGTGTGGCAAGGAGTCAAAGGACGACTCATCACATACCACATCTCAACTCTCGTAGATCTTCTTCGTCTCAGGATCCATGAGACGATATGCCTTTGAGGTAGTACTATACCCCAAGAAAATACATGGCAATGTCTTTGGATCGATCTTCTTTCTTCTCTTATACGGAACATGCATATATATGCAAAGTCTGACAACCAAAAACTCTTAAATGATGAATAGAAGGTTTATGACCAGTCCATACCTCTTCGGTGTCTTGTTCTGCAAGATCTTCGTGGGTGCCGGTTGAGTAAATACACTGCTTTATCTGGGCTTACGCCCAAAAGCTGATCCTCCAACTTGGCGGTTGAGAGCATACAACGAGCCATCTCCATGATGATCTGTTGTGGCGCTTGAAAATCCCGTTCTGTTGGGGGTATAGGAGCATTCAAATGTTCTTTGAATGCCATCTTGCTTGGTATGCTAAGAACTTCTTTGACACAAATTCCCCCCCTCGATCGGAGCGGAGGAGAAGAAGAGACTTCCCAGGACTTCCCTGGTGGCTTCTTTGGTAGAAGGTTTGGAAATTTGCAAGTGCCTCACTCTTCTTCCGAAGGAAATATACCCACATTTTCCGTGAGTAATCATCAATGATGAGCTGAAAGTATGTAAAACCTTGAAAGCTAGCTGGCAGGGGTCCGCACAGATCGGTGTGAACGACCTGAAGATGCTCTGTAGAATGATAAGAGCTCTGTTTGAATGGACCTCTATGTTGTTTGCCCGTAAGACATCCTGAGCAAACAGGTAAGGAATGGGAGAGTGGAGGAAGCCCTCTTACCATTTCCTTCGCACTGAGTTGATGCAGAGCCCCGGCAGAAAGATGACCATATCGAAAGTGCCAAAGTGCAGTGGACTCTGCCGTTGATGCAGAGAGAGCAACGCTAGATGAAGTGACCGCATCCAGTGCAAATAGACGGCCCTTCAGAAATGCTTGAGCAATGACTGACTCTCCCTGGGAAATGATGCAGGACTTGACCCCTTTCTCAACAAAGAATTCAACCTGCATTCTATGGTTAAGAAGTTGACTTACAGACAAAAGATTTGAAGTCAAACCTGGAACATAGAGCACCTTTGTCAGTGTACATCTTCGTGTTCCAAGAGGAATGATGACATCACCAATCCCTGCTGCAATATACTCTTGATTGTCTGCAATGGTGATCCGATCTCCAGTGGGCCGGTCACTCAGAGTATGGAACAACTTCTTGTTGCCAGTCATGTGTTTGCTGGCACCTGAATCAATCAACCAGACATCTTCTGATGGCTGCAAAGTCTGTGAGACTAGAACAATGTCAGAATGAGTTGTATCTGGTACCTCTTCATCGGAGGTGGCATCCTGCTGAGCAGCAATGTGGCCCTTCTGCCTCTGATTACGAGCATGCCATCGGGATTTCTTAGAATATCCTCGGCCAGAAGTGCTCTCTTCGCCAGAATTTCCATACTTGCGACCGTTGTAATAACAGTTCGCAGTCGTGTGCGTATCCGTGGAGCAAATGTGGCACCACCGATCCGCCTTGTGATTATGCTACTTCTGGGGTGGCCGCTGTGGTGGCTGTGTGAAGATGGCTGCTGAGCATGCTGCTTCTAATTTGGGGGCTGATTGCCCTTTCCGAGGCTTATGTTTTTGCCTCGTGATGAGAGCCTTGTCTTCGAAGGCTTCTTGTACATTTTGCATGGCTTCTTCCTGCTGGAGATAATTCACCAGGGTTGCAAAACTCACCTCCTGTTGAGTAATTGTCAACGTGGTGATCAGTGTCGAAACCGTGAAGGAAGAGCTCGCAGGGTGAGCGGGACTAGCAACTTGTCGTCCACTGGTTCACCGAGTGCAGAGAGTTCTGCACGTAACTCAGCTACACGCCGCAAGAAGGCTTCTACTGATTCGCCATCATGCATACTCATCGTATGAAGCTTTGTCTGAAGTTGCAACTTTGTCGTCAGATTCTTAGCTTCGTAGATGGTACACAATGCGCTCCATGCCTGAGAAGAAGCAGTTGCTTCTCGAATGTATGGCTGCACCTCATCAGAAAGACTGAGGGTGATGAGCATTAGTGCTTTCGCATCAGCCTTTTCATATTTTTCCAACAGATCATCGCTGTGGGAGGGGCGTCTTTGCCAGAGACAATCCCCCAAAGATCTTCGAATTGAAGAATCGTCGCATTTTGGTTTTCCATGCGGCGAAATTTGGCCCTTTCAAGAGTTGGGCATCGGATAGCAATATTTTTGGAGCAGACATTTTCAAAAACTCAAAAATGTATTTTATTTATTTATTTATTTTTCAAAATGGCTACAATGCTTACTGAAGGAATCTGTCCCGAAGATGGGCTCTATAGGCTCGTGCAGTGAGACGTCGACGCTCCTGTGGGCGTTCTATTTCACGTTCGTCATCTGCATCATAACCACGTTCAAGTTCTGCACGAATCCGCCGTGCTTGACATCGAACGTCGAACCAAAAGTATTCCAACAGTCCTCGGCGCACAATCTCGTCAAAGAGAATGTTACCAGTGTTGTGTAGCTCGTTGACCAAGGCAAAGAACAGCCCAGTGGTGTCCTCGTTGTCATTCAATGCCCAAATATTTGGTGCATTGCTTGCGGTGCTTTGTGCATCGGAAAACTGAGACATACACCCACACACAGTTTTGCAATTTCCTGACTTTGCTTACACGTAGCAGTCACAAGCACGAATCTTGCTTAGCAATGTCTCCTTTCGTGAGTCTCCACGTACAGCCAACAAAGAAGGCGCACAGGTTCAGTGGTTTGCACAGATAAGAGTACACGCAAGGGTTATAACTCTCGGCAAGGAACACCCTCTCCTCCTTCACGCAGGGACAGGCTCAGTCTCCTCTCAGCAAAAGAAATGGCAACTCTTAACACCCTCTCCTCCTTCACGCAGGGACAGGCTCAGTCTCCTCTCAGCAAAAGAAATGGCAACTCTTCCTTCACGCTCCTTCAGGCACGCAGCAATCACGCTCCTTCAGGCACGCAACAAAGAAACGGGACTCCAACTCGCTGGACAGGCACTCAAGCACGCGGGACAGGCAACTCCCTTCACGCGGGATAGTAGAGAAATGCTCCTTTCTCCAGGCACGACCTCGACCTGCTCTGATACCAATGATGGGCGCTGCAAAGAAGAATGTATTGCTATGTTTTAAATAATACAGTGCACGCCTTTATATAGGCCGATAGGGAGCACCGTGAGGGAGACAGTTATTCAACTGTCCACTAACTAACACACAAATACTAACAAATGTATTAATTTGCTAACAGTGATAATATTATCCTCGTTATGGTCTTATAACTTTATATTTATAGGGTTCTCAAGCTCTAATTTCGTAATTAATCTGACATGGCCGACTAGGAAAAAGATAAGCATGAAAAATAGCTAGAAAGACCCCAAAAAGAAGAGGGAAAGTGGCACATGGATTAGGGCGCCCCAAGTGGGACCAAGGCACCCGGGATGCATCGGTATAGGCTTGGATGCCCATGTTTAGGTTAAAATTTTGGGCTAGTTGTGAAATAGGTGGATATGTATGAAGGAATACGCGGGATTGACAAAATAAAATATTAAATAAAGGTGGCCAAAAGGTGGGATTAGTTGGTAATTTATTCACTTGAGAACCTTTTAAATAGTAGTGTAAGACAAGGATAAATAATGCCTAAAGTGCATAATTTTGTGTCTAAATTGTTTCCCACTTTATGTTGGTGAGTGGAATGTTCGGTAACATAAAGTAGATAGAGGTGTGTATAAGAAGAGCGTCTTGATGGAATAGAATCAAGCGTGGAATGAAAAACAAAAAAACAAATGTGGAGGATCATGGATTCTAAAGATCAAAAATTTGCATAAAAAGTGATAAGAGTGAACCTAGGGTGGAACGTGTGTGTAAATGTTGTTGTGTGTAGAGCACTTGCATGGTTATTAAAGGCAAGTGCCTGTAGTAGTGTGTTTTCGTTGTCATTGTCATTGTTTTTGTTGTTGTTGCCCCCAATTTGACTGCTTGTTTCTCATACGGTCAGACCTGTAAGGAGAAAACAATCAAGTATTCAAATATGTATGTATGTATGTATAAAAATGTTGTGTAAAATACGCATGTATATAGAGATGTGAAAATTACATAAATGTAAAATACAATAAAATAAAAGTATAAATGGAACATGTGCACCTAATCCATATAGAGAGAAAGGTGATACATCCGAGAGTTACCTTACTATACCTCCATTATGCAAGGCACTAGAATATATTGTACTTGGATAATCAAGGTGTGTTGAAGCTTGTCAAAAATCTAATGCATCATGAGATAAAAAATCATATTGAAGTACAATGTCACTTTATTTGAGAACAAGTCTTAAACCATGATATCCATCTCAAGTTCGAGATATGTTCACTAAGCCTTTAGGCAAGGTGAGCTATGATTTGTTTAGGGGGTACATTTGTAAAAACAATGTAATAATGGGGAATGTTAGACTAAATCCACACACAATTATCACAAATTTTTATTCAATCCTCCATGCATTTGTCTCACACTTGCCGCCTACACACACACTTGTCAAGAAATAGTTAGTAGAAATAGTCAAAAACATAATTTATCACGCCGAAGGAGTTCCCCTTATGGGAAAGGCCTTTCCGTTCGTTCAAGTCACTATCTTAAATTTGTGATTGTTTTGACGTTTTTGGCATATGTTTAAATTTGTGAGCGTTTTTGCTTTTTTAAGTTGTTTTTGTTTTTTATAGCAAACTGAACTCCAATTTCATGCCCGCTTTTTTTTTCGCAATTGGCGGGCGTGATCTAGATTTTTAGCAGCATAAGGGATGCGGAGATTTCGTGCTTGAAGCTTGTGCTACAATTTCATGAATTTATCTGTTGTGAACACATTGTAGAGCTTATTTGAAACGCAATTTGTGTTATTCGGGTGTAATGGCTTAATATATGAGCCTTTGGGCAAGCAACCAAAACCTTTGTTTATCCATCTTCTTTGTTCTCTACGGTCTTATGTGTTTTCGAAGAAATGACATATATTTTGGCTATTTTTCATGTCAATTTTAGTGCAAATAAAATATGATTAAACACATTTGATTCCATATATGTATCCGTTTATCATAATATTTTACCTATTGAAATTTATAATAGTGAAATTTGTAGGGCTCAGGGCATGGTTGCATGGTGGCAAGGGGGATATTAGATCTATTTGGATTTTCTGCTCAAGGAACTATCCGAGGCCGAAATTATACGGGTGGGGATTTGATTTTGGTGGAGTTAATTTGTTTTTTAGCCTAATTTTTAAACCCTAACATGACTTGTAAGTTTTAGTGGGTGTAATGGGTTTATTTTATGTTTGTTTGAATCTCTTGCTTTTGTATCTGTTGAAATCCGTCGAATTGAATATCTTTCGGCCATAATTTCAGCTCTTGTTTTGGTATTATTTATTCCAAGTTCAGTTGTGCGTGGTGGACTTCAGCTCTAATGAGGCAAGTAAATTTTGAATATGTTATATAGAATTGTTTGATTGTGAGGCAGCGACGCTAAGGGTAGGATGTTTAGATCATGCTGCAAATTGTTTTTCTCTTGTGGGTGCTACAAAACATAATTTTAATGTGAAAATGAGGGAAGGAGGGACAATTGTCCTTATTTTAGGTATTTAACATGTTTCTCTTTATTTTGGGGTATTTTATTATTGACTCGCGAATCTCTTTTGTAATCGTTATGGATTTGATGGTTTGGGACTTAGTGAACTTTCTCTACACTTGTAGTGTCCCTAAGCCATGCTTTAGACCTTTGAATCTTGTTGTGCCTACATTCTCGATGAAAATTGGCTCCTTGG